>RQTK01000485.1:259402-368235 GCA_003991915.1 Elysia chlorotica
GTGGATCTGGGACATGTGGAAGGTATGTCAGACTTTTTTATCACTGTGTCTGAGAGACGGCCTGGTTCGGGGAGAGTTGTTTGAGAAAGCAATTTCTTTTCAGATTTGCTACTCTTCTCTACCTTTCTTTCTGGTTCTAATAGTACTTAAGTTTGCCTGTCCAGTCTTTTTCTTAATTTAAACGTTTCTTTATCGCTTTGTTCTGTCTGTCTGTCTGTCAGTCTGTTTGTCTGTTTGTCTGTCTGTCTGTCTGTCTCTCTCTCCGTCTCTCTCTCTCTCTCTGTCTCTCTCTCTCACTCTCATATATCTCTTTGTCTCTATCTGTATAATTGTCTACCTGTCTAACTATCTGACTCTCCCATATCTCGCTCTCTCTCCCTCATTCTCTCTGTCTCCCTCTCTTTATCTGTCTTTCTATCAATCTATCTCTCATCTCCCACTCATTCCCTTTTTTCTTTCTTTCACTGGTTCCCTGGTGTTACAGTGTGCGATAAATTGTGATTGTGTGTTGCTTGCATTGCGATCTCTTATTGCGCATTGTTTGGTTTTCATCTTAACCCTTGCCTTGACCTGTTGTGAAAGCCGTTCTGTTTTGCCTGAACTTTTTCCCGTTTGCACGTTCTCTCTCTTTTCGATTTTTTGCGCATCGCATTCCTGTCACTTTCTCTTACCATGGTTTATTTCATAATCATCTATTTATCGCTCGAATTATTCTTCCACTTATTGCATGACAGGTGGATAGTCAGAGAGGCTGTACTTTTTTTTAACTGTCAAAGAAGTTCCAAGTACCAGTATTTTATCTTTTTTTTCGGAGATTTCATTTAACTACATGATTTTATTACATTAAGATCGATAGGCGATTTGAAAGAAATCGTCTTTCTCTTCTTCATGAGAGTTCTTCGCGATTAAAAAATTCCATCGCTCTTTTGAAGGACATTTCCACAGAAGCAGAAATAAAACTTAGATAAGACTGGTGATCAATGTGTGACTTTACCATATCGATATTTTGACACTTTCCTCTTAAGAAATGACAAGCGATAATATTATTTTGTAAGGAGTTTTTGGGCATTTACCTTACTATTTATTACAATTTGTTATGAAATATATTTGACTCTAAGTGTCTTTTTGTTCAAATCACTCTAGTCTAATAGACATAGACGCAAGTCGTCAACAATGCTAAACTGCTATTTTTGTATGCATCTATAAAGGTCTAGCATTGAATAGATTTGCGATGTATATTGGAAAAAAGGACATAAAATGTCAACAGCATTTTCATCACAAGACTAATAAATATTTATTGGTAATCGCAGGGAAAGAAACTTCGGACATACCTGCAAAATCTGCTTCACATAGCTCGCCCTATATCGGTTATCGATTATCCGGTTATGTATTAAACCGAAGTTTGACAACCATATCAGAGCTAAACAAAGGCTCCATTCAATTCTCCAAGGTTTCAATGGTAGACCTCCCAAATAATTATCTACTTTTTATAAAAAAAATTTTTTTTAATTATTGAGATGGCGTTATCTGTTTAGGTTTTCAATTATGATAAAACTTATTATAGAAATTTTTTATACTAGTATTCTTTGACGATTGACATGTGATTTAAATCTCGTATTAAAATAGAACCTTGCAAAATATATTTAAGAGAATCTAAAAACATTTTCACGTCATTTTGCCAGACTATTTTTTTTTTTAGACTAGCTACCTCGACTATGGTATCAGTCCGCTTTGAATGACTACGATCGGTCACACAAACCTGTCAGAATGGGGAAAAACAGAAAACTAAAAATCCAAAAGCTGTTTTCTCAGCAAAATGCCTAGCCTTTGGGCATTCGTTTTCCGAATAAGATGCATGATTTATTAAGGATCCGGCCGATTCTTTATACGTTAATATCCTTGTTTTTTCTGACTTTCAAATGTCTGTCACCCCAATGTTAACTTGGTAATTAATGCGATCTGAAATTAAAGGGGCTCATCTCTCAGGCAAGTTAATATTCTTGAGTTGAGTTGTTGTTTTTTCGTATTGTTTTCTTTTGTTTGTTTGTTGTTATTGTTGGGTGTTTTTTTTTTTTGCTTGTTGTTGTTTTGTTGTTGTTTTTTTGTTTGTTTGTGTTGTTGTTGTTGTTGTTGTTGTTGTTGTTGTTGTTGTTGTTGTTGTTGTTGTTGTTGTTTGGTCGTTCGTTTTGTTTTCGGGTTGTTTTGGGGGCGGGGTTGTTATTGTTTTTTATGGTTGTTTTGATGTTTTTGTTTTTCTTTGGGGGGGGGGGGCGGTGGTGTGGTTACCAGTAGGCCTAATAATTTTCAAAAAAGCATTTCTCTCATGCAGACCATTCCTATTGTACCTGATTATGGGGTAAAAGGGGGGTTTCGTTGCGAATGCACCTATGTTTCGCCAGGCCCAAGCAACATTAGAACCTCGATGATTCGACATCCAAATTTACTAAAAACAAAACAACAAAGACAAACACACAAAACTATGCTGTCATTGTTTGTAAAAGAAATGAAAACATACTTTGTTGGATCTTCTTGTGCATGCTGGGTGGGTTTATCATACAAACACCTTATCGACTTATTGAAACTGGTGAATGTACAGACGATTAAAATAAAACATTGACGGGTCTTCTTATTATATCAATGGGCTCTCGGCATATAGACTTAAATATTAATAGTAATATTTGTGTTAAGAGCAATATCGATTATGTGCAATAAGATTATGGGTGCGAAAAATTAAAAAAATAATGATAAAAGGAACATGCCAAGTTAGATAATGAGGAAAAAGTAAAAGTAAGAGAAAATAAAAAGATTATGTCCCTTACTCAGTCAAAACAACCGTGTGTAACACGCCACTCCGACCAATATTCGTTAGCGAAACTCGAGTCCATCTGGCGACAGCCAAACAGACTGTACGCGAAAACGGCTCTGTTTTTTTGTTTTGTTTTTTTTTGTAAAGGGCCTTCATAGTGGGTAAAGGGTAAAGTGCCTCAATAAAATAATAGGCGATGTGACAACTCTGGGTTTTTTTTATTAGGTAGGTGCAACAGTATCTTGTTACATAAAGAAAACATTTTTCAATTCCATCCTCCAATATAAAATGTTATGTTTGCTGTACAAAATTCGAACAGTTTATAATGTTTCCGAACCTTTAGCAATTTTGTATCACACATCAGTAGCACATAGCAACTCAAATATTTACAGGATATTGATGTGGCTGGTGGATCTATAATCTAAATCTAGATCTAGGTATAGTGATAGCAATCAGAAACGAAAAACATTCATGTGAAAATGTGACAGAAATCAATGTTAGAAAACATCTTAAGTAGGAATACGAATTTAAGGAAGAAATGCAAGTCATAAGTCTAGAACTAGATTATCTAAATCTAGATAATATTAGGATTAGCGGAGTAGGGTAAAGTGCCCCTGATTCCGAACACAAACAACCCATTTTCCTTTGATTAAATCTTTTATTCATAGAACGAACAGAACAAAGTATGAATTTCCCAATGTTGAAAAAGAATTAACGGAGCAGCACATAATATATATCTCCCAATATCTCCCAATAAATTTTGGTTCATATTTTCAGCTAGTTTGATCTTTTTCAAGTTGTCCTCCCCCTTTATTTTTTTTTCAAATTCTGCACCGCGCTTAAGCACACGAGCCAGATTAAACATTTTCTCCACAAACAAAATGTTTTGGTCGTATTTTCATGTGTGGAAACTGCTTCTAGAATAGTTAGACCATTGATAATTATATCATTCTGAATTAAAAGAGTTTTATTTAAACCTACAAATGCACTGTTCGGAATGGGAACACAAAAAAATTCCTTGGTTTCAAATGTGAACACCCCTTGTCCCAATTTCCCATTTCAACAATATAGTGAGAGGGGGGTGGATGGTAAGGTTTTATCAATACCATTTTGTTTGACCAGATATTCAATCCTTCGGACACCAAGAGAAATCAATCCAGGAACCACGAGCCGAAGCTCCACCATGACTTGGTGGGTCAGAAGCTCAGCCCTTCTGGCGTCCAGAGAGGACAACTAGATTATTACTTTCTACTAAACTGGCTGGAGCACAAAGCAGCCAGTGCCAACGCTCCGCACAGATAAAGAAGGTCCAGCTACTAATCTTGTCGGCAACCATTACCTGATTTCTTCACGCAGGTACTAATTTTTTAAATGAAATACCTGACCCACCTGAGAATACAAATAATGACAATAGCACTAATACCCCTCAAATGCAGACTGGAATTTCGCAGTATCCGAAATATTCAGCACACCAACCCCAGAGCCCAAAAACATTCAAGAAGACGGGGAATAGGGAAAGCCATGGGTACCTTACCAGTAACAATATTATAGACTTTAAAAGAGAAAAGGAAAATGAAAAGATGAGAAAAGAAAATGAGACAAGAAAAAAGTATGTTCCAGTTAAGGGAGCCACAGCATTTTGCAAAGTGTGTTCAATTTGAACTTCATGTATTCCACACACTCATATCCTATCGTTATTTCAAGATTGGATAATTCTGAGTTATTTTTATTAATTTTTTATATTTGATTAATGTATATTGAAACACACAAAAAAGACTACCAGCTGACAATATAAACCAAAGCTGTATTTGTAAATGGATATATGCTGCTCCGTTGATTCTTTTTCAACAAGGGGAGATTCGTATTTTGTTCAATTGGTTCTATGAATTGATATAATATTTCATCCAAGGGAAGGGGGTTGCTAGAGTTTAGAATTAGGACCTTTTCGGGTTGGAGCAGTTTACCCTACTGCGCTAATCCTAATTATAATCTATAATCTGGGTCTAATAACTTGCATACTCAGATAACTTGTTACTGAAATTCTTATTCCTACTAAAGATATTTTCGAACATTGATTTCTGTTTAATTTTTACATGAATTCTTTCGTTTCTGTTTGCGAATACTAGAACTAGATCTAGATCCATCCACCATGTTGAAATCATGTAAACAACCGAGTTACTATGCAGTACTGATTCGTGACACGAAAATTGCTAGAGATTCTGAAAAATGATAAAAAAAATGTCTAATTTTAATGTTGTACAGCAAACATAAAATATAATCGGTGATGGAGTTGAAGATGTTTTAATTAAGTAACAAGATACCGCTGCCTTTAAAAAAAATTAAATTGTCATAGATTATTTTTGTTCCGAATTACCCCATAACCACTGTGAAGGCCCTCTACAGAAACAAAGTCGTTTTCGCGTATTATAGAGTTTATCTAGCGACCACCACACAGACTCTAGAGTCTGTTTGGCGGTCGCCAGATGGACTCTGAGTTTGTTGGGTTTTTTTTTTTTGGACTAGATAATATTAGGATTAGCGGAGTAGGGTAAAGTGCCCCTAATCCGCACAGGTCCTGATTCCGAACACAAACAACCCATTTTCCTTTGATTAAATCTTTTATTCATAGAACGAACAGAATAAAGTATGAATTTCCCAATGTTGAAAAAGAATTAACGGAGCAGCACATAATATATATCTCCCAATATCTCCCAATAAATTTTGGTTCATATTTTCAGCTAGTTTGATCTTTTTCAAGTTGTCCTCCCCCTTTATTTTTTTTTCAAATTCTGCACCGCGCTTAAGCACCCGAGCCAGATTAAACATTTTCTCCACAAACAAAATGTTTTGGTCGTATTTTCATGTGTGGAAACTGCTTCTAGAATAGTTAGACCATTGATAATTATATCATCCTGAATTAAAAGAGTTTTATTTAAACCTACAAATGCACTGTTCGGAATCGGAACACAAAAAAATTCCTTGGTTTCAAATGTGAACACCCCTTGTCCCAATTTCCCATTTCAACAATAATTATAGTGAGAGGGGGGTGGATGGTAAGGTTTTATCAATACCATTTTGTTTGACCAGATATTCAATCCTTCGGACACCAAGAGAAATCAATCCAGGAACCACGAGCCGAAGCTCCACCATGACTTGGTGGGTCAGAAGCTCAGCCCTTCTGGCGTCCAGAGAGGACAACTAGATTATTACTTTCTAGTAAACAGGCTGAGTTTTTTTTGGGGGAAAGTCAGAATGGCGTGTAGCACTGGTCATAAAAACACAAAAAGTCATAAAAACTTTTCGTTCTGGGGATGAGGTGTAAGGGGTGTTCTTGGCGTCTAGCAACGTTCTCGTGGTGAATCCCGTTACTAGCGACTGACGTTGGTGGGGTTTTATTTGGTTTTGTTTGTTTCTTTGGTGTTTTTAAAGAGATAAGGCAGGGGTATCAGGAATCTGTCTCAGTCGGTAAAAAAAACAACAAAAAAGAAGGGATCGTCTAAGCTTAATTAGTAGATCTACATATTTAAATAATTACATCATTTTACAGAGGGCACACAAATAAAAAGATCCTGAGCAATATTCTATTATTAAAAAATAACACCACTAGACCAGAACAACATTTGCTAGATATTATTCTATCTCCTTAGAGTCTTTTTTCTAACAATTTACATCTAACGGTCGTTTTATGCGTTTTCTTTATGTTATTACACCATGTAAACGCAAACGTCAAAAAATCCAACACGAAACGCACGCGTAAGGTTCTTTTGGTCAAGAAAAGCGCACGTCTAATCATAAGATCGTCTCAAGATTACCCACAGAAACTCTAGCCAAGACAAGGCGGAAGTCATTTTCGAACAAACTGACACTTTGACAGTTACTCACAGAAGAGACGGGGCACAGAGGCCAAGCTATTACGCCGAACACGGTTCGGTCTGAAGAGTGAGGGGTTCTATGACGCTTTTCACGTAGCTGTAGTTAAGTTGGTTTAGTGTCCAACATTAGACTGACGTCTGGCAATTTTATGTGCTGCCAAACACGAGACAGGGCGGGGATACCGTGACTCCTGTCTCAGCTGGTCACATTTAACTGCAACTGACACCGACCCAACCAGACGTAGGAAGCGAAATCGCCAGGGTTCGAACCACGGAACTTTTGCGTCGGAAGCCGATGTTCCACACAACAACAACAACAACAACAACAACAACAACATTTAAAAAAAACAACAACACAAAAAACCGCGTCGACTTGTGAGATTAGAAACACGGACTTCCTGCATGGGGAGCCAAGTTTTTTTTCTTTTTTTTTTCTAGGTAATCTTTGGTTAGTTTTACGTCGTGAAAGAGATCGGGGAGGCCACGTATATCTGATATTCGAACGTAAGACCTTGTGCCTGCCTATGCAGAGGACGTATGAATGAGTTAGCACCCCCTCCCCCTTTAAATTCCTTTGAAGCAGCGTCTACATTCCCAAAGTTGGATATCCAGCCTCTGCCCTTAGTGAAGGCTCCGATCTGAAATTCAATTATGTCTGGATTCTTTGAAATTTAGCCATCCACCAAGTTTTCTTATAAATCCTATACGAAGGCAAAAGTTTAGAAGGGTCTACAAGAAGAACATTACTTTGCATGATCTGGGGGTAGTATTTTTTACATAAGCGATAAGCTCTGAACAAATGGGCTGAAGTTGCGACCAGAGAGATAGTTTTCTTTTTCTCTTTTTTTTTTGTTTAAATTATAAACAGTAAAGGTTATATATTCCACTAACGTCGTCTTAACTCGATGATAAAGTAAATACACCATGCATGACCATTTACAAACAATGTCCCTGACAAATAGACAAAAGGCTTATTAATTCATCTAAAAAAACCCATTGTAGGCGATAATTTTTACGCTTAAAATTGAATTCATTATTTACTGAGTCTGTTAGAACCCGATTAACAGGCAAAGACCATTGTTAACTGTGATGATGATGATGATGGTGATGATGATGATGATGATGATGATGATGATGATGATGATGATGATGATGATGATGATGATGATGATGATGATGATGATGATGATGATTTGATGAGATATTAAAATTAAAATGTATGACTGTGTGATCTGTATCTTTATTGAACATTAATTTGACGTTCACTAAAATTTAGGCCCTATACAAAAAAATTATGATATTTATATTTTATTTGTTTTTTGTTTTGTTTTATGACTGAACAATCAATACTGCCTCGAATTGATTTTGGTTATCTCCCAGAAAGATCTAATAGGACAACATCCCCGTGTTCCTTGTTACCGATTGAGCAATAGATCAATCCGCTGACGGCAGGTCACAGGGATTCCCCGGCAATTTTTACTGCTAATAACTATTGTCTAAAATGACCAAATTTGGTAGCCACTGTTTCCCTTCCTGTCTCATGTAAACAAACTAAAAGTAGACTTTACTCATCTGTCCGGCAGTAGGCTACACTAGATCCAATCAAGATTCTAGATCTAGATCTATTTGCTTTTGATTTAGACTGCTTTTCAGAAATGATAGTCAAATCAAGTCATGGATTCTGGTACTAAGTGACTTGTATCACGAAATATTAAAAAAAAAAGTATTTAAACCGCAAAGATGGGAGACAATGGTGACGGGGGAGGGGCCCTACTTCCTCCTCGTCCAAAGCGACCAACTATAATCAGACCAGCTAGCAGGTTATCTGCGGGTAAGTTCGTTTAATGAAATTATGGATCTAGATCTAGCTTAGAGATGGAGGGATAAACAGATGTAAGTATGGATTTTATTTCTGAACTCTCCATGGATGTAAATTTAAAAGTAAATTTATAAACATACCTAATGTAGATTATTTGAGTATTGCTAATTATGATTATCAAGGAAGTCAGGAAGTTAAGCTGTAGATTCTAGTCCCTGTACAGATTTTGAATCTTATCTATTCCAGACCTCTAGATCTAAAATTATCTTATGTTTAACCTGCTTGGTATCTTTTTTGTTGTGATAACCAGCTGATCAAGCCTAGACAACTTCTAATTCAAATGGTACCGTACATGTACAGATCCATTGTCACCCCTATTTAATTTACCTTCTAAATATTTCTTTTCATTGTATTATTGCTAAGGGTAGATTAAATGACTGCTGTATTTCCAATCCATGACTTTAAATCTTGTATGTCATATTTAAAGGATATCTTCAGACGAACTTCTTTTAAAAATAAAAATAAAAAAAATAACTAGGCCTACATTAAAAAAATATCTACTAGCCTCTGAACCAAAGCTGGAAGTAATGAAACCTGCTAATAATCTGGAGAGTAATCAAACCTACTAATAATATTAAATAGTTTTATGTTGAATTTGAGCAGAAGTACCAAAGAAAAACAAGCATACTTTCTATAACTGACATTGGTCCTTAAAAACAATATTGCAGGTGAGTCACAATTCCAGCAGGCTATCCCTGCTCGACCAGCACCTCCCAAACCAGGAACTTGCCCACTACCACCACCACCGGCGCATAATGTACCTGAAGCTTCAAAAGGTCAGATTAAGTTGTTTTTTTAACCTTATCGTAGTTCTTTGAAAATGCCTTTTATAATACTTTTTTATCAGAAAGAAATCAATTATACATGTCTATATATATACATTTTTTTAGATTTTGTATTATATATCAAAAACATCAGAAAACCGTTGATGAAAATGTCTTTCTTCTCTTATTTTTATAAAATGCTTTGTATTCTCATACATCATATCCATGCAATGCTATCAGAACAGGTTTTAAGAGATTGCTTAAATGGTGGAAGAAGAGTTTTTTTTTTTAATTAACCTGGGTGTTTGATGAAATATTTGGCAGTCATTTTACCTTTGATAGATAAAAAAAAATTCCTAATCAGTAATAAAAATCTTCGTTTTTTTTTAGAAACTCATGACTCTCAGGCAGCAAATTGGTCAAAAAGTCCACCGACTTTAAATACTGGAGGCTCAACCAAAAGGTTTTTTTTATGTTTCTTGTTTGATAAATCTCATTCAGCTAGTGTAGAAAAAAGCATCATATGTGTGCATAAAAATGATTTTTACCCTCAGTATATACATGTAATACTGTGAGTTCGTTTTCTATAAATATCTTTGAAAAAGAAAGATAATGTATTATAGAAATAATTATAATTATTATTTTTATTATCACTAGGATATTTTAATTTGATTGCTGGATTATTTCTTCTGATCTTCAATGCCATATAGATTTTCACTAAATTCTTCTTCCTTCAATCTCAAAGTTTCATACATATATATATACTTTTTGAAATCAATAACTTTTAGAACCTCTCTGTACTCTGTAGAAAACTAGAAATTACAGTAGTGGATGCACGCCCCATGAGTGAAATGGGTTTTCGTGGTGAGAAAGGTTCTAGCCCAAGTGCAGTATCACCAACAAGCCTCACATCACAGCCCCAAGCATTGCCTGAGAAAAGTGCTGTGCCTCAACCACCAGGCAGACCCCCACGTCCAGGTGAGCTCTTTTTCTTTGTTTTTTTTTTCTTTTAACTCATTAAGCATAAATTAACATGCAAGAACACTAACTCATTAAACATTTCAAAATTTAATATAGATGTGCTCAGGTGCAAGTTTTCCAGAATAAACTGAGATTCCTGATTCATGCCACTAGTTGCGATCGTCTTCTGCATTCGGGTTCGGATTGGATCTGAGAAAATTCAGGTTGGCCTAAGAGCTTGTGAATCGAATGCCATTAACGCCTTAAGAAGTCCGTAAAGGTTGTGTCTTCACGATAAAAACAGATTAAGCGATTAATTTTTTTTTAATATTGTTTCCACCCTGACATGACGCAAAGGACACTATATGATTGTAGTCACAGTTAGTTTTGTTTGCTGTGATCCGTTTTATGCGAGTTCTAAGTCATTCTTTGGAAATGCGTGCGATAACCCAAAGGTGTGTTTCTCTACAGGATAGAGATTGTTGTAGTCATCTAAATCTATATCTAGAGTGATACGGCAATTTTAAACAAAAACGATCAGAACCATGTCTACATGCCCAGGGTTCCTAGGTCAGGAAATGTTCACTTGATTCAAGTACATGCTGATGTTTAACTAGAAAATTTTTCTATCCTGACCCATGCACCATTGCTGAGTTACAAGAGCCTACAGTACATTTGAAGAGTGTTGTAACTTTCCTTATTAGTTTTGGGGTTTCAGGACTCCTGACACAACATGCGTCAGAAGCTGCCATTTATCATGATCCAAGTTTTGTCGTTTTGCAATGTTATTTATGTGAGTTATAGTTTTTCAAAAAGATTAGGTTTATTATTTTGTCAGGGTCCCTGGATCTCATGATCGCGTAGTTATGGCGTTCTTTAATTTGCTAGGATATAGTCCTTCGTTGGTTAAGCTTATAAGCAGGTTAAGCTTATAAGCACTGTCTGTCGTAGGTCTATTTATCATTAGTTCATCGCTCATCTTTCGAAGGAAAGAAAAGCGAACATGCAAAAAAATCTTATGGAAATTTCAAACTTTTTTCAAAAACAGTTTGTGTTTTAATTTAATGGCTTTCTGACTCCAGTATTTATACAATGTAACCAAAGTAAACTATTTACTAATAAACGAGACCTTTTAGGCCCTATTGTCAACAACTTAATCTAATATTTTCCTTATTCCGTGACCATCTTCTTCTTCTTCTCTCTCTCTATCTTGCTCATGTTCTTTCTGTTTCTCTCATAGGCTACATAATATGTAGGTGAAACAGAAGGGACCCAAACTTTCTTTTCACAAACTGAGATATTATAGATCTAATCCATCCCTCATGGGAGTCACCCATTCTCTCTCTCTCTCTCTCTCTCTCTCTCTCTCTCTCTCTCTCTCTCTCTCTCACTCACTCTCCTGAAATAATGGTTAATAAGATAAAGCGTTTTAAAGGTAAACATCTGAATTTTCTTATTTTCCCCCTCTCTTTCTCGACCGCATTTACACACACACATACACTATCCCCCTCCACTCTTCTCTTTGTCTTTCCTCTCTTGTCCATCTTTTTGTTATCTGTGTGTGTGTGTGTGTGTGTCTCTCTCTCTCTCTCTCTCTCTCTCTCTCTCTCTCTCTCTCTCTCTCTCTCTCTCTCTCTCTCTCTCTCTCTCTCTCTCTCTCTCTCTCTCTCTCTCTCTCTCTCTCTAAGGAAGCGCGGTGGTCCAGGGGTAGAACATTGGCTTCCGACGCAAAAGGTCCCGAGTTCGAATCCTGGCTGTTGCGTTCCCTACTGGTTGGGTCGGTGTTAGTATAATGTGATCGACTAGACAGGAGTCTTGGTATCCCCGCCCTGTCTCGTGTGTGGCAGCACATAAAATTGTCAGACGTCCGTCTTGGGGCCCGTCCACAATATAGCCTATATAGTGCTGCTGTTGAACATTAAACCAACCCAACAACAACAACAACTCTCTCTCTCTATCTCTCTCTCTCTCTCTCTCTCTCTCTCTCTCTCTCTCTCTCTCTCTCTCCATCTCTATGTCCACAACAAAATGGGGACATTGCTTGTATCTCATTAGCAAAGGCTGTGTAGATTGCCCGACTTGGTGGATTTGAGAAATACAATTTTCAGATTCACCACCCTTCCTCACTTGCAACTATGTAAGCTGACAGCTCAACTGATAATTGTGCAATTGTAATAAACTTTATGAAAAATTTTCCATGCAAATGATTCATCATGTAGAAATATGTTTTCAAAATGTTTTATATGATTGGTTTAGGTGTGTTGTTTTAAAACCCATGGAAGTAAAACATTGCTACACTATGACTTCTTGTGTGGATGTACGTAACTATTTAAAAAAAAAAATCTTATATACATACATTCCAGATTCAATAAGTAATGCTGCTCCAGGCTTACCCCCTTCACGGCCAGAGTCCTCTGCTACGCCACAAGCAACAGAGTCAGGAAGACCCAAGAGGCCTACCATCATCAGACCTGCCTCACACCTTAAAAAGAAGGAAGATTGTGAGTATGGAAAACAAAAAGATAAGATATAACTTTATTTGTCCTTGAAAGGCACATTTGGTGGTCCATATATGCAGCAAAACAAAACAGTATAGACAATAATAAGAGTAATAAGAAATATCATGAATAATAATAATACTTGTAATAACAATAAATTTTAAAATAATAGTAGCTTGCATAGCAACTTGGTCTAAAAAAAAATATTACAAGAGTTTAACTGAGTTAGCTAGAAACAAATTTTTGAATTGTATCTTTGAAGTCTGCATTGTAAGGTTCTTGGCCTCCCCTAGCGCCCAGAAAAGTCAGAAACCCCTGAATGTGAATCACACAAAATGATAAGTCTAGTGAGCCATATCGGGGATATCCCGAAAATTATGTTGTGGGTGATAATGATGAGGGCCTGAAATAAAATAAAACCAGAAATTGACCCAGAACAGTGTGGCTTTGTCGAGGGTCAAAGAACAACTGATGCCATCGATATGTTAAGAAAGATACGCATAAAGACATGTCTCTGTTTTATTGACTCTACAAACTGTGAGACGTGAAAACATGCAATTGCTAGAGAGCTTAGACATAAACGGAACAGATCTAAGAATAGTAAAAAAAATATGTATTGTGAGCAAACTGCTGCAGTTGGATTCAAGAATGAAATAAGTAAGTACCAGTCAATAAAGCGAGGCGTAAGACAGGACTTTGCTCTATCACTGCATCTCTTCTCCCTATATAGTGATACATTATGCGATCAATTAAAAATAAACCGGGATTACAAGTGGGAGGTCATATCATCAACAACGTCAGGTACGCTGACGACACTGTACTCATAGCGGAGAATGAAAATGATCTACGGGAGTTATGGAATATCACTGTGAAAGAAAGCGATGAAATGGGACTTAGCTTAAATGAAAATTAGACAGAGACAATGGTGGTGTCCAGGCAAATAATAGCAATTTAGCCTTTAATGTGAGACATTAAGTGCTCAGTCTCAATGTACATACTGTCCTTATGTATGGAAGCGAGACTTGGACATCAAACAAACAGCTGAAGTGACATATCACAGCAACTGAGATGTGGTTCATCCAAAGAATGCTCAAAGTCTCATAGACAACTAGAAAAACAAACGAAAGTGTCTTAGGAGAAGCAGGCACGGGTTTAAATCGTCATATTAAAATCAGGACACAACAATCGAAATTCGTTGGTCATGTCATGCGCAGACATGGTTTAGAACATGTTATTACAACTGGCAAAATCAACGGAAAGAGTGAAAGAGGAAGACAGAGAGAAAAGATCTGGGGCGGGCTAGGAAGATGGATCAGTGGAAGCAAAGGGATTGACCTGTTTATGAAATTTGAGGACAGAGATATGTGGTCACCAACGCCAAACGGCACGGCACTACATGATGATGAAAGCTAAGGAAAAAAAAAAGTAAAAATTATGAGGTATGGCATATATATTTTAATTTTTGTTTAAAAGATACTTTATTTGTATAATACACCTTACACATGCCTGATACAAGATATATTCTCCTGTGTTAAGGATTAGCATATTGAAATAGTATAACTTAAGACCGAGTAAAAAACAAAGCAAAGAAGAACGTAATATTTTATCCCAAAACTTGATGTGCAATAACACAGAAACAACTAAACTCTAGTTTTATATTTATGTTTCACGCCAAAGATGTTTATATGTGCTTTGTATAACAAATATAGCTCTTTATTATATGTCTCTTCCAAAAGGTGAGAAAAAAGAAAATGACCCTCCCACAAGGCCTGCCCGCCCCTCTGCAAAACCAGGACAGAAATCACCCTTTGGTGTACCACGGAAAAATTCAGGTTCATCAGCCGACAGCAGTGATATTACTGATAAGCTTGCAGCCTCAGGACCTCCGATACTTACTCGACCCACTGTCTTTAGAACACAGACATCCTTAAGTTCGAAAGAAGGTAATTTTGTTATTGTTAGTAGTGGTAATTTAATCTCTGGGCCTCTTGTTATTTCCTTCTTGTTACCTGTAAACTTTTCTTTACAGTTCTTGGAGATTTCCTATATGTTCCTTAAATGAAAAATAAACCTGATGCAGGAAAACTTATTGTAAATTGCTTTACCATGCTGTCACTCCTTATTAGTCCCATTTATTGATGTGAAAGCTAATCAGTTATGTTCAAAAAAAAAAGATTATGAAGTATTTTTTTGTGTTGTATTATTTCTTTTTTTGTTTTTTTTTTTACAAAAAGGAGCTGTCATCATTTTTTTCCAGCAATAAAATAACACTCCTATTTTTTTAAGGTAGCAATGAAGGGTGTTTTAGGGTGCTATCCTTAACTGTTATATTAATGGTCTAATGTTTTTTTTCTTTCTCAGAACACATGGTTTAATTATGGTATATTCAGGAGCATAAATTGTTTTACTACTGTTACCTCTTCAGATTCTGAGTCCAAACAAGCTCAACCCTCTCGTCCAGCACGCCCTCCATCGATCCAGACCTGTGTGCCTGCTGGTTCTGTCCTCACAACAAGCCAGGCTCACCTGCCCAGTCCCAGTCCAAGACCCAGGCCCAGGAGTCGAGTCTTCCCCTCCAACGCTGAAGATCAAGGAGACAACGCTCCCAGCTCCGATGATACTCCAATCTCATTCTCAAGCAAAGAGACAGTAGCATCTGTAGAGCCTGTGTATTCCAAGATTAGCAAAACGGTAGAAAAAAACTCGCATTCTGGAGAAAGTGAAGAGAAGGGGAGTAGTTCCATTTTCCCTGTGAAGCTACGTCCCACAGTTTCTGTGGGAACTCCCCTGTCTGACAAGCCACCTGTGAGCACTTTCAGCGATACCGCAGTTCAACGGAACAGTGGAGGTGAGGTGAGAAAACCTCCGCCTCCCCTCAAGCCTAAACCAAAGCCCAAATCAAAACCCAATCTTGGGCCAGCAAGTATTGAGGCAAAAAGAAATTCTCAAGTAGCAGACAGGCAGTCTAATGAAGATGGAGCGCCACCATTATTGTTGGAATCTTACCAGGTTTCACCTGTCCAAACAGGAGTCAAATGTGAATCAGTAGTTTCTAACTCTGATGAAATCTTGTCTACTAAAGTAGAACTACGGCCTAAACCAAAGTCATCAACACTGGTAACAGACCAAGAAGTAATTAAACCCAAGCATGACAACAGTTCTAAGGAGGAGACTCCATTATCTTTTCAACCTAAACAAATTTCAAACTCTTTCCTAGCGAGATTTGAGCAAGTGTCAAATGCTGATGAAAGTAAAAAAGCACTTAGCTCCAAGGCACCTGTGCCTGCTAGGAGACCAATCAGCATCATTGGTGGTCCTGGGCAAAATAGGTCTAGTAATACTAACGGCAATGAACACATCGGACCATCTTCCACCTTTGAAACTGATCAAACGTTAAATAGTAATTATGGGACGTCACCAGAATCCATTGAGGGTCCTCCGCCTTTGCCAACCAAAAGGCCAATAACCGTGATAGGTACACGCTCTGTTGCGTCTTTGAGAAGAGCTTCAGAGTCTACTACAGAAGATACTTCCAGAAAAAATATTGGAGTGAACAACGATAAAGATGAAGTATTGGAGACAGATATTGATGATGAAGTCACATTGGGACCAGCTGATAAAAATGATCAAGGGTAGGCAATGATACATTTTTCTCATAATGAAATATTTCAAACTCAAAGAGTAAAAACTTCTCCTCTTTTCATACAGATGGCATGATTGCTACAATATTAGTAGATTGAGATCTTTATTAGTTTTGCTCAATACTGCCATCTGTTATTCCTATAGCTTTATAGTTGATGATCTGAAGCACTGTGATATTCTCCCCATTTATCATCATTTGACTTCCACACTGATGATAAGGACAAAAGAAAATGCAATTAAAGCCCTTCTAAAAACCCTCAATTTTAATAAAGCTGGTCAGAACTAAATGTGGTTCAAAATGGCTTTTGTGTTTATTTTATTCTGTATCATTTAATTTCTTGTGGGTATGGTCATTTATTATAAGATAATGCACTCCTTTGGGCTACACCTTAAGTTTTGAAGACAGATAAGGGTTCCCCAGAAGAAGCTTCTCCAAGTTAACAATTTATTTCGGATCCTCATCTAAACCCATCCTTAAGAATGTGCAAATCTTAATAGCCTCCCACTAAGGAGAGTGGATGATTTCATGAAAAAAAACAACTTTTGTTGGCTAAATATGTTTCACTTGTCTGCAAGTAAAACACTACTAATCTCTTCTAATGTGGTTGATATCTATTTTTTTCCACATAGCATGGCTCAAAATCTATTTATTTGGAGATAGTAACCAAAGCATTTTTCTGATTAAAAAGATTTGATCTATAAACAGATATGTGAAAATTTAGTGTTTATCATTTTCTTTTTGATAAACATTGTAAAAAAAGAAAACTGAGATATCATGCTTAACAGTTGGAATCAATTTTGTTATTTTGTTGTTTTTCTTTATTACAGATCAGCTCCTCCAAAAGCTCCAACTCTTGTCCAAAAGCCTCCTCCACCATCATCCATGCCTCGTGGACAAGTGCTTACATTTGAGGAAAAGCTATCAGAACCTCTGGCAAAACCAACTTCATCTCCACCTTCACAGCCAGCTGACCCACCACCAAGACCGCCTTCGGAGCCAGCCCCTCCGCCATCAAGACCTATGCAAGCACCAGCACCATCACGACTAAAGCAAGCATCATCTCAATCATCTCCTCAGCAGCCCCCGGATCTACCCCCACCCTTACCCAGACCACGAGAACCCATGCCTCAGCCTCCTGCTGCTGATACACTCTCAGATACCTCTCCATCAGAAACCCAAGTGTATAAGGAAAGCCTTTCTCCCATACCTCCTCCATCCCTGTCACACAGAAAAGATTCCTCAGCAATACAAGAACCGTCAGATACAGGTGTTTTTATTTTTCTTCATTTTACGTGTGCAAGAAATAGATTCTAAATGCAGTTTCTGTGTTATCATGATTATGATAAGAGATTAATGAATAGTTGAAAAGGATACTCCAAAATAATCACCCAAGAGTTTTTCTTGATCAAGGTAGTTTTATAATAATTATTATTTAGAATTCACTTCTTTTTTTTTTTTTTTTCATAAAGGAGGGTTTCCTTTTTTGGATATGGATCAATTTTAAAATTAATATTGTTTATGGAGTAACCTTTCAAAATAACCTAAAAATAATGCTCATTATTTTTTGAAAAGCTAATGTAACTATGTTTTAATTATTAACAAAATAGTTGTTTTTTACAGCAGATACGATATAAACACCCTTTCGGTTGATTTTAAGAACCGAGTGCATTTCTTCATAAGACAGAAAATTATAATTGAACTATGAAGAAAACATATTTTTCAGTAACTGCTATGTAAATATAGATTAGGATTACAAGCACACTGTCCCACAATTGGTAAACAGTTATCACTTTATATAGTGTTTTTTTCTTCTTATCCTCCACAAGTATTCATGTTTAACTTGAATGTGATAGCAAAAAAAAAACATTTTTTTTTTATTGCTATAGCTAAAGAACTGTGAATAAAAATCACCTGATATTCATATAAAAAATATAGGCCTACTTAATTAATTTGTGTGAAATAGATCCAGTGAAGTGGAGGGAAAAGCCAGCCAGACCAGGTGCGGCGCCCTCTCGCCCTCTCAGCTTCTCAGCGTCCGCCACAGGATCGTCGACCCCAGCATCTAATGATAGGTATGTTTTGGGGTAAGAGGGGTGGGGGATTTGTGCGGTTGTTTATTTCAGCATTTTCAAATTGAATTAGATTTTTAATCCATTTACTTGCCCCCTTTATTGTATATTTGTCTCATTTTAGGAAAATAGGAAAAACAATTTAATTTTTTTTTCATTGGCCATGTAAATGTTTTTAATAAATATATTTTCTCTATGTATCTTTAACTGTCAGGGTGCTTGAAAAACAAAGGACATCTCAGCCATCAAGGCCTGCTCCACCAAAAGCCAAAAGCAGAAGTAAAGGTAACCCCATGATAATAGATTTAATGGCTGTCACAATCAAATATAAGATGACTTTATTTTTCAATGATTTCCAGCTCTCTTTTGAAGAAGAGAAAAGGTGCAGAAAATAAAATACTTTGAGGGAGTGGGTTCTTAAGCACAGAGTTCTTACACAGAGAACATGGCACCTTTTATTTACTAGTACCTATTTTTATTATTATTACATGTATATGAGTATTAAAGGATGATTTAAAGGAACTATTCACATGCTGTTAAATCTTTGATTTATGTTCTTTGTTCAAGCTGTACATAAAGTTGTTTAAAACCACAAAATTGTGTTTTTCTTGTATAAAGAAATACAGAATACAGTAATCTTTATTCACCCCTCAAGTGGAAATAAAAAAAAAATGTGCTTCATGCAACAATCTCTCTTGAGTCAAGAAAGCTTTTGGTTAGAAATTAAATTTTTCTGTGTGTCTTACTTTATATTTTTATATATTCTTTGTCATGTTCTCTAGTGAATCTAGTTTTTGTGTATTGTGTTGTGATAATTATTTAACCACATCATATGCTGGTGCTTTATGAAATGGCATTTTCACTCTATCATGTTTATGTATTGGAAATATTAGTTCCTTCTCTTTTATTGTTTATATCTTTATCAGAAACCCCTAGCCTTCCAGTCAGGCCATCCCCTGGTCACCCCCTCTACTATTACATGAAAGACCAACCCCATGGTGTTGCGATGCATGACTACACTGCCAACCAGCCCGACGAAATCTCCTTCCTGGTATAATTTTTTTCATCATATTTTTACTTATGATGATATGATAGGATCATATGTCAGTTCATTTGTCATGGCATCCAGTCCAAGGGCCCAGGCTTAGATGACAGCTGATCTGGAAAAGAATAGTAGTAAAGCAACTCTGTGTTATTACTGTTTTTTCTGATAGTTTAAAAAAAAAAAAGATAAGAAACTTTTTGAGCAAGTAAGGACGGCAGGCAAGCATTGTGTTATTTTGATGCATGAAATATATACATAGAGACAACTCTGTGTTAATGTATTACTATTTTTTCTGATAGTTTAAATAAAAAAAAAAAATAAGAAACATTTTGAGGAAGTAAGGAAGGCAGGCAAGCATTGTTTTATTTTGATATCTACATGCATGAAATATATACATAGAGTTAACCGTAAGTTTATCGTGGGAAAACTTATGATTTGTGCAAACTTTTTTTTTTGCTTGCAGTTTTGGGTTGTAGTTTAAAGTTATAGTTTTAGATTGTAGTTTTAGCTTGTAGTTTTACGTTGTAATTTTAGCTTGTAGTTGTAGTTTTAGCTTTTATGATATTGTTCTTATCTCTTGGATTTTCTATGAATGGTTTAATTCAAACAAACTTTCAGGAAGGAGACACCATCGTGCTTCAGGAACAGGTCAATGACAACTGGATGATCGGAAATGTGCGAGGGGAGGAAGGGATGTTCCCTGTTGCTTTTGTTAAAATCAAAGTTTCTCTTGATGCAGGGGTAAGTGGGTTACCACTTTAGCGTTCTTTAACTAAAAGATAAAGAGCTAAGATAAAATAGTCTCAGTAAAGATTTGTTTTATCTTAAATGCCCCCATCTACATGTGGGAGGTTTCATTTCAAGCTTTTAAAAAAAATGCTTTTTAATTTGTTCAGGGATGCCACTTTTCCGGAAATTTCGCCAGGCTTGGGTGGCATCCCTGATTTGTTGTTATTTTTTTTGTGCAAGTTTATAAATAAGTATATTTGACTATCTATTTATTATTATACTGTATTTGAAGCTGTAAATGGCTGATTAATTTAGTTTGTTTAATCTTTATATAGAAAGCGCCTGCAACAAACTGGCAAGAAGATCCTGGTGCATGGCCAGTCGCAACCAGTGATGACTCTACACCAAACAAGGCAGATAACATGACTGGACCTAGGTGCTCTGCAAGGTTTGACTTTGAAGGTAAGTAGTTTTATTTCCCTACATAAGAACTGATATGCCCCATGAACAATCATTTAGAACCTGCTTTGATGCCTATATATTAGGGTTAAATTATTTATAGTAATAAAGAAAAGAAAATATGCTTGTTTTTTCAAGATAATTGCTTAATGAGTCCTGTATATACAGAAAAGCATAATGAAGGTGAGATTTCTCAGCCACTAGTGCTATGAATTGACAAGCAAAATGCCCTGATTTCATTCACTTTAGTGTTGAGTAATAAATAAGCAGACAACTCACAGTCCAACAACAACCACCGTCTCACGAGGAGTCATCAGGAGATTAATGACTTTTCACCACTTGCAGGTGCTGGTCGATTACCTGTGCAAATTTTTAGGGGTAACTTTAAAAAGCGTAACACTTAATCACACAGATTAAATCAGTTTTTACAGGCAATTTTTCCAAATTTTATTATAAACATTTGCGAGGAACCAAATTTTATATTGATATATAAATCTTGTCCAACGCTATAACAACTATTAATTTTGGTTGAGGGAAATCTGAAATTATTACGATGAGTGTTCATTTTTTTCAAAAAATTTTTAGTACTTTGTAACCTTTGAGAAATTAAATTCCTGCTTTAAAAAAATTGTATATTATTCTAGTTTACAAAGACATAAATTTCGTGTGCTGCACATGCATGGCTAGATAGTAGTTTTCTATTTTTTTTTTAAAGCTATGATGTTTGTAAGTATTATGCTGGTATCATACTTTTAACATAGAACAGGTGAAGAAAAATAGATACATTAACACAGTTTTCTTGAATATTCTAAAATTTTCATAACACATGGTAATTATTCATTTTCAATATGCTGAATACTATTGAAATTGAACGGAAAAGAAAAAGAAGAAGAAAAAGGAGAATTGATATAAAGAGAAGAAGGGGAAACATGAGTTTCACTGCGCTTACATAAAATATTGTTTATATCCATGGGTGTCCCACTGATAAATAAAATCATCTACGCACAACTAGTTATATTAGGTCCAGGAAAAGATACTGAGAGTGTGACGACTTGTCATGTTTATGAAACCTTTATCTAGTGAACCCCAGATGTGCAACACAATATGAAAACAGTCTTTTTCATCAAACCCATGTCTTCTACAATAATAACTTTCTCGGCATTTTAAGGGTTACTTTTTAATGATTTGAAGATGGAATCAACAGCCTTGAAATCACAATTTTTTCACGAAATTAGTCATTTTAAACTTTAATTTTTTAGGTCATAATATATTTATTTTTCCATTTTCTTTGACAGAATTATGCACATTTGATTCGCTTTTAAAATAAATCCTTGAAAAAAAGATTATCTGATTGCATAAAGTGTTATTTTCTGTTTAAAAATGGGTTATAAATCGCTTTCCACTTGCGCGTCTTCTCCTGCCATGCAGATAACATTTCTGACCAGAGATGGTGTCCGCCCACCTGTGATGAACTGTCAGATGAGGATGAAATATTTACACTGTGCTTACATAAAATATTGTTTATACCCATGGGTGTCCCATCTGATCTTAAATAATTTGACTAGAGACCCAAAGATTGCTGAAAAATATGACAATTGCATCAAATGTCTTCTCTCTTTTTTTTTCCTTTTGTCCTGAAGGTGACGAAGACAGTGAGCTTGCTCTGGAGGAGGGCGACGTTGTCCGACTGGTAGAGAGGGTTGGAGATGAATGGCTGAGAGGAGAGCTCAAAGGTCGCCAGGGAATCTTCCCAGCATCCTTTGTAGAGATTATTGAAGATCTGCCACCAGGAGAAGAAACTTCCCCTGCTTTATCTGATCCTCCAGGAAAAACTAGCAAGTCTGATTCTACAGTTAAAGCCTTGTACGATTTTGAAGGTCAAGACGGGGAGCTAAGTTTTCAGGTTAGAATAATAGAAAACTTACCATAATTTCGTATTTCCAGCATTTTATGAGGTGATTTTGCTTTCATTTATTGTATGAGACAAAAATAACAACCTAAAACAAAACAAAAATTTAGACTTATAGTTCAAAGAGAAGCTTTCATGGCATTCATTTTGAAAAATTCATGAGTGGGTAGGAGAAAACCAATAGAAGTTATTCAAATTTCTTATCATTATGTGAGGTGCATACATTCATCTTGTAAAGTTTGCCAAAAACCTTTTGTGTTGTTAAAGTTATAAAATTGCATCTGTAACTTTTCATTGTCTTTATGACTCACAATTTATTATTTACTTAAACAAATTCAATGAAAATATATGTTCCCACCAGAAACCTTAGACCAGCGAGCTCCAACCTGATAGTTAAACCAATAGTTAATTCTAAAGCATATAGCCAGTGAGTCTTGACACACTAGAATGCTGAAGTGTGGAACAATCTACCAGCAGATTTTGAAAATTCAGATTCTTTATCAACGTTTCAATCTAAGCTAAAAACATACTTTTTTCCTACAGCCATTATGGAATCGACTAAACCTTTTCACTATAACCTATTCATGTATTAATTACAAGGAAATGGAATAGGTTATTTAATTTTTTTTTAGTATATGTATTACACTGATGATACTATTTTAATAAACCAATACTTTAATTTGGCACATATGTATAATTACATGTATGTGTAAAGATCTTTAATTGTTATTAGAATGCACATGTATTTTTATTATGTTTATTGAGTATTACACGAATATATCATTTAAGTAATACTAATATTTTAATTTAGTATACGCCCATGGCTATGAGTAAAATTTTTATAATTGTTACAAAAAAGTGCACCACATATTTTTATTGTAAAGCATTTTCACGGCGACGAAAATGCGCTGATTCTGTTCACTTTAGTTGTGAGCAATAAATATGCAGACACCTGACGGGTCAGGGACAACCACCGTCTCATGCGGGGCCATTGGGATCTTAATGACTTTTCACCCAATGTTAGTGCCAGTCGATTGTCTGTGCGGATTTTTCGTGATAACTTTTTGAAACTCAACCTTTTATTTTATCGTGCAGTTTTAATCATGCATGTTAAATCATAACTTTATTTTTAAAGCTGATTTCTCTAAATATAAACAATAGAAGAAGAAGAAGGACAACATGAAAAGCAAGACCAGCAATAACAACAACAACAACCACAGCAGAAACATAGATATGATAGAAACAAAATTAGGAATCATAAAAAGAAATAAAAAAATGATAGAAGGAGGAGGAAGAGGGCTACGCTTCTCTTACATAAATATATCGTTAATGTCCATGGGTAACTCACTAATGAATAAATTCCTCTATGCTGACCAGTTATATCAAGGCTAGAAGGAGATAATACTAAGAGTTTGAGTAAATTGTCATGTTAGTGACCTTTTTTAGTGAATCCCAAAAATGCAACACAATCTGGAAACAGACTTTTTCTTGAACCCATGTCTTTTACCATGCAAAATTTCTCTTATTTTAGCAGGTACTTTTTAATGCTATAAGAGGTTGAATCAGCTGCCTAGAAAATTCTAATTTTGTCACGAAGTGAGTCATTTTAAAGTTTAGTTTTTGAGGTCACAATGTATGTATTATTCCATTTGTTTTGGACATTGATGCACATCTGATTGACTTAATAAATATATCCTTCAAAATAAGAATATCCTATTACATGTAGTTTGATTGTTTTTTTTAAAAAGGGTATGAATCGCATTTCACGCATTCCATCGCATGCCTTTTAATGCTGCGCCGGTAAAATTTCTGACCAGAGATGGTGCTTGCCTGCCCGTGGTGAGCTGTCAGATAAAGGTGCAAGATTTACAGGCTTAGAGCTCGCTGCTCACAAACTAAAGTGAACAGGATTCGTCGCTATGCTCTGATCTTAAGCATGATTGGTGTAGAGCGTTATAGAAATGAAGTTAATTATATTTATTAATAAAATTAGTAAAAACGTTATTCTTATCTAAGCTGCTATGTCCTCTCTGTACTTTACTTTGGACAGAAAGGTGATGACATTGAAGTTTTGGAAAGAGTCAACACAGATTGGCTACTGGGCAGGTCCCACGGTCTGACTGGACAGTTTCCTGCAACATTTGTTACTCATGTACCGGATGGTCTGAAAGACGCAAAGGCTGAGACAGGGGGCCCAGGCCAAGACGGTGACGAGCACTTGAGTCCTGTGATGGACACAGAGGTCTCTCGAAGAGGGCGAATTGAACACAAAAATTCCAAAGAACTGAGGTCTGAAACCAAGATCAAACGAAGGGTTGAGAAGGTGAAAGTTAAAGAGGAGAAGCCAAAAGACAATCAAGTTGATGAGGAGTTCAAAGCACCAGAGGTTCACTGGAAGTCCCGGGAGGTAGGAGAGAATATTCTATTCTTTGATTCATTAACTCAGTTCTATTACCCTCTTGAACATTGCCATTTCAAAATACTTATTTTTTTATTCAAGTTATTATTTTGAACGAAAGTGTTTCCAATTATAGTCCTATTTAAAAAGGAAAAAGGCTTTATGAAATATAGTGATATTTTAGGAGTAAAATGTTGAGCTGAATATATGATCAAGTACAGTGCTTTGTCGATCATGCGCCTCTACACTTATTTGATCCTTTGCTACTGTAAATAGTTGTGTTAAGCCACTTTGTTAGTCGATACTTAATATTTTCTTGCTGTTATCCCCTGCTGCGTTTCTTTTCAAACATGTTGGTTGCCATAAGATGTTCTATCTTTCTTCTTATCATCACATGTCAAAAAAAATTGCGTGGTGTCTACAAATTGTATTTATGGGTGATCTGTTAGGGTTTGATTCCTTAAGAATTTTCTCATTAGACTCCTTTGTTGTCTATGAGATTCCAAGCATTCTTCTGAGGAGAAACATTTCAGATGCCTCCAGTTTCTTCCTCATCTGTTTTGAGATTGTTGAGGCCTTGTGTCTATACATAAGTATGGGTTCAACATAGCACTGAAGGCTCATTTAGGTTGCATGAAATCCACTATTTCTTAAGATTGCTTTCATTTTCTGGAAACTCAGCTTTGCTTTTCCTATTCTTGGTGAGATTTCAGTGTTATTCCTTCTTAGCTTGCGATTTGAGTTATCAAGATTCTGAATTGGTTACACAGTTTTAGTTTAGCTTCTTTGATAGTGACATATTCCTATTTATATATAGCAAAGACTAAAGTTAGTTTTGAAGCCATTTTGATACTGCTATGTCATTGTGTTGTTCAACAGTTGAACATTTTTTTCTTCATCTATCAGGAGATACTCTGTGTGGTTCGAGCCATGCACGACTATGAAGATCCCCCTCTTGGTGATCTGCCCTTCAAAGAAGGCGACATGATCGATGTTGTGGAGTTTATCGGGGAAGATTGGGGTAGGGGACTTCTCAACGGTAAAGAGGGCTTGTTTCCACTTAGTTTTGTGGCAGAGCTTGAGGAAGTTCCGCCTTCACCAGGTGAGCCATTTTTGTGATCACAAATACTGAAGTGATTCAGATAGATCAAGCATTAATATCAGCATTATCTATGGAAATGATATTGCTCTATTATATATATATATTATACATTGGAAAAAGGAATAATTGCAATTTTTATGGAATCTCATGTTCTGTATTTTTTTATGTTAATGGATGTATCTTAAATGTATTTACATTTTTAACTACATACTTTTGTAACAGATTTTCTGATGATTCTAAAGCCTTTTTCTTTCCAAATATGCATTTGATATTTTGTTTTCTGCATACTGTTTGGTTTGAAACGAATTTATATTATGTCTGATGAACGTAAAGATGTGACTTCTCTTTAAATAAAATGTAGTTGGCACTTTTTCATAAAGCATATTGATTCAAAACATTCTATAAAACTTAAGGGTTTTGTACTCTACAACTATAGAGATTTTGATCTTGATCATTTTCCAAGACTTTGGCTCAGTTCCTCTTAAATCTAAGTATATTATTTTGGTTTGCAGAACCAGAACCAGAGAAAAAATTTGGGCGTGTTTTACATGACTTTGAAGCTCAGGGTCCGGATGATCTCACAATTAAGGTAAATTAAAAGATGAAAATGATCATAATGTAATATCATGGGTGACACATACTAAGTAGCTGTATCATGCTTGGTAATTGAAGGTTAACATTAACTAATAACAATTTGATTTTCATGTCTTTCAGATGGTACAGCAAAAATGTAAAATTTATAATAAAAAAAACAAGGGACACTCTTTTTTTCTATCATTTTGACAAAAAAACTTTCTACTTTCCCTAATATCAAATCTCGTATAGGAAGTAATGTAGTTTTGATTATTAAAACAAATCACAAATCAATTAGGTTTATGGATTGGGACAACGTAACATTTTTTAACATTAAGTATGATTAAGTTGTGAAGCTCATATAGCATCTACCTGCAGTGGTTATTAGGGAATACACAACTTTTAAAATTTCTTTTTCAGGAAATATATATATATACTATGTTATCAGAAGTCAATCTGAAAGACCAGCATTTCGTGTATTACAAAGTGTCAAACTCTAAATGCATTGAAAGATTATACCAGAATTGTAAACTAAGTACTCTTTGTTAAATGTTGGGTATATTGTTAATGAGTTGAAATACAATTTCTTTGAGTTTTTAAAAATAAAAGCAGGTTAATGTACATGAAAATCATAAACCCATGGCCATGTTAAGCTTAAATTTTATGTTTTCTGTTTTAATTTAGTTGTCTACTCTTTTGTCAAATAAACCAATCAAATCTTTTTTGTTGTTTTTGCATTTCCAGGAGGGGGATGTTATTGAAGTAGAGGACATTGCTGACACGCAAGGCAACTGGAGGTGGGGCCGACTGGATGGCAAACGGGGCATGTTTCCAGCTGTGTTTGTGGAAGAGATGGGCTCGAGTGTTCAAACAGTTGTCTGACTCAGGACTGTCACAATTTCAGATTCACTCAGGAGAAATGAGGTTTAGATTTTTAATAAGACCTTCTTTGATCTTTCAGAGTGGCCAACACTGCATCCAAAAAATTCTATTTGTATGCATTTTTCTATACTTTGTTTACATTTTACAACTGGTTGGGTCGGTGTGAGTATAATGTAAGCGGCTGAGACAGGAGTTCAGGTCTCCCCGACCTGTCTCATGTGCGTAAATTGTCAAATGTCAGTGCTGACATGACACGAAAAACAACAAACAAAAACAAATTTTACATTTTGAATTTTAACCCTTTGATGGAAGGAAGCTGTGTATATCTAGGTGGCTAGGATCTTATACGATCTAGATCTAAAACGGACGGATAAACGATCTGGTAATGACTACTTTTTGTACCTGGTATACTGCGGATTTTTTCAAAATGCAGGTTGTGTACATTGAATGTCATGCATGATGCTCAAGCATACATCCACAATTCTACACACTAGCATGGTCACTAATAGTGCCCTAAAATAAATGTAAATATTGTCTGTGAATGAAAGAAAATGTGTATGCTGTTTGCTTTTAATGTCTCTTTATATCACCTTTTACTCAAAATTTTTACTACAGCAATACTTCATCGCTTTTTTATCAAGTCAGTCTTTCATACACTCTCCATGCTTTCACTTTTTATCTCAGTGGTATGTTTATGTACAAGTTGATTATATCTCAGTGGTATGTTTATATACAAGTTGATTTGTTACTGTTTTTTTTGTCATATCTTGTATGGAAAGTTAAAAAATTTTTAAGGCTGAGTAAGGATATTTTAAAAAGTATTTTTGGCCTCTTCTCTTCTGTCAAGGTCAGTATACTATAAGATGAATCAATATTATCAATATCAGTATCACTGTTTGATATCACTGTAGAGGTAGAAAATATAGACATATTTGTTTCTGTTTATGTTGCAATTGTATTTGTTTTCCTGTTCTTTTTCTTTTGTGATGAGTGATCCAAGTATCATTGTTCTTTTTTTATTGTCTTTTAAGTTTGTAATCAATATGTAATGAATGCTTTGTTTTTGTATTTACAGCATGATTCTTTTCTGAGGACTGCTTAGACATGAAAATAATTAATTTTGAAGTTTTTTTTTATTATTTAAACATATTGTGGCAGCAAACTTGTACTTGTTGTGTCCATGAACTTGCACATACTGCCTTAAATCGTTTTTACCTTTAAAGTTATAACGTTAATTATTTCTCGAGATTTGAATTTATACAGGAATAAAATAAATGTTTATTTTTTGTTTTTGTTTTTCTTGCAAGAGACAAAAACGAAACAGAACTTGCCAGAAATAATTATTGTATTTTTGCTATAAATACACACAAGTTTAATGGTCATGTTGAATCTAAAGTTTTTTGTTTTTGAACACTGAAAGCGGCTACTTTAAAGTATACATGTAATTGCTTTGTGATTTTATAACTTCTTTTTCGTGTTAAAAAAAAACCCACAAAGATATGATTAGAAATTTGTTTTGGCACCAACTAATTCAAAAACATGTCTGAAGCTGTCTTTGGTTCGCTGTATGACATTTAGAAGTTGGGTTTTTTAAAAATTAAGGGTAAATTCAAAGCAGACAAGCACTTCTTGTTTTTGTTTTATAATGGATGCATTTATATATATATATAAAAGCAAGTAGTACTCACCATCTTTAACACATCTATTCAGCTTGAAAAGTGCCAGATTTCTTTATTATAAGTGAGTCATAAGCCTATCTATCGCCAAAATGATTTTTGTCAGTATCATTTTCCGACATGGTTATACACTGCAACACACGCGCTAGAACTGAAGATATAATCTTTGAGTGACAAATTCCGACATGTGCATGTGTCGGAATTTCGCACTATATACCTTCCTTTTATTCAGATGCGAATTCCGACACAATATCTTAGTGGAATTCTCTCCTCAGTTTTTGTAAGCTCGGCGTGGCGGAATATGTTAACTTAAAAACTATTATTCGTACAGAGCCCATCTTTTGACACATGGTGTGCAGCGACTTGGGAGACGATTTCATGAAAAAAAACGAATTTCGAAAATTTGGCGTATGTCGGAGTCTTACACCGAGGTATCGATTTATATATACATATAATTTTATACAATTATTGCATAAAGTTAAATAAAGTTTACCATTATAAGTTGCCTTTTAGATTTTTAAAGAATCTATTATGCATACTCACATATAAACTGAAGTAATATTTTTTCATGTGCTAATTAAATGTAATTCAGAAAAAAATGTATTAGTTAGGAAATCCTTTTTGCCCCTCCTCTAATTTCATCCGTTCTTATAATTTACATTCTTCATCAAATTATTACACTGCTGAAATTTTTTATTTGGCCTACCTCTCACATTTTTCTAATAAGGTACACCATTTTATTTGCAAAACTTGGTTCTTACAGAGGCATGACTTAGGATGAAATGTTATCGGACTGTAGAAAAGCATTTTATAGGAAGCCTTTTTAGTTTCAGATTTCACTAGCAAGATAAACTTTGATCAAATATTCACTTGAAACCTAGTAGTTGAGAGTCTAAGAGTATCAAGTTGTGCAACATAGCTTTTCAGGAATACATTGTACTATATTACTCAGCAGTCCATGACATATAATTTTATACCCATTTTAATATAGAAGGGTTTACAGAATCTGATGAGGACTCACGTGATTCATTTTTATCAGAATCTGTGTTTCCCTCTGCTTAATAGTATAGTTTGCAATGGGTGAAGCCATATGATATTCAAAGTAAAAACATAATTGAAATAGTAGTCCACTTTCTCTTTAAAATGAAATATACACATAATACAAATACTACAAAACCTGAAAAGGGAATATAACAAGATTCATGAACCATATAGTTTCTCAGTAATGCAACTACGATTTTCAGTTTGTTGTGTTAACAATTTGCCATGTTCAATTTTGCCTTTGTGTTAGCTTCTACTGATAGTTGTTTTTGTTTTTTTAAGTCATATCCTTGTTCTTATTAATAGTGTTTTAAATAAATCCAAAACAATATTTTGTATGCATTGTCAATGTCTTTTATGGATTTTAAGCTAAAAAATTTGTTTCTAATGCCCTTTTCTTTACTACTCTTTCCGATCAAAATTAATGCGTTAGCTGATTTGATGAAAGATCGTCTCTGAGCCCTTTTTTCAGGTATTCTCTTTACACACACTGCTTAAAATTGCTTGATGATGTGATCTACAATTGCGTGAGACTTTTTCAGTACTAGAGATTTCCTGATTAAGCCTTAAAAAAACTAATGCCTTTACCCTTAGATATACAGTGTCTTTTTTTTGCTGGCAGAATTTGTTTCATAAAGAATAGTGAACATTTTAGTCTTTAGTGTGTTGACATTTGCAGAATTATAGTTCATTTGTTCTCCAAGATATTTTCGTAATGGAAATGTATAATATATATTTAAGTATTTTGTTAATACAAGCAGAATACTTTATAATGAATATTTGTCTGTATATTTTATAACTGTATCTTAATACATTTCACTATACAGTTATTTAATTGTATGTGACATTGAACTATTATTATTCATTTAACTAAAAATAGAATCGTTCATATCTTATTGGATGGAAAATAGTATTCATATAATTTTAAAACATTTTATTGTATCAGGCAACAAGATTCTCCACAGAAAGAATACGTTTTTTGTATTAAGTTTGTGAATGACCCTCTTTTTTTGTGAACTTTAGAGTTTATTTTATGCAGGCTGTGAGCCTGAATTAATCTTATTAATAGTTGCTTCATATCATTTCAATTTTCTACAATACTGGCAGACTGACACTGTCCACAACCTCAATTATTTAGCGTTCTTATTCCAGCAAAACCAAATTCTTTCAACCTTTTGGTTTAAAGTTCAAGGCATGTATGATTTGAATCTATTCTGGTAGAGAGGCCTCCTTAAATGAGGTAAATTGTTATAGTGTGAGAGTAATTAGAACCTAAAATTTCGTGTTTCTTTTCATCTAAATCTAAAATGAAAGGCTGTAAGTGGCAAAGAAATGAAGGTATGATGATAATATACGAAAAGTATACATTTTTCTTGTGAATATGTGCTATAATAGTTTTAATAAAATTAAACTTTAACATTATATCCTAAAGAAAACATTAGCCATGCATCTAAGATTGGTTTAAATGATAGAGAGCAAGTTAAACTCTCTTTGAGGGAAAAAGCAGCTCTGTAAGCAAAAATTTCACCTATAATATTATATATATATATTATATATATACTTCAAATTGTTTTTTTATCTCCATTTCATTAGATTTTACATGCTACAAATATAAGGGGTTTTGTTACACTGGAGATTTTAAATCATCTCATTGAAAACGACAAGGTCTGCATAATCTTTTTTTTTTTAATATGTACACCTTACTTGTATAAATTACATGCTGTTTACAGAACTTATGCAGTTTGTCAAAAATCTAGAGGGGCTGCTTTTCTTGACCTACGTGTTAATAAAGGACTTAAATAATGTATCATGTGAGTAATATTCTTTCACCCACTCATATAACTATATTTATATACATGTATATATATATAAATATATTTTTTTAAATATTTTTTTTTGCTTGTCAGAGATTGGAAAGGAACAAAAAGAAATACAAATTTGCTCTTAAAACTTCTGCCTTTTTTTAAGCCTTCATATAATTTCCACATCAGTAGCAAAACTACTTGATCAAAGTTGCTTGCTGTCATCATGTTACTACACGTGTACTTGTTTTCATAAACAGAATTGTCAAAGTGCCTTGATATTAATGTATATCCTTTACTCTTTAATACAAATCATTGTATGCATCTAGATCTAATTAAAACTGTATTTCTACTTTTTTTGTATGACAGTAAAATTGTTGATTGAAAGTTGGTGCCATTTGTCACTCATCTTCACTGTCTGCTCTTTGGTCCCGTTGGTAAATTGTCGTTACAAAATATCCACTAATCATCTTAAAATTGCAAAGGTTGTTTTTGGTTGATCCCTTAGGGATAAGACAGAAGCAAACAAAGCAACACGCACTTGCAGATGTCACAGAAAGTTTGTGTTTGTACGTTTGTCTGTTAAGCCTGTAAAACATTGCTTGCTTTGTGTGAGCAGTTAGAAGACAGGCAGGTCCTCTGCTGTAAAATTGATTTATTCAAACCTGATTCTATTTTGCTCACAGAATGCAACATCTTAGATAATATCAATTGATGCATTCCCAACAACACTATGAAAAAGAATTATTGTATTTTTTAAATAAATATAATTATACCTTGTCTGTAAAAATTGGCCTCGGGTAGGAAACCAGATCTCTGTTCAAATTTTTTGCCTCCTAGGAGGCGCTTCAGAGCCCCTAAGGCTATAGTCTGGCCTTGGGTAGGAAACCAGATTTTAAGTTTTTCAACCAGGTAATCTCTTTGTTCAAATTTTATGCCTCCTAGAAGGCACTTCAGAGCCCCTTAAGGCTATAGTCTGGCCTCGGGTAGGAAACCAAATTTTAAGTTTTTCAACCAGGTAATCTCTTTGTTCAAATTTTATGCCTCCTAGAAGGCGCTTCAGAGCCCCTAATGGCTATAGTCTGAATGTGCAAGGTCATAGCTAAGACCTGATGGAGACAATCAATGGGTATTTTTGCCATATATGCTGTGTTGTGTTGTGTTGAAGTTCAGTATTCTTTCTAATAGATAATGTGTTATTTTATTCGACAAATCGGCTCCTGGGCATTCAAGTTCAACCAACGCTGCCTACTACTGTCAAACACTTTGCAGGAAACGCACACAAGACTAGGATTTCTGAGAAAATACAATACCAATAAACAATATTGCAAGAATAACATCCTAACCTCTGTACATTGTTTAGACTGGGTAAATATGTTAATCACATTATCTATTAAGCAAATCTAAATTAGAATTAAAAGTCGTATCAATTTAAACGAGTCTTTTCTGTATCAAATGTTCAGTTGCAAAAATTAGATGGTTTGTTTTCCTACAAACTCTGGATTTTGGAAGTTATAACAGATACACAAAGATCTCATCAAATTGTCCAAAGATAATACAGATTGTATATTCTTTTAAACCACATCATTATAATTAATATATGAGGTTACTAAGGATCAGTTTTCCTGACAAAATACAATGAAAATATATAATTTATAATAATAATAATAATTATTATTAATAATATTAACCACAACAACAAAGACTAGTGATTAAGCTTAGTAAATATTTATTCTTGTTTGTACAAAATATATCATAAATGTTATAAAATAATGGTATTGATTCTAATCACACTATAACAGCTTCAGGGAACAAGGGAAAACCAGCAGCTACCACCTGGCCCAACAAGCCACATGCCAAACCCAATCGATATCCATACACCTACAAACACATTTTAAAATAAAGTCCTACACACATATTTTAAGCTTAAGTCTGTCTGCCGGTTTATCTCTCTACTCTCTCACTTGATCTCTCTCTCTCTCTTTCTCTCTCAAACCATACTCCATCAATTCATCATTATAGAGATTAAACTATAAAGCATGGGCCGGTTCTTTATTTAAACTTGTAATGTTATGATTAATTGATGTAGACTACATGATGTCTACCTGTAAGAATTGAAGAAGCCCTAAATTTCTACTTTCTTTGTATCAAACAAAAATATGCTAAATACAATATATACACCTATGCATGCCTACCATGCTTATTTTCCTACATAAGCATGTGGTCTTGTACTGATGGCAGATGATGCTTCTATGATTTTGCTGACATTTTCCTTAAACTAAATTCTACCCAAAGAGACATTTTTTTGATGCTCAAGTTTCTCCTTATTAATTTCATACAAGCAAGAATACATGGCGCCTAAAATATGACTCCCAAGTGCATGTGGAAATGATATTAGGTTAGTAATTGAATACTGCAAAATATGTATGTCTGTACATTTCCATTTCTCTTTCACCTAATAAATAAATCTGAGCCAATCGTTCTTACCCTGTCAGTTGATTTGCAAGCAATTAAAGACTTAACTCTTTAACACTGTGAAAGTTGGAGATGTAGAGGATAAGCAGAGCCTTGTTAGAAGTGCAGGTTTTAGCTAGGACAAAATTAACTCTCAGTAATTTACTCCATGTGATTGCCCAACAATGGCTAGCTTTGGGTGGCAAGATAACAAGTCAAAACTCCCCCCCCCCCCCCTCTTTTTTGTGAGGAATTTACGTTCTCTCATTTACATTAACATGGGGTGAGTTATATATATATATATATATATATCTCCTTACAGAAAACATTTTTAATGAATGCACTTGAAAGCATTTCATTTACACCAGTAATTTTGTTCCAATAATTTTTTTAGATGACATACATTTCTGTAAACAACTCAAAAAGCAATTTGCACTAAGGGGAAATCACAACACACCAAAGCATCCAAAAGAAAAATTAAATGTACAGGGTTACCAACAAGAACATTGATGTTTAAACAATATGCTTTAGCAAATTGGTTCCATCCACCTGGCCATAAAAGAAAACAGCAAATTCTTCATTATTACTATTTAAAGACTATTCAACTCAGCAAGGTGTATGTTAAAAAAAAAAGCTGAAGTTTTCAAATATACAAACATTTTTATTCTATCCTAATGGGTTCAAAAGATATAAATTTTGAAAAATCCTAAAAATAGCGCATTTCATGAGCATTGCTGGAAAAATCACTGCAATTCCATTGAGTTACAATCCCAGGAGGAAGATAATGAATTTCTTTTAAAAAAATACATCAAGTGTAATGATTTGAGGAAATCCATAGCTGTCCTATTTTATAAAATTTTTAATATTAAAAAAACAACTGGTTAACTATTCTTGTGGCAGTAATGTTTCCACTGGATATCTGCAGTGGCTGATCTCACAGGGTATGTTCTTAAAAATTGGTTAAATAAATTAAAGGGTGCCAACAATTTGTTTCTTATCACAAGACACAACCAATCCATGTTCACCCTTGAGCAGTTGAATATAATAATTTGAATTAAAAAATTGCAATAACTATCTATTGTTTCTTCTCATTCCTTCTTTTTTGTGTGAATCTATTTAACTCAACAGTAGCACTTATCACAAGATCATGTAAAGAGTAATAAATGTGCATAAGACAGGCTTTCTTCTGTTCATTCATTTTAACTTAATATAGATTTTTCAATAAACATGAAATTGCACATTAGTCTTTTTATAACACAACCAAGGTTAATAATAATAATAATAATAATGTAATGTATTATATTGCAACACCAGTAAAATGTTAACAATTTAATACAAAATTCGACTTTGCAATAGGGACCTTAGAAAGAATATACTGCCTGCAAAATATTTTGCCTTTCTTTGAGTGTGAGACCTTGTTGTCCCTCCTTATAGTAATACGCTAAAAAGAAGGAAAGAAAAACATATGATTGGATCTATGCTTGAAAACAATGTTTCTAGCTTAGTACAATTTCAATTTATAACAGAAACTCGTTAAAATTTCTCAATTGGATTGAAATTTCGTAAGATGTAGTGTTGGGCCTGGTGGCAGAGGTTAAAATAGAATGATACACCACTCATCATCCAATATCTTTTATTTCAAATCAAAGTTTGAAAATATTGTCAGCAGTCTGTTGGTAGAGGTTAAAGTTTTAGAAGGATAAAATACCTCAGATTTAAAACCAAAACTTGAATATCCAAGTTAAAGTGATATACATATATATATATATGATTTTATTTCCACTTTCTCAGATTTACCACGTAAAAAAAATACATACAATTGAAATCTACCTGAGAAGTTGCAACTCCTCATAATTGAAAAATATTTAGTAAGTAACAAACATATTGAGAACACACGGTTGCGAGAGTAACCAAAGTCTGCCAGTTATCAGCCACCAATCAAACTCTACAGGATATTGCTGATAGCAGCGTATTGTGCTACCTTTAAATAGTTGAGTATATTGATAGGGTACATATTTATATAAAATAGATAATAGCATAACTCTAATAAAATGTGTTACAACAAGTGTGTATCCGCATCTCTAGTGAGATGTTTTGCATTCTGGGTTGCCTTGGGGAAAGAAGATGAATAAAATCTTCAGGAAATTTGTGTTGCATGAGTAATGACAATGTCAAGCAATTATTTAATAAAACTGTCCTTGAATGCAAATCAACCCAATAAATAATGCATAGGCAAAAGACACTCTACATGTCCGGAAGCAGGAAATGCTCCAGATTTTCTTATTTTGATTGAATTGATACACTGATCAATTCAGTGCATGAAAACATACAAAGAGACAACAATACATACACAATACAATTTTGACCAGCAAAATTATAAGGCATCCATGAATTATATTACATTTTGATTTGTGTCCTTTTTCTCCCCCATTTTCTAATGGGTAGTTCAACGCCTCTAACAAACCATTTGATTGAGTAGAAACAGAAACATGAAATGAATTTGTACGAGATACTTTTGGTAACTGTAAAACTCAGAAATGACGGGTGTATAATGGGCATAGGTCCAATCATTGATGAACTCACAAAACTCTTTTCCTCTTATGGCCAGTGAAACACACTTGCTTATAATTGAGTTTTTAAGTGAACTTCAAGAAAATTACTGGCGCATCCTTGAGTTCTGCTTCCAATGGATAGCAATTTTAAATACACTTGAATAATCCATGGTCATATAAAAACGTTAACCAATAGATGCTGCAATTTAAAATTGAACCAAAGCTGTCAGTGAACACAAGACTCACAACAACAGAGTCAGCTAAACACTGGTTTGCACAGGTCCATTGAGGCGAAGCACCGCAGAAATCAGCCTTATATCAATGTTAGATAGATAAGGAACTCATACCTCCTCCCCTACACGGCTGTCCTTGAAAAAGGGATGGGAGTGGTTAAGAGGGGCTGACATAACTTTGTCACTAGCGGATGAACTTGATCTACTTAGATTTACATTTGGTGCAGCAATTGATGTGGGTGTCTGCGATTTCTCTACTACTCCTCCAAGAACAGATAAAGAGTCTTGAACAGAACTAGCTTTATTTGATTGCTGGTTGATTACTGATTGATGAGAAAGTCTCTCTAAAGGCAGTGATGGAGGTACTACTGGGTGCTGTGAGGCCATCATGGAGGACATAGTTGATGATTGCAGCACATTATCTTTTGTTGATAGCGATGAATAAGCAGGCAATGTTGCTGAAGGGGGAGCAATATTTTCAGGGAGAAAAGAAACTTGCTGCAGCACAGATAAACTAGCAGCTGATGAGGGGTATGGTGGGGGTGGGGGTAGACCATCCAAGAGCTGAAAAGTTATCTCAGTAGGTTCATTGGTATTATTCAATTTTTCTTTTGGAGTCTCATGAATGTTATTTTGAGATGACAGTGATAGCACTGTTGATTTGTCAGAGCCTGCCAGCATGCAAGAATTTTGTAACAGCCCTGCCTCGGATACTCTTCCTAATGTTGAGGAGCAAGGCACCTGGATTAGAGATGAAGCAGATGATGAAAGCGATGTTGTGGATGAGGACTGCGGGGCTCCACCACAGTTGGACAGTGTCTCTAAGGCATCACTAAACACATCATGGCGGCTGCTCCCTCCGCTTGAGCCACCCTCAGGATTCAAAACCTCTGACGGTATCACAGGGACGTCTGTATTTGCTGACGTGAAGAAAGCCATTTTCTCTCTGTAATATAAAAGGATGAAAATGTCACTTTAACTGACAAGACAGGAGATCAATTGACATATCATTTTTTAACTTGAATATAATAGAGAAAATTCATAATTAACACAAAAGCCACAGCAGTAATTCTAACCCAAACTTAAAACAGCAATTCATAAAACAAACAAACAAAATTGCTAGTAGCTTTAATCTCAACTGTATTTAAAAAAGAAAAAAAAAGATTGAAAATTGCTGTTTGACTACAACAATTTAGGCCAGTAACTGATCCTAGTGATGACACTGCTGATTTATCAAAGAGTATGGCAAAAATTTTACGCAAGTGGATTTGCTCTTTCCTTTTTCTGCTCTGACTGAATCTCACTCATAAAGAGGGTATAATTGAAAATCAGCTAGTTTATTAATGAAAATATGGCTATTTTATAAGTACAGAGAACACTTTTGCCATTTAGAATGGAAAAAAAAAAGTTTGTGATGTGCCTGGAAAAGTGATACTTTTTGGGACACTGATTTAAAGGGCAAATAGATTGTCTCTCAAATGTCTGACTGATCCAACCTATAAATGACTAATACTGATACTGATCTGCTAAACACATGTCTATTACAGTACTACGGAAGACAAACCTGAAATTTAACAAGCGTGACTGCTGGGTGCCTTGTCTCATGCGCTGAACATCTTTAGTGACCTTCTTCATCAGATGCTCTGCTCTACGGTCCTGCCGTGACATGAGGTTAGGTCGATTCAGCCCTCCTGGGCTTTGCTGTTGCTGCTGCATCAAGAGGTAAAAAGGAGAGTTAAAAAAGCTTCAAAGGGATTTTAAAGAAATGATGGCTAAATTTCCAAAAGCATTTTTAAAATGAGACATATTTTCTGGATTCATATACAAAATTATTTTTTTGCAAGTCTAAAAACATACCTCCTTGTTTTAACAGAAAAAATTATGTAGGCTCTTGAATCAAGCTTGCAGATAGTGTACAGAAAGATATATTGTTCCTGCTACAATGTTTGATTCAGCGTAAGATTTGAGATAGGCATATTAGGACAAACAGAATTTAAACAATTACGGAAGAGTTTGGACAGTTACAACTGATTTCTTTGCAAATACATTTTCTTGAGAGTTAATTTGTTTAAAAGTTTAGCTCCATCTTGTTCATGAGAAACGATATGTAGTGTTCTTGTGCAGCAGTTTTTAACTCGTGGAACAGTAATCCAATTATAAGACAACAAAAGATAAAAGCCAACCTTTACTTTGACTTGCCCACAGCTCAGTATCAAAGCGATAATAATATTGGTGAAATAAATTTAGTCATGGGAATAGGGAATCCCTTGGATGATGCTTGTGTGCTCATATATTTGTTAGTTCATCAGTCATGCGAAAATTCCTCATATAGTGATCTAATCTACTATGAATAACATGCATCATTCTCTTTTGAAGTATTTGGAGATCATAGTGAAGTCACTTTTAGATGAAATATTTTTGTTGCTGTGTCTGTCTTTTAAAGGGCACCTCCATCCAAGCAAAAGGAAGAGCACTCAGGCGCTATATGAATGTGAGGCTTGGACAATCTCAAAAGACAAACAGAACTAGCGTCAGCCAAGGAATGTTTACAATACCGAGGACAGTCCAGAAGTCTGATAAAACAGTATTACAGAAAGCTAATACAAGATCATTCATAAATTATAATACAATTCTAAAAGCCAAGTAATTTTTTTTGGATATGTGATGCATAGCTGCCATCAGGTCTCCCTGACAAGATCCTAAATGTGCGAATATAATGAAATATCTAAAAAAAAATCCAGATGCATCGGGTCTCCCTGACAAGATCCTAAATGTGCGAATATGATTAAAAATCTAGATGTCCCTCTGGGACATTAAAATAATATTCATTAACAAAAAAAGTTTTAATAATGTACATTTTAAAGCTTTCTAAACCCCATCAACTCTGATACGATATAAAAGGTATCATCAGTTTGGCTAGAGTTGCAACATATTAGCGGCCTTGTAGTTAAGTTGAGTTGGTTTAACGTCCAACATCAGCACTATATAGGCTATATTGTGTACAGGCCCCAAGACTGACGTCTGACAATTTTATGTGCTGCCACACACGAGATAGGGCTAGGATACCATGACTCCTATCTCAGACGGTCACATTAAACTGACACCGACCCAATCAGTAGAGAGCGAATGTTCTACCCCAGAGCCACCGCGCCCCGCCTAACACATTAGCGGCAGGCAACAGCAATCCTCCTTTTAAATAACAGATCTAGATTAAGCTTACATCTATCAGTGATCATAATGCAAGAAAGTTGAAAAGCAGGAAATTTTAATCAAAAAGCACATTATCCCTCCCCTTGCAAAAAAAAAAAAAAAAAGGACGGGGGTCCTATTTTACATTTCCAATTTTTTTAAAGTACATAAGATGTCGAAAAAAGATATTTAAGACTAACTAGACTTTTCTAAATGTTTCCTTCTGGAGGAAAATGGCATCATAGAAGTATATTAGTAGCCCTCTAGACTATTTTGGAAGACTAAAAAAGTCATGGCATCACAGAAGGATGCGAAAGTGTGTTCACGAGTAGGACAGACTAGATAATTGTGCTTAACTACTTATAGTCTATACTTAACAGATCCACCACCACTCAAGAATCTACTGCGCATGTATTTTTATTATGATATCTGAGGATCTCTCAAGCCTTGCAGGCTATTGCCTCATTAGATAAAAATGTATTAATAAAAAGTAGACATAACAAGAAAATTGCAAGGTCTAGACCAAGAATATAGACCTGATGCGCACTAAATTTCGGACTTCAAAGAGAAGTTTTCACGCGAACCGCCATCAGTAGTTTGTGGATGAAAACAATTGTTTTTCCTTCATCAAATTCGAGCTCATTTGAGCTCAAAATCCCTATCATTTGGTCTTCAAACTCGCATCGAAAACATTCGGTTGATAAAATCATGCCATCTATTCGCCTTACATGAGTAGGAAATGACAGATGAGATTGTTTGAGGGTAGATCTATAATCTCAATAAAGTCAATCCGAGCGGCAGTGTAAAGCTTGGAACTGAACAGAAGTTACCAAAAAAACATGAAATGTCTTATTTTATTCTTATTATTGGATTTTCAGACTTAGTGATATCTGAGGTTTATATGTTGTTTTTTTTCAATGGTTCCTCAGAAGCCGAACTGGTAGAAAAAAAAATCAAAATAAATTTTAAAAAGTTTTTTAGAAAACTTATTGCAGATAAAACTAGAAAAGCTTGGAACTAAAAGTTGTTTTACAGTGCAAACATCTAAGTGGCTGGTATTTTACAATGCAAACATCCAAGTGGAGCTGGTCAAAACGAAAGCAACCTATGTTCCACGAACTAACAGTCGCAGGAATATCTAACTTAAAAAATGGCTTTGTGTAGGGAAAGTGAGGGAGGAATTGAAATCGGAAAGGGATCTGGAAGTGTTCTTTGAAAAATTCTGTTGCAATTAATACATCACAGGGCATAACAGTAATAAGGAGAATAAAATCACTGAATGGTTAGATTATTCCTGTCATAAGTGTTGACAGCATAAATAGCTGTTAACATATAGCACCAAAATGCATTATTAGTGTCCGCATCAACAGATATTTTGTGCTTCTAGATGTTCTTTGATTAAACATTTTGTTGAAAAAGAAAGTCACGAAATCCAAATCTATTAAAAAAAAAAAATTCATGAAGCAAGCATGAAGTTGTCTTAAAATAAACTCATTAAGACCCCTTAATATATGAGTTTGTCTCAAATTAAATTTTTCTTTTTCTTTTTTTTTTATGGATATTAGGACTCATTTGAACCATTGTAATATCCATTTCATTCAAACGTTTAACATTCCTATAGTTACATGCGACAAAGAGCAAGCAAAGATTACTTAATAAATTAACAGGCAATACACATAAAACAAAACCTTACATGTCTGGCTTGAATACGTTGGGCCTATCATAAATGGAAAAAAAAAGAATTTACCTATGGGATTTTGGGGGAAAAATCTTTTCAGCAAACTGGTGGCAAAAATTTAAAAAATAAAAAAAATTGGACAGTTCACCTTGGATAAAACTTGTTTTGTTCACATTTTATTCTCTCTCCGAAAAAAAGCTGAACAAAACTAAACAATGAAAGCAAACTCACCAGTCTTTCTGCCATGGATAACAGTCTATGGAACTTCTCATTTTCTGACAGCCACTCTGGCAATTCAAGATCTCCTGCAATTGTATATTAAGTTGAAAAAATGTAAATAGAACCCATTTTATCAAATTGCTTACCATTTTTAAGAAACAAACGATTTCATGGAGATCTATAAACCTTAATGACTTTACAAAAAGTTAGGCATATGCTTTGAATATCTAAATTTAAGGTACACCTTTTTAATTCCCCTAATTTTGACTGAAAGTCGATCTTCCTTTAAAAATGTGGTGCCCTTTGCGCAATGTTTAGGGCATTGGACCACCTTTCTGAAGCATGGAAAGGGGGAGCTGAGGCTCTCGAGTACTACAACCAAATTTAAGGTGTGGTAAACAAACCTGCTTAATAACAACCTAAATTTCAAATGTCACTTGCCTAGACCAATACGAACTACTGGTTCCGCAACGCTTTATCAAACATAGAACCAATTGTACTATGAGAGTGTGTTTAAATCAAAGCCTTTTTGGAGTTAAAATATGTATAAAATACAGAGTAATATTTTGAAATACACTTAAACAGTGCCATAAGATTCTTCCTGGACTATTTTGTAAGTGAGTCAGCTAGTGAAATTGGAAGTGAATGCTCTGCAATGTAGCTTAAAATCACAGATTCCATGTTTGATGTTCGATCAGAAATAGGAATCAATGGCTTCAATTCTTCATCTACTGGTTGAGGACTAACAGCACTCCCAGATCCAACTGTAGATGTCTTAAAAATAGAAAACATATTTGCATTGTTTGGACATGGAGTTTTGACTTTGCTGGCACTTAGCGTTAAAGGTCCAACACCACCTATCTGGTAATGTGTTGTCCTTGTCTTTATATTGAACACATGTTTCAAAGAGTTACAGTGCAATATCAATTTGTTCCCTATTGTTTCCACGAACACCAAGCTAATCCCAGGACATTGATCTTCAAAATACACTGGCACACGTCTCATTTTATCAAAAGTCCTCTCTAAAACTTCCTCTGACCATTTCCATGACCATTTATTTTTCACTTCCGCGCGCATCAATAGACTTGACTGCGCATTTATCGCCTTCTTTCAAGAACTGCATTTTGAGAAAGCAGTTAAGGTTCCTCACTGTCACAATTGAAAATATTGAATGCTTTACTCTATCCAAGACGGCGGATATGAATATTGTAAACATCCACTCTTCTGTGATTAAAAAACAAAAAGCATTCCAAAGATAACTATATTGACATAATAAGAATGGGAAGGTCTTGAAAAAAATAATTTTTGTGCAGTAAAAATAATTTCTGCAAACACCCAAAAGTGTCGATTTCCGCATATATGCGGAAAAGAGGCGGGTTTGCTCACTTCATTCAGGGTAACATGGTAATTTTTATTTTTTTTATTTTGTTCAACTCATTTAGGACCAATGTTATTCATCAAATTAAAACAATAAAGATAGAATCATATCAGACTGGTATTTCAAATTGAAATTCAGCAAAGACTTATTCAAGACACTGAATATGACTGAGCCAAGTCACAAATGAAAAGCAAATTCATTGACTTTATACATAATCAAACTTAAGTTCAGGTTGATGGCTTTAGTTTTCTTACTTGCATAAAAGGCATGTGCCTCCTTTTGTTAAAATCTACTGCTTGTATACAACATTTGGTTTGCTGGTAGAAATTTTTTTTATTTCTTCTAACCCATGATTAGATGAGCAGTTTATAAATCCTGACCTTTACTCTTGGAGGCAACCAGCGTGCGCTTCAACTCCTTCAGGCGGTTGATCTCGTCGTACAGATGTGAGAGCCGCGTGTGTGAAGCCTGTAGATCCAGCTCAAGATCCAGGGAGGTGCGGAACGGAATCTGTGCATTCACACCTCCCCGCTCAGGCAAGGGAACTAACCCAATGGACCCATCAGCTCGTTTCCAGCGCAAGGAGCGTCTATTAGCCGTGTTTCGCTGGAAGGGGGTGCGTTTGTACAGGGGCATAGAGCTGTCACTATCACTGCGGTTCAACTGAACGGGAGGGAACAAGTCATCCAGATAAGTTTAAAACTAGCTAAACACACTGGCTGACATTATTGAAAATTTTGGAGTGTTTGAAAAAAGATGGGGGGTAGATTTTGTCACAAAGGGTATAAATTGAAACTTGTGTTAAATATCTTTTTAGTCCCTTTTCATCTCAAATTTTCTTTTATATAAGTTCTTTAAAAAAATATTTGAAAGCAGTAACATCTAGTAGAATGATGATCTAGAGATATAGGAAAAGTGTGATGGAGATTGTGTAATGGAACCCCAAGAGCCAGACCTTTTCCTTTGGCTATTTGTTTAGAAAACTTGTTAGTCAAAATTGAAAATTCCTTTTTTTTTTAAGTTATTAAATGAACTTTTAACCAATTTAAACTGAAGTTAAACAGTTTTCTTCTTTTTTCAAGCATATTTCTAGTAGAAATACGTGCACGTTTAACATTTCAATATCAATACTAAGTAAAAAGGCTTTGTTCCCCTAAGGCATAAATTAATAGTTTAGAACCTAGTGAATATTTAACTTTGCATGCAATGAATACAAAAAATATCCAAAGAGCAATAACAGAAATTAGGTGCACACAAAATATTAGTAAGAAAAATTCATTGTTTGATAACTTAACACCATGGACATTGTTTTCTAATGATACCAAAGGAGCCAAACCTTGCAGACATATCCAGGTGGCTGCTGACGACATGCAGGGGAAAAGGTCTGAGACCGACGAATAGTACTATTCCTCAACTGGGCCTGAAGTTGCTGCTGTTGCATGTTGTGAAGATGCTGCTGCTGATGATGCCGATGCCGATGAGGGCCCCGCCGCTTTATCTCCCTTAGTCTAAATTCCCCTTTCTCTGTGTTGGTTTCTTTGTCTGCCATGGGTACCAGCATGCCCACACCTACTAGAGCGCCACCAAAATCAGATTCACTGAAGAAATCATCGTCTTCCCCATCATCATCGTAGTTGTTGACTGAATCTGCAAGCTCGTCCAGAACCTCTTGGATCATGGCATCATATGCATGATCCTATAGGGGGAAGAAAACATTTTGGAACACATATTAAAGCTTTTTTTTTATAAACTTCACCGGAAAATGTTACATTCAAACTTTACTATGAAATGTATTTCAGAGAATTTTTTTAAAAGACTTTTTGATAAAAATCATGCAGAAGGCTCTAACTGCTTTGGTTTATGACAACACTAAACAATTTTTCTTCTCATCAAAATTTCCAGACACAAGAATGTATTGGCAAGGTTATGGTATGAGTGTTTCGAAATTAAAGCAAAAAAAAACATAGAATATACTAACAATTCTGACATCACTGAAAGTATGGGATTCAGATTACGGTGCTCTTTTGATAATAATGAGCCTTAGTTTTTAGTCATCCCTAGTTTACTATAAATTGGCTTAGTGAACCAGAAAAAGATATCCAGAATTACTTGTCATTTAGATATGCCTTTAGTCGAAATCTGAGTTTATGTCAAATAACCCTGTCTATAAAATGTGTATGCAGTAGTGGCTGTTCATTAAAGTTGAACAGTTCTTTTGTCTACATAACATAGCACTGTAAGGCATGTTTGACATTTTTAAAGATTGAAGCTGTATGATTGTGGTATGTTGGATGGGATTGTTCATATTTAAAGGTAAAAACAAAGTTGGTCACATGCTCTTGGGGAGTTAGGGTCTTGACTGTACTAGGCAAACGGCATTAGTAAGTTTGGTTGCCATTACTTTCCTTGCTGCACTTTGTTTTCACTATGACCCAAGAACCTCAGCTACCCATTCCGTGCTGAGTTGACACAGGGAGGTCATAGATTGAACCCAGGACCCAACTATTTCACGCAGTTACAAAAAATGGTGTTGCTAACATGTTATTATAACCACAGAATAGTTCTCAGATTACCTTAGTGATATCATTGCAATCTTCATCCTCTTCTTCATCATTATCAGCATTATCTTCATCTTCCAGAAACTGAGCCCCATCAAAGTATTTCTTCATCTCATCTGGCCCTGTACAAGGAAAAATAAAAACTCTTCATTTGAAAAAAAAACCAAACATGCAAGGTGTACAGAGCCTGATAGCATTAGGCCATCTCTATATCACAGGCAACTAACATTGGTGAAGAGTATGTGAATAGACTTCAAGTTGCGATTGCGCTGCATGCATATAGTCTCTGGGCTATATTATGCCAGCTGAGATATGCTATTTTGACATCAACATATGAATGTGTTTCATCGGCATCCATCTCATGGTAAAAGATAATTTCAAAATGTGCCAATTCAAACAATAGTTATAAATAGTATTTATAATTCTTAAATTGGAATTAGATCAGCTCACCATGGTTTCTGGTAAGAGTAGACGTTTGAGAAGATATAATTGTTGATTCATCACTGCTCTCTTCCTTTAATGAGATGATACCAGCATTGTGAGGCTTGCCCGCCGCTCTGCTTATCAATCTATAGATACAGAGAGGGGCACATTGTTAGTTTTACATATTAAAAAAAATTACGTACACAATTCTCTCGGTCGTCCCCCTTGGCCACTGGTTCATCCATTCTTCTTTAAAATTTTGACAGATATTTTTTTTTTGGCCCTTTGGTGAGTTGTTTTTATTAGTGGCTGTTCTTGCATAGCCCCTTTTTTGGCAAGTCTATCAGCTTTTTGATTTCCTGGTAGACTGATGAGGCTTGGGATCCACGGAAACACTTGTGTGATGGGATATTTATTTCGAATACCTTTAATTTCTTATGGGCTGGAATAAAAAACGTATCACCTAAGAATTCATACTTTTAAAATAAAATATTGTCTTCTTCAATGGTCTAAGCTTTAGAAAAATTAGAAAAAAGCTAGTATTTACCTCTGGGCACCAGAATCTGCTCCTCCTGATGACTGATCATCACCCACAGCTGCAGCTGTTTGCATCAGTTTGGCTGAGGATGCCTCAAGCAGCTTGTGAACCCGGTCCTGAGACTGCTTCTGGAGAAAAGACAATTAAGTAACTCCAATCTAGACATGCCATATCTTTGCCAAAGAGTTAGTAAAAATGGAACATCACTTTTTTTTATTTGAGATAATAAAAAAAAAAGTCTATGTCAGTATAAATGCTTTCATTTTTTTCCTTTAACTTTACCATGAGAAAGATATTTAGCGAATAAATTCTCTTAGATATGCCTTCCTTATAGCCAGTAACAAACTAGTGTGCGGTGCATAATTACTTAACTTGGAAAATAAATAAGCATAAAACCCGTTTTAGCCAGATGTTTGCAAAGCCAGAATGCAACCTAAGTGGCTCTGAAACCATTTTAGCATGTAAGAACAGGATACAATAAATATATGTTCTAGATTTGGTTCAAAGCAGTCATATTAAAATATACAGCTAGCTAGCTGAAAAAGCAGACATTTATTAATTTGGTTTTTCATTACATGTAACGGAGGGGAAAAAATTAGCACATAGCTCTGACCTGCATAGCCCTTGAGTAAGTGGTTGCTGTGAACTTGTAACCCCCTCCTGAGCTGCTGCTTGTGGAAGAAGGTCTTGACCTAGGTGTGCTACCTGACCCTGCTTTAGAACAAGATACCATACTAGGTGACGATGTACTTTGTTGCTGACTGCTAGACCTGCCAGATTTGAGATCTGACTGCTGCATGAAGCCGAAGCTCAATACGTTGTACCAACGCAGAGAAACACTTCGAGGATCAAAGTCAGCCAGGCTGACCTGAGCACAACCCTGAGAGAACAAGGAGGAGATAATGCCAAATGCAAAATTAAATACTCGCAAATTTAATAGTTTGAAACTAGGTTAACTTATGAAAACAATATCTTATATTAAAAAAAAATAAATAAATAAATAAATAAATAAGGAATACAACTTTCCAAAAAGTATATATGAAATTTATGCTACACTTACTAGACATTCCTCTCCATTTATTTCACTGAGACTCCACACATGAACCTGTAGAGTCTTGGAAAAGAGCTTATGTTCAGGGATGTTTACACGGAACTGCTCCGCAAACTTGGGTGACTTGAGCGCCGGCAAAGGCTTGGTTTCCAAACACATTGTCTGGTTAGGCAATACAGCCGCCTTTATGCACCTGAAAAACAATCATAAAATGCATTAAATTAGAGAAAGTTTTGTTTTTATTTAGTCTCTCCAAAAGGCAATATGTGAGATAACTCTGTGCATGATGATTATTGTAAACTAAGACAAAAGTATGACCAAATTACTCATTTATAATGCTAAATAAATATTTGAACAAATGTAATTCTGTGGTTCAACTTACACACAGCTTTCCTTAGGGAAAGGCAAGACCGCCAGATTTCTAGCCTGTTCAATTCCTATTACAAGTTGTTTCTCCAGACCCTCATATCTGAAATAAAAAATGTTTTAAAAAATGTGAGAAGGCAATATTTATCATACGGACCATTATAAAATCTAGGAGGGGGGGGGGGGGGGGGGAGGAGGACTAAATTTATCTAGGAGGGGGGGGGGAAGGACTAAATTTATCCATAGTTATATAGTTATGTTCGCGGGATTTGAAAAATATCTGTTTGGTAGAGTACATTTTTTTTTTCTTTAAAATAATACCCAGAATCTGAAGCATAGAAATCAATAAGAAGCAATGTAGTATTCAATTATTTTATTTTATTGATAAAGGGCTATATCATGACATAGCATAGCTTAGCACACAAGAAAAAAGTTAGCTCAAATTGCAAGTATTTACTTATATATTTGAAACTTTTAAAGAAACTCAACTCATGAGAAGGTGAATCTTAAAAAATAACTTTTGTCTTTTATCTACATTAACATTGTGATCATGTAAAGTTTCATGGCCATGCAAAGTTTAGCTACATTTAATTGACACTCTACTTACTTTAGCCATATTTGAATCTGAGCACTTTCCATGTTGCTTTCAAGAACTTTGTCAATATTATCAGTTCTGCATTGAGGAAAAAAAAAAAAAAGAATTAAAATATTTTTGATTCACTACAAAGAAATTAGCTTCAGCAAAAAAGAACGAAAAAAAAGTCCAGAACGTGGTCTCTTATATTTTAGGCAGGTATCAAATTGAAATGGGTGCTCAAGCAAAGGTGTCATTGGATGTATCAATAATTCAATAATACATCAGATTGATTAAGCAAACTTATGGAAAAGTGCAGATCAAAATCTGTAATTTAAGAGCTTTTGTCTTGGTGAAACCTGTAATTAAGCTCAGTATCAATCATTATATGTGTATAATATTTGAAAGTAACCACACTGAAATTAAAAGTTAGACATAAGGACTTTAATAACTTAATATTTCTGAGTGGGACCTTTCCAAATTATTCTCTAGGACTGCATTCATGTACAAGTAAACCAGAAATGCAAGGAGGGAATTCATAATTTTAATTATGAAAAACTGGAAAAGGATCCCTACCTTTTCCCGCTTTTTCCAGAGGCCTCAAACACACCACTGTCTCCCGCAACAGATTCATCACTGACAGCTGCTGAGACGCTGCGTGTGTTACCCCCGCTTAAGTTGTTACCCACGCCTGAGCTGCTTTCACTGATAGGACTCAAAGGCGGATTTGGGGTAGGCTCTAAAACGCTCTGAACTGGTCTGTTACAGACTCCTCCCAACAGGGTGGAAGTGCTGCTAAGGCCAGGATCAGAGATTGTGTTAGGGACAGGAGGGGATGACTCCAAAGTGGAGCTGGATGTGTTCAGGGACTTGGGTGTTGATGGTACTGATGACTGGAGATGAGGGTTGCTATTACTGTCCATTGGTGATGGCGGCAAAGATAATGCTGAAAATGGGGATGTCACTTGCTGCACTTGTGCCGATGCTGTGAGCGAAATAGACTCAGACTGTGGAAGGCAGCTCTGGTTTAGTATATTTTGGAGATGGTTAGTGACTGCGGCACCACCGTCAATAGCCAAGTTTGATAATGAAGGCGGCAGGTGACTTGACACGTTAGGATCACTTGTGTGTGCAAGGCTGTTTGTTGAAGGATGAAAAGGAAGGGTCATAGACTCGGATTGGTCTGTTTCGTTTACATGAGTACCTATGTTGTTCCTTGCATGACTTCCAAATGAGCAAGGTGTATTAGGGGCAAGTCCAGAATCATCCAAAGCTATACAATTATTGCCGTTGTCATTAACTTCAGGAGGCTGATGCTGTTGTTGGTATTGAAGTACTTGCTGCACTGGTAGCTGGCGTTGCTCAAGTGCATTCATATGCTGAGCATAGGAAGGAGGAAGGCCTCCAAGCCCATACAGAGAAGTTGCTGCAGGAGCTGGAGGAGAGGAGCATGATTCACTTGATGCAGTCAAAGGTTGTGGCAATCCAGCCCCACTTCCTGCAGTCAGGAGATTACCACCATAATCTTGGATAATGCCATTATTACTAGAACCAAGTGATCTTGCGTCAGAAGACAACACATTTTCTGCGATGCCACCAGCACTGTTTTTACTTAAGTGGTTGCAACTGTTTCCAATGACATTCATTTCCTGGCTGCCATGTAGCACTGCTTGCATGTAGTTGGCTGTAGCAGCCTCTGTCATGTCAGTTTCAGTGGCAACGCTACTGTGAGCCTCTTGTATTGGTGACATACCATGACCTACGAAACAAATGAAATACCAGATCCAGAATACAAAAAATGTGATGAACAGCCAATTATATAACCCTTTACCAACTATGAGAGGGAGATATGATCATTTGGGCTGCTGATGATAGCATAATTTCTTGGATTGAAGGTGTAACCCTATAATACTACTACCATATAAAACCATATAAAACAAGCTACCAGCAGATATATTTAAGAGGAACACCATTAAAATGACAACCAACAGTTATCTTTTACACACAGGAAGAGTAGGTAAGAATTGTCCATGGTGGAGAGAGAATTAAGCGAGCCACGGCTCTCTGCAGAGAGGGAGCCCAAAGAGCCTAAGCTGGAACCAGATGACACTGACAGAGTGCTCAGCGATAGGCTAGAAAAGGTAAAAGTCACACAGTTCATTGTCTAAACCTGACATTAGGTAATATGTGAAAAGTTGCCGAAAAAGAAATATGTTGGGTTTTTAAAGTCAAAATTGCATTTATACTGTTCAACTGCCTAGTAAAAAAATATTCTAACTGCCTAGTAAAAAAAAAAATATTCTAATCATTTGTAAAGTACCACTTCCCGCAGAAATGACAATTATGTTAAAAACCCGGATGCTCCAATCCTTTGTTTAAAAAAAAAAATGTTTATTGTTTGGCCCTTTCTAATTTGTCAATTAATCAGAATGCATTTAAAAAGAAAAACAAAAAACAAACAAAAACAGAAAAAAGAAATGGGTGTACATCCTACCTTTTGAGCTGTGTCTCCAAAATAGATGTTAATTTGGTTGTTTCTGTTAACTGATGCAAGATTGCAGATTTCTCATCATGCAGGGTTATTCTGGGACAAAGATTAAACAAGTTTCTGATTACTAAAATATTTGGATGCTTAAATATTCATCTTAACATAACAAACATAGGCATTTTCGAAATAAAATACAATCCTTTAGATTTCTTTTGTGAAAACCCTTAATCTAATGTCAAAATAATTTAAAACAACCAACAATATTTTTCTCTGTGCTTTGAAGGCCGCCCAAACGTCCAGATGGTTTTGGGCTCCTCCCTCAGCCCTTTCCTTTCCTGTCTAGATTCAGGCTATGATCAGTAACATAACCGTCAAATGTGACTGGGAGGTTAAGAATCCGCCAGATTTCATTAATTGATATTTGAAGAGCCTATATACCCGTTCACAAGTTTCTCGCATTCTGGAGAGAGGAGAAATAAAGGATGAATGAAGGCCCACTACCAATGTCAGTGACTCGGCACCCCGCAGAGCCCAGTCCGGAGGTGTTAACTCAGTGAAGTAGCCAAGCGCAGGGCCTGTAGTTATCTCACAGCAAGGCAATTATTTGGGGCGTAGCGCTTCATGGGTTAAAAGGATACAAAATCTGTTACGACAGTTATGTGATCTAACCTTTGCTGTATCTGCTTATTTGAAAACTCTTGAGCATGTCTCAGATCTGACTCTAGCTTTAGAATCCTTTGTCTGACTGAGGCCATTTCCTCCTCACTTCGACCCTTGGGGTCAATGCTGCGCAACTCCCTCAACAATTGTTCTTTTTCTTGCAGGAGCAACAGCCTGGAAAGGTACAAAAATAATCTGAGGTTAATTTAATTAAAGGAAGAAAGAGAGAAAAAAAAAAATGATCTTTCGGCAAAACGAGCAAGCTATTACTGGGGATTCTGAAAAATCAAGCTTTTTTTTCAAATGTATTTAATTGGGCTCCCATAACATTTCATCAATAAACTATAAGTGTCATTTTAAAGCCCCATTAACTCCCCAAAATCAACTTTTGCCCAGCATAGTTTCCACAACATCTATTTCTGCAATGTGCATATTTTGTAATTTAAATTCTGCTAAAAAAGAGAAGCGTGACACCATGCACTGTCTTATACAAACTATAAAGAATGAAGAAGCACAAAGCTCTATGTGATTGAAGGCCTGTGGATAATCAAAAAAGTAAACTCTATGTTCAGTAATCTTATCATTGTCAAAGACTCAACCATAAAACAGCTTTGTTTTTATTTTACACATCCTTAGATATTAAAATAGAGTCAGTCTAGACAGAGGAAAAAGCTTAATTTCGTACAAATTATGCACTGATGCACCATTTAATAGACAAGGTAACCCAATGAAATGATGTTTCTTTTGTATTTCTAAGGAAGAATATAAGAGCGGAAAAATAGAAAGACTAGAAGAGAAAGAGTGAGAGACAGAAAAGACTACAGACTGAGGCAATAAAGATAAACATATACACAGCAGAAAGATAGAGAGACAGACAGAGGTATACCTGTCCTTGTCAGACTCTGGTTGCCCAGGGACCATCCTATCCTCTAAGTTTGCTAGTTGCACTTTCAGTTCTCCCAACTTGCGGTGAGCCTCGTCATACTGCAGCCTCATGCGCGTCTTTTCGGCCAACAGACGGCTTTGGTTAGCACCAAACTGGTGAGCCCAAAATATGCACATGCAAAGGGAGGGGTAAAATCTCTAAACTTTCTCGAACAGAGCTTATCAATTTCATAGCTATACAGAAGAGGCATTTCGAATGTTCAACGAGTCAATGTTTTACCATAGACACCAAGATATAGTTATAACCAGCTGGGAACCCACGAAATTCGTGCGGACTGTAGGGTGGACAAAACACTTAAGTATTACAGCTAAATTTAAACTGTGCTGAACTCAAAATTGTGTATCTTCAGGATCTATAACTGTAGGAACTTAATATGTTTGCTTGAGCAGGTTGCATCAAATTAAAGCAGCCTCAATAATTTATAATCAGAATTTAACTTTATAATTTCGTTAATTGTATGAAGAGAGTGTACGTTCATTTCCCCTTGAGGGCTGAATAAAGATTTCTGTATTCTGTACCCCACCACATTTTACCTCTGTTCATATTAAACCTTGAATTTAAGATATAAAATGTTCATGAGTGTCGTCTGCTTTGAAGAAAAATAATATAGAGAGACAAAATTGCATGAACAAAATAGGTATTATTGTATACTTTCGCTCACTATACCCGAAAGTCAGTAGTTTTAAGCTGATCTGAAGATTCAAGATGACTCAGGAGTCAGAGGCAATTTTCTTCTTAGTTGTTTGACATTCCAGCCGATTGGATGTCTGAAGCCACTGCTGTGGACTTGCAAACTAACTGTTAATTTTCCTTTACTTTCTGTATTATAAATGACCAATTAAACATTTCCTTGTCTAATTACTTTTAATTTCTGCACCGATACTTTTATCTCACTTCTGACTCATATTTTATCAGGCAAAAAAAATTAAACTAATTTGCAGACCCACCTCTCCTCTTAAATCTGTCTGAGAGGCCATGTCCTGTTTGTCTTGAGCCAGTGAGAGGGTGGACACATCAGGAGAGGATCCACTAGCCCGTCGCAGCATTTCTTCCTTCAGCTGTGCTAAAGACTGATCATAGAGAGATAGAAATATAGAAAGAATCTTCAGTACAGATGGCAATACCCAAGTTTTAGCACAATATTCATAAATGGTGTTCAAATTATAAGCTTGCAGAAATGCAACCAATAAGGAGCGAGATCGCCAGGGCTCGAACCATGGACCTTTCGCGTAGGAGGCGAATGTTCTACACCAGGGTGACTGCGCCCCCTGGGTAAGGATAACTTTTCTTGTAAAAATGGTAGTTTTAATTTCTATTTTACATAAGTTGTAAACTCTAGATGTACTTTAGCCTGTGAAGACAATAAGTACTTTTAAGCACCCTATTGTGTATAAAATATTAATTTTGTCTTCTGACTTGTATGTCACAATGATGACACTCAGAGGATCACTCAAAAAGCAGGCTTTTTGGTTACTAAAAGTCAACACTGCTTATTTAAAAATGTAAGCAGATTTATTAGATTTGGCAAGACTGGGGAATAGCATTTATGAATCTCTCTGTGGAAACATGAAGGAATATATGTATGATCGAGAATTTGGCAATAATTTGCAAATTGCCACATGCTTAACCCTTAAATGGTAACCCACATTTTCGCAGAAAATACATAGAATGGTGAGAGTAAAGATTACATACACCAACAATGTTTCTAAAGTTTTGCTGTGAAGTGAATATATATTTGGAAATATATTGTTTGCCCATCATAGAGCAAACGCGCGTGTGTGTGTGTGCGTACACGCGCGTGTGTGAGAGAGTAGCACACAAACCATTGAAATCAAACACTAACATGAAAAAAAAGACATTTCCTCACAGTGATCTACATGAATTCGATCTGAGATGAAGTCCACACAAGACTTGCACAAAGCCCGTGCATACTTTCAAGCTTTTACTCACGCCCCTTTAAGAATTAATAATCTCTCCCTGGCTCAAAAGCAAAAATTCTTTGCTTAGCATAGGTCCTCAAGCTGGTGCAGAGAGTGTCTTCCTGCAGTTTATATTGCTTTCGTTTTTAAATACAAATTGCCACGGGTCGCTTTACACCCTTTTTTATATAACGGCCGCCATGAAAGTTATCTTTGAAGTGAAGATCTCCCATAATGGAATAAAATCAACGAGAATATGTAAATTAACGTAGCCTAATGCAAACGGATCTTTTATTTTTACGTGCTCGATGCTGGGGGCGAATCGAAAATCCAGTGGGTGTTTTGAATCCATGCTTATTACATAATTATATACTAATAAATTCATGGAGATCATTGTAGGAGTTCGAAATTATAACACAGAAGTACAACAGCCCGGGGGGGCGGTAGCCCTGAGGTAGAACGGCTTCTGACGCAGGAGGTCCCAGGTTTGAGCACTGGCGATTTCGTCCCCTACTGTTTGATTTGGTGTCAGTTTAATATGAATGGCTGAGACAGGAGCCATGGTATCCCCGCACTGTCTGTGTGGCAGCTCGTACAATTGTCATACGTCAGTCTTAGAGCCCGTTCACAATATAGCTAATATAACGCTGACGTAAAGCAACAAAACAAACAGTACTACAGTCCACTCCCTAGATCAATGTATCACAATGGCAACATAGTTGTTTCCCCTCCTCCTTCATTGCGACATGTTGCTTTTTCTATGTCAGTGTTTCTTTTGGTTGTTTTTAACAGCCCACCCGCAGAGACGGCATTTCCTTGTCCAGCTTACGTGGTGATGTATCTAAACTTAACTCTAACCTATAATAAAACATTAACTTTATTTTGTCATGCAATCTAAGTAAATTATTCGCCTAGAAATGCGTGACTGTTAGCAATGACCCGAGATCTTAACCATATCAGTTATAGCTTGTAAAATTCACAGAGATAGGATTCGTCGGATGTGGTCTAAGGAGCCGTTTTGATTTGATTAAATAGGGAGTAAAAAAATCTACCTACATGAGGTCGTTGAGTCAGAGTGTTATTTTCCCCTAAATATTATTTTTAAAGGGTCCATGCAAATATATTTTTAACATGCTTTGTCTAATGTTGTGGAATGGGGCTGACCTCTTTCTCACAAAAGCCACGTGATGCTTGTAAGTCGGCCCTTGCAATTATATTAAAATTAAAAATAGGTCTATGCTCTAGCCCAATCAGCAGAATGTTTACACACACACAAATACAAACATCACGTGCTTTTGTTAGGGTTTTTTTTTTAGAGAAAGAGATCACCCCCATTTATTTCAAAGAAATCAAAATGATAAAAATTCAGACCCATCCCCGTGTCTTAGAACTGCTGATGGCACTTCCGTTATCTGGTGTCTTTTACCAACTAGACAATACAGGCTCTGTGCATGTGGCAAGAATGGGTGACATAATCACGCCCCATAGGCACGAGGTTTTCTTATCCCTAATTGACTCCGTAAGGGTAGGATTAAACTATGATTGAACGCCGGCTCAGATTCTGAAGCTAAGGTCCTCGTTTTATGTATAAGCCCAGATATCACAATGCACCTAATATCATTCTCGGCAGGGTGTGATTTGGCGAGCGTCTTATCCAAGACGAAGCGTTTCTCTTTCTCACGGTCTATGGGTGTAATTTATGCGACTCTTCTTGAATCTCAGGTAAAAAAAATATGCTTGCGAGGTTGGGTGTGTATGTGTTTTTGCGTGAAGCTGGCGTGAGGGCAGAGTGGCTGAGAGTGGCGCCAGCTCGACAAGTCGGGAGTATAACTTCAATAACTAACCCTTGAAACAAACGGCGAGCGAGTTCTGAGTAACGAGATCGAGTTAAATAACTATTTAAAGATCACGCACTGTACAATCTAATTTAATGGGAGTTAAAACGCCTGTGTGTGAATCCATATCTGTCTGTCTGTCTGTCTGTCTGTCTCTCTCTCTCTCTCTCTCTCTCTCTCTCTCTCTCTCTCTCTCTCTCTCTCTCTCTCTCTCTCTCTCTTCTCTCTCTCTCTCTCTCTCTCTCTCTCTCTCTCTCTCTCTCTCTCTCTCTCTCTCTCTCTCTCTCTCTCTCTCTCTCTCTCTCTCTCACTGTTAATTTTTTTTTTAGATCAACATCTTTAACCCCTGTACTTTCCTAAAATTGATCAACCCATCATGATTTTATTTATTATGAAGTTATTATAAGCGGATCTGTTTAATAACATCAAAATAATAACGACCACATCGCATTTCCTTTTGCTCATATTCCTTTTAAAACATGTGTGGGCGCGTGGATGCGTCCTGAACTCCTCGATAGTGGGCTGTAGTAAAAGCACGAGAGAGAGAGAGAGAGAGAGAGAGAGAGAGAGAGAGAGAGAGAAGGGGGGGGGGGGCAGACAGAGACAGAGAGATAGGACACAGATAAAGAAAGAAAAAGTAATAAGATAAGATAAATCTCTTGGGCCCTTCAAGGGAATTTCGACTTGGACATGGTATTCTACACATGATAATAACAAAATTAACTTGGTTTCATAAAAATAAAAATCGATAAAAAAAATTTTTAAGAACTATTTCTAAGAAGCGTGATCCTTTTCCCCTCCCCATTCCCCCATTACTCTCTCTCTCTCTCTCTCTCTCTCTCTCTCTCTCTCTCTCTCTCTCTCTCTCTCTCTCTCTCACACCCACACACACACACACCTACAAGCGCGCATACACACCATAGTTTTAAGGTGAATTTCTTAAATGTCGTGAGTCTGATTGTAGAAATGAGTTATTGTAACGGTCGGTTCTAGCTTAAAATTGAATCATGCGATCGCTACTTGTAGAAAACAATAAATTCGTGGTTCAGCTGATGGTTGTCCTCTTTGGTTACATATAAACATTTTTTTCCAAACACCAGACTCTTATAGAGATCAATTAAAGATGGTAAGTCCATCTCCTATCGTTCACGAGAACAGAGACTCCCCAACACTTAATGCCAAAACAAATAATGCAGGAAAACATAGGTGCGTCCAATGAACCAGAGCGTATACAAGCGCAAGGTGAAGTAAAAAAGGACAAAAAATGTTGATGGTTAATGCAGCAACTAGTTTTTTACTTCACCTTGCGCTTGTACAATCAGCTGTTGTTCCAAATGCTGCGTTGAGTATTGCTAGTGAATCATGCCTCACTGAGGAAGAGCCCCCCCCCCCCCCTCCCTCTTCCCAATCCCTTAACATTTTTAAAGAATTCCAAGAATTTTCGAAGTCCTGAGGAAGCGTGAGAAAAAGTTGTTCCCATGCACGGTTGTTTTATGATGTTCCTTTTTTCTTCTATGCTTCGTTCCTCTTTTTAATTTAAGTAAATTACCACCACACAGCTGATAGTACTATTTCAATTTTTTTTTTCCGTTAATGTTCTGGTTTCCATTACGACTCTCCCCATGTATTCACTATACCAAAAGATAAAAGATAAAGTACTACTATAACGAATGAGCATATGTCAAATATGAATTGGTTTCTTTTTCCATCAAGTTACCCAGAAGTGCAAAATTATTCGAGACTGTTATCAATCGGTTGATAACACACTCTTACCTGACGCACACAAGGAACCTCAAAAACTACTTTAACAACTTCTGATGCTAATAATTCAACTACTAGTACTAGTATAACTGCGACGGCGGCGGCTGCTGCTGCTGCTACTACTAGGGGCGCGGTAGCCCTGGCGATTTCGCCCCATACTTGTTGGGTCTAATGTGACCAACTTTGCACATGAGTCGTGGTATCTCCACTATGTCTCGTGTGTGGCAGCACATAAAATTGTGGGACGTGAATCTTGGGGCCAGTCCTCAATATAGCCTATATAGTGCTGATGTTGGACGTTAAACTAACTCAACTACAATTACTATTAAGGTCAGTGCATACTACTGTATTTTACAAACTAATGACTGTACATAAAAGTTTCGTTTCATTAACGGTGTCGCTATACGTTTTTAAACAGACATGCGGCTTTGCCGCTGCACCTGTGAACTTTAGAACCCGATTGCTATGATGGAGGCTCTGGAGGTGAGCTGCGAAGTGCAAACGCGTGTAAAGAAAGACTGCTGACTCACGCCACTGGTATGTGAGTACTCCAGCATGAAAACAAGTTTCACAGGTACATAGAAAAAACAGGCCAACAAGTTTCACTGTGCGCAATACATGTTCCTCAACCCACCCACCAACAATGACTTTATCTGTATAGATTATTGAGCGAAAGTATCTTTTTCGGTGTCTCTTGAAGAAACCATATGTCAGAATAATGCTTTTGATGGTAAGACAACCAAAGGCTGTTCTGAAATGTATTTAATACCAAAGGAACCAAACCAAAAATAAGGTAAAAGAAAAATACAACACTTATGCATCACTCCTATACATACATCCGGGGAAAAAAAGAAGAGAGAGAGAGGGAGAGAGAGAGAGAGAGAGAATTTTTACAGAATGAGAGCAGAGAGAAAAAAAGAGAGAGAGAGAGAGAGAGAGAGAGAGAGAGAGAGAGAGAGAGAGAGAGAGAGAGAGAGAGAGAATTTCCACACCAAAATTCTTTAACTAATTCACAGATTTCACAGAAAAAAAATCACTCTTCACCATTTTACCTTTGGGGCAGTTCTAAGCCACCTGATGAAGCATTGGGAAGGGGGGGGGGGGGGGGGGGGGGGTGCGTTTATTTTTAAAGAAGAAAAAATGACTGTTGCATCTAGAAAAGAATCATCATATCTCTGTTCTCACCTCAGGTGTCGATATTTAAAGAGGAATGAAGAACCATGCCATTTCGACTCAAAATATATACAGTACAACCTTGCAACATTTTAAAAGTGAGAGTCGTTTGGTAGCCTTTTCTTTCATGTTTGCTACATGACTTTTCATGATAAGTCTACTATTAAGTTGAACTCCCAGATAAGTTGGATGCTCATTTTTGCTCTTCAAGTTTAATAGACAAATTGCGTTTGGTTTCTTTTGGACTAAGGGTAAATTTTGTATTTAGATTAATTATCAGTTTTGATTGTTTGCAGTACTTATTTAGCATTTGTAGGTCTTTGTTTAGGTGTCTGGCATTTTGTTGAGCGAACTTGCCAGAATGCGATATTACCAAGTCGTCGGCGTAGAGAGCCTTCTGTCATTTAATATTCTTAGCAAAGTCATGAAGAAAAATCAGAAACAATGTGCAGCTCAATGTTGAACCCTGTAGAAAACCATCTTCAAAAACTTGTTTTGAGGATAGAGTTGTTAAATTTTGTCTGTATAGTTCTTTCACAGAGAAAATCTTTGACCCACTGGTACTACATTTTACCTTGAATTTGCAGTTTCTGCATTTTTAAAAGTAACCCTTTCCTCCACACTCTGTCATATGCCTGTTGCAAGTCTATAAAGTCTCTGTATAGTGCATACATAGCTACCAACTTTTGAAAAAGTGAATACAGATTTTCAGGGCGATGGTTAAGCTTTATAAGGTTCAGCAATCAATATTAATTTAAACACAAGTTTAACCATAACGTCAAAAACTACACCATGGACTAAGTTAATTTAATAAGTCAGGGGGTTTTCTGATTTTTGTTAAAAATTGTTTTATGGGGGGAGTGATTTTCACCTCAGAGTGTCAGAAACACCCTGTCAGCAACATCCAGGCTTTGCTTCCACTAAATTTAATATTTTAAAGGCATTTGGCTGAGGGGCCTATCACATTTTTCATTGATATGATATACTTTAAGTTTGATAGCATGCCGAAAGCAATTTGAACTAACACTGCTGGCATTGATGATTGACTGAACCAACAAGTAGGGGACATAATCCGACAAATAATTGTGCCCAGATGTCGGTTTTGAACTGGTCACCTATTGAGAACCAGACGCTCCGCCATTTGAGCCAGTTCGCCCCTCAAGGTCAACTATCTAGTTCCCGATTTTCTATGAAAGACTTCTGAGAATGGAAGAAGATGAAGATGTACAAAACTGACTAAGACAAAAAGAGAGAGAAGAGAGAAAGAGAGAGAGAGAGAGAGAGAGAGAGAGAGAGAGAGAGAGAGAGAGAGAAAGTGTGTGTGAGAGAAAGCCGTCGTAGAATTATAAACTCGCACATTTCCGCGGATTTCAAAAACGATGATCGTTAAATCGGGAGGAAAGGAGGAAAAAGTGCAGAAAGGCGGAAAATACCGAGGAAAGGAGGAAATTCCTCCTTTTGAACGCAAAAACGAGGATTTCCGCGGATCCGCGGAAAACCATCATCACTGAGTAAGGAAGCGAAAGGGTAGAGAATAAACGCTAGGAAGCCGAAAGGCAGAGAGAGGGTAAGAAAATAAGAAGAAAATCAGAAAATGAATATAATCTGGAAAAAGCCTAAAGAGAGGGGGGAAGGATTAGAGAGAGAGAGAAAGAAAACAAGTTGGTCTTCCAATTTCGGAAAAAATATGACAATTATTAAAGTTTAATCCGACACTCTGTCAGATTGACAGAATTGAAGCGAACCAGGAGTTACAATCCTGGCAAACGCCCTTGTGGGGTGGATTGGCATTACATACCTTGATGCACTTTACTTGCGCTGAAACTTTAGACTAAAAAGTGCCAGCTTTCTATTTTGTGTTAGGTGGATATTGGGACCCAGAAAAATTGCAATCTACATCACTACTTTAATTTATAAGACATTTAGTTAAATTTGTATGCTTACCTGCACAAGTTCATTCTTCTCATGCTCTCCATGACTCATCTTTGACTGGAGTTGACGAATCTCAGTTAAAATCCTCTGCGCCTGATCTAGACTGTATCCACCAGAGATTGTCTGCAGTTTCTGGCCCACTCTGAGTAAGAAGCAAAAGCCTTAACGATAGCGGCGGGTGTCATGAACAAGGGAAGACAGGTGTATTTGTAAAAAAAAAAAATTGTAAAAAAAATTAAGGAATGGTAGAAAGATGGATAGAATATTATCAATAATGATTAAAAATATTACATAGAAATTAATTTTCGATGAAATCGATTTTGTGCTTTTAATAATCATTTGTTGTTCTTTTTTGGACATAGAGATAAGAAACATAAGAAACAAGACACACTACTCAGTTGAAGTTTGTCACATATACTCACTTGGAGAGGGTCTCCACTCCTCTTTCTTTATATGTCATTTCTACTTCAATTTGTTCCAGCTCTCTTTTAAGGCGAGCCACTCTGTTTTTAGCTAGATTAACATCCTGCTTCAAGAGATCAGGATCATATTTAGTGCTGCCCACGCTGGAGTTTGAATTTACTTGAACGAAAGAAAGTGAGACAAAGCTATTAGTAGTTTTACAAAAAGAAAAACAAAAAAGTATATTCAAATATTTTTAGTTGCTGTGACCTGTATCAGCTTTCTTGATCAACATGGTAATTTTTTTAGCTAACCTGAAATTCATTATTCAATCCCAATTTATAAACTCAGCATGCAAATTTAAAGGCAACAACTTGAATGTAAACATTCTTTTTCAAAAATCAACTTTTGAAAAAATATTTGAAGATAGTTATTATGTTCACATAAGTTGATAGAAGCATCACAATTCATTATGCACTGCTGCAAATCTTATTTAAACCATTGAGCCCTGGATTAGAGTCCACTCATGTTTTACCTTTCCCGACCAGATTAGACTCCACTCTAAGATCGACTTTGAGCTTTAGATTTAGGCTAGAAGATAAGCACACACTACAAATAGACTCGACCAGACATAACACATATATCCATTTCTGATCCAAAATCAAGTGTTTTCTATGTTTTGGTCACAACCACTTGATTTCTAGTGACATTCATCGGTGATCAGTCAGTTATGTTTATACAAAATGATGCTTTCAATTATTTGGATTACAGGAGTTTTATCAGTGATTAGGTATGTTGACCTATGAACTAATTGATGTTGTGACCAAGCAGTTCTTTTCTTCTTTTTTTTTTATAGGTAGAAAAAAAGCTATTTAGGTAGATTTAGATTGTATTTCTCATTTTCATTGCTCATTGCAAAACTTACTAATGCAGTAACTACCTGTCTTTCTTTATTTTATAAAGGATCTTTATGATCCAGGATCTAGACCCATACATCTTACTTTCAACTTTCTTTATATATGAGAATGGAGCAGATCTTTTTCTCACAAAAGTCATGTGATGCTTGTAAGTCAGCTAATGCAAAAAGATATATTAAAATAGGTCTATACTCTAGCCCAATAAGCAGATTGTTTAAAAAAAAAAAATACAACTATCACATGGTTTTGTTTACGTTTTCGAGAGAAAGAGGTAATTCCCATTCTAATATCCAAAACACTCAAGAAGCAACAAAATAAAACTTACAGCTGGTCCTGGAGGTAAATTTTTTTTTTTCAAGTTATTGTTGATTTATTACTTTAAGTCGAGAAAATCAGTCTTTGTTTTATGTGAGAGCCCAAATCACATTTAATGAAGGCCTTGTCTAAACCCTAACACCCCCTACATCTTACTTTCAACTTTCTTTATATATGAGAATGGAGCAGATCTTTTTCTCACAAAAGTCATGTGATGCTTGTAAGTCAGCTAATGCAAAAAGATATATTAAAATAGGTCTATACTCTAGCCCAATAAGCAGATTGTTTAAAAAAAAAAAATACAACTATCACATGGTTTTGTTTACGTTTTCGAGAGAAAGAGGTAATTCCCATTCTAATATCCAAAACACTCAAGAAGCAACAAAATAAAACTTACAGCTGGTCCTGGAGGATTTCCAACCAGACAGTGTGTCATTGAGGTGTTGAAACTCATCCTGGGCTAGCATCAGACGCTGTTCTTTGATAGAGTATATCTCCTTCTTTGCCTGATTCATCAAGAATTCAAATAAAAAATTTTAAAAATTCTAGCCCATTCTCTGTCTATGAGCACATTAATAATATTAATAATAGAAATCAAGCTTTTAATTTTAATTAGCTAATCAAGCACAACACATTTTTTTGTAAACTACACTATGATTTTATGATGTTTCTGCTCATTGAACATGGCTCATGTCATACAAGAAAGAGAAACATTCTCTTTTAATATTGAACTGTTCGAGGTCCATTACAGGTCTTACGGTGATTAAAGGGGGCCCTTAATATTACTTGGCTTTAGGGATTCTATGACAGAATTTCCAAGACTATTATTAATCAACTCACATCTAGATCTTCCTGGGCTGTAACCAGGTACTCTGTCAACATATGCTCTTGTTCCTTTCTCCATTGGGCTCTTGGATCCTCAAGTTGATTTGACTCTAAAGTAGAAACAGTTTAATAAAAAAAAAAATATTGATACTTAAGAAAGACAAGCGACTTTTATTTTAATTTTATATCTTTCTTCTTTACTTTCTTTTTTTAAAAATGAAATTAGTAATTGTATAACAATTTCCTTCCAATTCTAAATAAATAAACATTGTTTATCAATTTTTTTATTTCAAGATAGCATAACAAGGATCATAGGATGTGATAATCATTATAGAATATTTATTCATCGCTCCGAAATATGGGATACAAATATCTAAGTTTGCTATTTAGTATGGCCTTGTTTGACTAAAGAAAAAATTCAGGAAAATATTAATTGTTACAGCTCTTGTAAATACTTCAAAATTATCTCTTTACTTGAAGCATATTTTTTTAATATTGTCCTTTTGAAATACATTTTGTGGCCAACAATTTAAAAATCATTTGAGCCTTAACAGAATTACAAAAACAGATTTAAAAACCTACTGTTAGCTAATACATGTAACAATTTATATCTTTTTAATGTGATAAAAGATTAAAATGTGCTTCTATCACAACTTCAATAAAAAGGGCCAAAACTTACGTGATAAATGGTCAATATAGTACACTCCAATAGTAGGATCATATATTTCTTCCCAGCCTAAAGGTAGCTCATCTCCAACACAGTCGGCAAAGGACTGTGGCTTTGTAAATCTAAAGAAAGAGATAACATAAGCTCTTGAAAGAAAAACTACATGGCAATTTAAACATATTTTAGAGTAAAAGATATAATCATCATTTTATCAACTTAAATCTAAATTATATGAACGGATCATCTCTCTTAACATTTTTTGAAATCTCTCTTACCTTTAAGGCTGAAATCTAAACCACATATCAAGGCTGCAACTTACATAACATTAAAAATAAAAAAAGAACATTTTTGGACGTTCACAACTAATTTCAAAACTCAACTTTTCTGTCTGTTTATTCTTAAGAAAACCACATACACTGAGTCTGGCAGGTAAAGAAAAAATAATTTGGGGCCTAGATTCCTAGGGCAGGAAACAAAAGAGTCTCAAATGTGGCACCTCTGCCAAATGTAAAAAAATAAACTGTGCAGTGTCGTGCTTAAAATCTAGCTTATAAAGAGTGTTTCTATCAGATTTTGATTTCGTTCAAATCTTTGACCACATAGCCTTGACTTTATAAAACTGATGAGACTTATCACATTTCAATAGTCATTTATAAAACTTGATAAAAATGTCTCTTTTGTCAAATTTACAGTTTCAACCCAATACTGGTCCGGTTACCTGACAAATAGCCCCTTCCTTATAAATTAAATCTATATATGCAGCCCTCTTTTGCCAAGCCAATCTCACTGAAATTTGTCTACGTTAAGCTTATAAAGTCGTTCATGATTCCTAGAGTAGACTAGATCTAGATTTTTGGTAGGCCTCAAGATCTTTAGAATTTAGCTCTAGAATTAAGAAAAATCTGGAGTGCTTCTAAAAGATCCTTTTTTCTCTAGGATCAGAGATGGAACCAGAACATCTGATAAGTGAAGAAAAGGAAGCTGTCAAGCAAATCAAATGTGGGAAGTCACCAGGGTTGGACAACACATCAGGAGAATCCATCAAAAACCCTGGGATGAAATTAATACACCATCTCTGTTCCCAAATTTGGAAACATCAAGAATGGCCTTACGCCTGGAAGATCCAAGAATTTGTTCTAAAAAGTGGAAGTGTAAAAGAATGCAGCAACTACCGAAAAATTGCTCTCATCTGTCACGTCAGCAAAGTTCTGCTAATAATTATACTCAACAGAATGAAGGGTAAAATTGAATGTAGCAGGGTATCTATAGAGCTAACAGAGGCACCACTGACATGCTCTTTGTGATACAAATAATCATAGAGAAAATAAGAGATGGTAATGAGGAAGCACACTAAACATTACTACAGTAAGGCGTTTGACAGCGCTATTCACTCCAAGCTGATGAACATTATAATGCAGACCATGGGCTTTCCAAGACATATCACGTCTTTAATAACTTCGCTATATAAAATCCAAAAAGCAATATAATCAGATGGAATGGTTATACTGTGAACCCTTCAATATTGAATAAAGTGTTAGACAGGGTCACAAAAGTATAAATATCAGGGTGTCCACCCAAATCTGGTCCAAAAAAATCCTACCAGCCAACCGACAAGTAAAAGTTAATATTCGGACAAGTAGAAGTATATTCAACAAGTAAAAATTTAACCTCCGGTATTGTATGTTATTAACATATTTTGTAAACAAGTTTGTGGTTGTCTGATAGAATGTAGACCTGCCGACCAAAATTTTCTCTTTCTTCTTTAACTTACAATGGTCACGTTCAAAACATTGATCAATGCAAATTGATGCTTTGCGATGCAGACATCAACATTGTTTTACACTATTGAACACAACCCAAACGAAAAATAAATACCGGACGGTAGTATACATAAAGCTGACTATTGATATGCGGTAAATCAAACTATAAAACTAGTGGTAAACAGTAATTGTAATGAATAAGTGAAAACTTAATCAAACATCACTAGGCAAGCCCTTGACTGGAACCCACAAGGAAAGAGGAAAGTAGGTCATCCCAAACAATCCTGGAGAAGGAGTGTTGAAGAAGAAGTGAAGGCGTCAGGAACAACATGGGCAGAGCTAAGAAGGACCTGCCAAAATCGAGTCCGTTGGCGGAGCTTTGTTGAGGCCCTATGTTCCTCAAGGAATCAAGAGGCTTAAGTCAAGTAAGTCAAGTCAATAAGCTTAGTAATTGTATTGAAAAAGTGAAAACGAAAGTACCTAATAATCGAATTAGGTAATATCGATAGTGTGTACAAAGTCTATTTTCTTGGGCCATATATGAACCAGTGGCTAGAGGTTAAGGTTATATGATTGTACTATTTTCAACTCGGCGTAATATATGACAAGGACCGGGCGTAATATGACAAGGACCGGGCGTAAAGCGTAATTTTTGCTAGAAACTAAGGTTATAGATCGTACTATTTTCAACTCAGCGTAATACCGCAAGGTCCGGGCGTAGAGCGTAATTTTGCCGCATTTGAATACGCCCAAACCGTAATGTTGACAGGTCTCCATGATGATGATGGAATCAAGAAATTCCGCGCCATAGGCGGTCGTAAGATGAATATATATCGATAAAGGTTTGCTTCACCTCAGCTTCAAAAAGTAACATACAGAATTGAATTAATTAAATCTCATATCGACATTGACACGGGACTCTGCCATAGGCAAACAACAGTTTTTATACCGCTGCGAACTATTGGTACTTTCCAAACCAAAACGTGAGCATAGTCATTCACTTATTTATAGCTTTTATGCGACCAAGAATGTTTATCCATTCGAAGATCGTTTATCCGACCAAAATCCGACTTTTCCGACAACAACATTTTTATGCGACTAAAATCCGATTTTCCGACTTCGGTGGACACCCTGAATATCTCCCCATCATTTTAACATCTATACAGAGCAAATCATGAGACAGGCAGATGTCGATGGTCTCGGTGTAAATCTTCGCGGCTGAGATATAAACAACTTAAGGTACATTCAAACGACACTGCCTGCTTTTAGATAATACTTATATAGCAAGCATGAAAAGGATTCTTCACAGACGTAGACGATACAACTAGACATGAATCAGGGTTACACTTAAACGCAAAGACAGCGAAAGTCATGCATGTAAGTGGAGGCCACCACCAAGCAGTAACATTAGGCATCACTGTAAATGGCACCAAACTAGAAAATGTTAGGCATTTTAAATACTTAGGGTCTTACAAGACAAAAGACGGAAAATGCAGCAAAGATATAAATGCCAGAATGGGTCTTGAAGTAAAGCAAAAAATGATGCAGTTAAATAACATTTGGAAAGACCAGTCCTTACCACTTCAACTGAAACTGAATATTAAAATACCTAATCTGGCCGGTCATGATGTATGGATGTGTGGCATGGACACTTAGAAAAGCAGATAATATATGAAAAGAAGATAATATAATAAGGCAGCAGAAATGTGGCTCTACAGAAGGTTACTGAGAGTGAGAGTGAAATAGGCAGACAAGAGAACCAACAAGAGCGTTTTGGAGGAGATCGGAAGCCCTAAACTCATGCTCAAAAGAATCAATGAAAGAATGCTGAGATAGCCTCTATGTTGGGCATGCATGCCGTCACACAGTCACAGGGTGGATGCTAAATGTTCTGCAAGGCAGAACCCAGTCGATACGCAAAAAGGGAAGACCACCAACATCATACATAGAAAAGCATCACCCATCATCATGACAGTCAGGACAGGAAAAGATGGTGTCATATTCAGAGATATTGTGGACAGAGCATCAAGTGGGGCAGCAACCATCGTAGTCGATGACGCTGACAGATAATCATGATGATCTAGATCTATTCTCTAGAAAACTTAAATGGATATAGATCTAGATCTAGATCCAGCCCCTAGATTTATTTACCTAGATACAATCTAGATCTAGATCTAAATTCCAAAGGGACTCTAGACATCTAGTCTAGATTCTAGAGATCGACGATGTTATCTAATCTAGATCTATATCTAGACTCTATAATAAAATCTAGAGTCCGAATTGGATCCAAGATCTAGATTTCTATCTTAGCATCGAATCTAGATCTAGACTCTAGATCTAGATCTATCTAACGACACTATAATTATAGATACTACAGCTGTTGAAAGTTACTTTAAATACAATTATCTTTTCTACCTGTCGCGAGGGTCAATCCAAGTCGTTCTTCTATTAATGTGATCAATAAAGAAACTTTTCCCGTCATAATCTATAGCTTTTTCCCATCCTTCGGGCAGGGGAAGGTCCCCATTCCCTCTCTCTGGCATAGTTCATCTAAAGTTTTGTGTTGAGGAAGGAGTACACATTTTTGTCCACCATTTTGCTTTTCCTCATTAACATATGTGACGTCATGTGATCTGAGTCAACCAATGGGATCCTCCTACTGGACCAATATTGTCAAAGATTGGCATGCATACCTAACTAAGCTTAGCACACAAAAAATACTGCTCTGGCTTTGGCCAGTCCTACCATTATCTTGTGATGCAAACTACATCTTCACTGTACAATAGACTGAATATAGTAAGCAAATTAGTACAGTATTCATTGTATATGTAGCGTCACATGAAATAACAAATCCGAAAAGTATTTAATGTTCCCTCTTTTTTCAGTTTCTGTTTTTAAATGATAACTTAAAAAATACTTGAAAATGGAAGAATAGGGTAAAGTTACTAAACCGTAGGCCTATGCCTATTACAAAATGGATATAGTGATAGAATGACGGCTTAATTTATATATAGAAAGATAGACCGAAAAAGGGTAACTGGAGAGAGAGATCACGAAATAAACACAATTAGGGAGAGTGAGAAAGTGTGAGAAAGGCTCATAGGCAGGCGATTTTTTTTTTTTTTTTTTTTTTGGGCGGGGGGGTGTATGTTTTTCCATGTTTAGCTAGTTTGCTTGCCATTTCATTCCTGGGATGTTTATACGTACTGGTGTCCATTGTAGTGTGAGTTTGACGGCATGGGCAGTAAGGAAATTTGCCATATTTTTTTTTGCAAGGGTTTTTATGAATGAGTTCTCTGTTTGCAAGTTTTGAACAGCTTGCAAGTCATATTTATTTAGTTAATTTTTCAGGTTTGAACAAAAATTTGTTTGATAGGCAGTGGAGTGTAGCTTCTATTGCTATATATTCTGCCTCAAAATTTGAACAAATTTCTCCGCAGGCATGAGTTCGCGGTCTTCGATAGTTCTTTGTGCAATATTCATTAGAGTTATCAAGTCTGATTCTTTTTTGTTGATGTTCTCTGTTAGTTGTGTCTTTATCTCAGGTGTTACTTGTGTAGTGTGTGGTGGAAGGTCATGATAAAAAAGTAAAATATATTCTCTATTTTCTGGCAGTCACACGATTACAATGATAAAACATAGGGCCTACGTCTCTGGTAGGCCTACATTTGTACTTTTTTAATGCTTCATTCTCTCAGGTGCACTTGCCAAATACAAACGATTCGATCAGCCCAGTTACTGGATGGACGAGTAGATCTAAATTCCAAAGGGACTCTAGACATCTAGTCTAGATTCTAGAGATCGACGATGTTATCTAATCTAGATCTATATCTAGACTCTATAATAAAATCTAGAGTCCGAATTGGATCCAAGATCTAGATTTCTATCTTAGCATCGAATCTAGATCTAGATTCTAGATATTCTTTAGATCTGGATCTAGATCTAGATCTAGACTCTAGATCTAGCTATAGATACTACAGCTGTTGAAAGTTACTTTAAATACAATTATCTTTTCTACCTGTCGCGAGGGTCAATCCAAGTCGTTCTTCTATTAATGTGATCAATAAAGAAACTTTTCCCGTCATAATCTATAGCTTTTTCCCATCCTTCGGGCAGGGGAAGGTCCCCATTCCCTCTCTCTGGCATAGTTCATCTAAAGTTTTGTGTTGAGGAAGGAGTACACATTTTTGTCCACCATTTTGCTTTTCCTCATTAACATATGTGACGTCATGTGATCTGAGTCAACCAATGGGATCCTCCTACTGGACCAATATTGTCAAAGATTGGCATGCATACCTAACTAAGCACAAAAAAAAATACTGCTCTGGCTTTGGCCAGTCCTACCATTATCTTGTGATGCAAACTAGATCTAGATCTTCACTGTACAATATACTGAATATAGTAAGAAAATTAGTACATTATTCATTGTATATGTAGCGTCAAATGAAAATAATAACAAATCCGAAAGGTATTTAATGTTCCCTCTTTTTTCAGTTTCTGTTTTTAAATGATAACTTAAAAAATACTTGAAAATGGAAGAATAGGGTAAAGTTACTAAACCGTAGGCCTATGCCTATTACAAAATGGATATAGTGATAGAATGACGGCTTAATTTATATATAGAAAGATAGACCGAAAAAGGGTAACTGGAGAGAGAGAAAGAGAGAGATCAAGAAATAAACACAATTAGGGAGAGTGAGAAAGTGTGAGAAAGGCTCATAGGCAGGAGTATTAATGAGTGACTGTGGGACTGGGAGAGAGAGAAGGCGAGAACACACACGTTTTTGCGCACAAAGAGCTGAAAAGCGATAAATAAAAACAACATTGATGACGACAACAACATCGAGATTAAAAAATATATGATTCTTGTGAGTTTTGGTATCAAAATGGAATTGCAACCCTCTCTTATGATTCGAACATGGTTTGAGTTAATTTAAAATTAGACCAGTACAACTTTAATGCTAACGTGTAAGTTAAACACAATAACTCCGTAATGCGCAAAAAGGGAAAAGGAAAAGAAAGCCCAAACTAGAACTCAACTATTATTTTCAGCCCAACATTGAGATTTCTTTGCTGACTACAAAAAAATACCAGGATTTTTTTATTTGTATTTCTTTGCCACCATGCAACCATAAAACTTTTCAATGTAAGATGATTTACATCGGGATTAGATAGATGAAGGTAAATGAATTTAAACGAATCGGACCTCATTACTCGCTCACTGATCTCTTCAATATTTTTATCCGCGTGTGACTCATGGACATTAAGCGCAAACTTAAAGAACAGGATTCAAACAACAGATATGGGAGGTTAGCACATATATATTTTATTCAAAGACAAACTTTCAAATACGGTACCTGAAGCCCGCGGAAAAGAATAACAAACGCTGCAAGAGAAATGCAAAGGAGATGGAAAGAAATCACAGAGTGAACAGTAAAAATCATTAGAAATTTTGAGGAAGGCAGAGGGCAGAGAAATGGCGCGAGCTGTGGACCAGGCGCTCTACCGTGGTTGCGCTCTTATGGTTGACCCAACTACGGGATATAAGGAGACGATATAATAATCGTATAAAGACAATCAACGATAAGGAAGTCTGCGGTAGAAATTTCCATAAAAAACTACTGAAATGGTAGCATTAACAAACGTCTGGCAATTTTCACGTGCAGCTACAAAATAAAAGAGAATCCCTTTACAGTTTTTTTTTTTTTTTTAAGTCTATCGCAAAATGACAGGTGATCGAAAGAAATTCTTAAAGAGATGACACACCAAAATGGGCATCTTCAAGCTTTAGAGACTGCCGACATAAAGGATCGCACAGTCACATGATACTCTTATTTTACTTGTACGTTTCCGATGCAGCAGCAACTTGAGCCTGCGCTATTCAAGCTGATATTCTTGAAGTTTGACTGTAGTTATGGATGTTGGTTGGGTTTTTTGTGATTTTTTTTTTTTTTTTTTTTTTGGGCGGGGGGGTGTATGTTTTTCCATGTTTAGCTAGTTTGCTTGCCATTTCATTCCTGGGATGTTTATACGTACTGGTGTCCATTGTAGTGTGAGTTTGACGGCATGGGCAGTAAGGAAATTTGCCATATTTTTTTTGTTAGGGTTTTTATGAATGAGTTCTCTGTTTGCAAGTTTTGAACAGCTTGCAAGTCATATTTATTTAGTTAATTTTTCAGGTTTGAACAAAAATTTGTTTGATAGGCAGTGGAGTGTAGCTTCTATTGCTATATATTCTGCCTCAAAATTTGAACAAATTTCTCCGCAGGCATGAGTTCGCGGTCTTCGATAGTTCTTTGTGCAATATTCATTAGAGTTATCAAGTCTGATTCTTTTTTGTTGATGTTCTCTGTTAGTTGTGTCTTTATCTCAGGTGTTACTTGTGTAGTGTGTGGTGGAAGGTCATGATAAAAAAGTAAAATATATTCTCTATTTTCTGGCAGTCACACGATTACAATGATAAAACATACGTCTCTGGTAGGCCTACATTTGTACTTTTTTAATGCTTCATTCTCTCAGGTGCACTTGCCAAATACAAACGATTCGATCAGCCCAGTTACTGGATGGACGAGCCTTCATTTTCACGAACATTTTAATCAATGCGTACCTTTCAGTTTGAAAAAAAAATCGGATTTCCTTAAATGAAATGATTTTTTAAGCGATTTTGTATGCCTCGTTCGCGAATGTTAATGACGTTCCTCTTGGACAAAATGTGAAGAGTTCGTCAGTCACAGCTAGATCTAGTAAAGTAAAAAAAAAATATGACCATCATTAAATTTCATACGTTTCGTAAGGTTGATAACTTAAAAACGACAGCCTTATAATGAATCCGTTAACTTTCCTTACACTCAAATACACAACCGATAAATAGAGAAAAAGGTCTGCCTACGTACTTCTGTATTTACTATTTAGAAAACTAAATTTGCTGGTTGGCTAAAACCGCTAGCTTTAGCATAAGAAATAGCCTACATATAATCTAGACTACCGGTAAAGATCTAGATCTAGACTAAATCTCTAGATCTAAAGTAAAATTTGTTCTCATATTAAAATGTCGCTCGTCTCATGCATTATTCTATTTGTGGTCACTCTGTACCTGATACCACACAGCCGAGGCAGCCCTCACTCTATATTCCATCATTTCGAGACACTCAACCCAAATCAAATTATTCTTAGAGAGAAAAGAGCCGCATCGGGATCACGGCAACCGGTTTTGACAGGCTTTTTTGAGGCTTTTAATAAACGCTTTAATATGTTGCTCACTCCAGGAGCGCGTATCCTTCATCCTCGTGTTAAAGCAGAGCTGGTAGATAGCACAGGGGCAGCCAAGCCATTTAACCTTCACAACAACAGGTTTTATTCTGGCTTTTTGGTGGGTCAGGAAACACACCAGGTGGATGCATCAGAAACTGAGGGAGTCTGGATGATTCACATACATACACCTGATGAGTTTTACGCCGTGGAGCCGATGAGTTTCTATGATGGCAATGCTGAACATAGTAACTTGATAGTGTACAGGTCACAAGACATTAAAACCCACAATGAGACGGTCAAATCTCCGTTTTGTAAGGACTTTGCTTTCAAAGATTTGAACAAAAACCCGAAAAATCACAATAATAGGCAGCCAGAGATATTCAATCTAGTGAATATGGTGGCTGCGACATTGAGGTCAAAGAAAAAGAAATTCAGAGGTCCGCGCTACATGCGCCACGCCGTCAAAAGGAACTCCAAACAGTTCGAACAAGCTTTTACCGAGAGAGAAAAGCAGCAGCATCGTAGCGGAGGCAAGTCTGCGCGCTCAGTTCGGACTAAGATATACACTAAACATGCACAATATGATGCTCCCAAGGAATGTGATCTAGTGGCCGTCGCAGGCTATACTTTGTACAAAGGCATCGGTATGGAAAACCCTAGTAGAATCGTTCAAACATTGGTACACGTATACTCGATTGTGGACAAGGTGTTTCGGAGTACAGATTTCGGAGACGGATTTGGCGATGGATATGGAATAGTTCTTCGCGGCATGCTTATTCATACAGATTACTCGAACTCTCCGAACCACTACAATACGGCCGATCCTTTTGCGGATGCCGAAACAATTCTTATCGCAATGTCGCGTGAAGCAAAGTTTTTCCCTTACTGCTTAGCACACCTAACCACCCAACAAGACATGGAAGATATTCTAGGGCTGGCGTCACGGGCGTCACCTACCGTGAGCTGGGACAATGGAATATGCGCTGGTATTAACTACCATATCTCCAGGAATGTGGGTATCAGCACAGTTATCAGTCCCACAAAAGACATAGCATCCTTGAAGGTAATAACCAATATTATTCCCCCCCCCCATTTTTTAGATGCCAAAACAAATACTTTCATTTGAGAGAATGGAAGCACGTAACCCTGACACCAATATTTTTTCCTTCCTTTTATAAAACGTTCCTCTGCTTCCAGCTGCTGGGGTCACAGCAATCTCTTATATTGGTCTTAGTTAGCTTAATTTTTAAAGTCTCCCTAATTATATACATTCAGATATCCTCAAAAGGCCTTAGTGTCTGCCAGTTACTAAAGGAAGGTGAAATAAAAAAAAATTTCTACCAACTAATAATAATAATAGTAATATTATAATATATTGCATTACTTTATATAGCGCACTTCCACGAACAACCATGCTCAATACGCTTAACAATTTCCAATATCACAATTACAAAAGAAGAATAACCATATAACAATCCGATCTTACATTTAAATGAGTGAGACAACACTCTTTTGTTAAAGTTCGAATAAGACTTTACTTGATTAAATGAATCTTAGTGAAAACAACAATGACAATAACATTTGGTTAAGATAACATTTGGTTACCTGTAACAAAGAAATAAAAGAACATGTTCATAAATCATAAAGATATTCCTCTAGGCCCCTCCAAGTCTTTTGAGGTTGTACAAGTACCAAAACGACTGAATGAAACAATTTATGAACTAAAGATGTAGTCACTGGGAATTTGATTGATGACAGATTAGGGGAACATTTTATAGGAATTAATCACATGTTTTAACAATCATCTGGAACTGGCAGTTGAATGTAATGAAATAAATTATAACAAAAATACATAATTTTTTTTAAAAGCGTTAACAAAGCTTAGTACGGTAGCTCTTAGAGCATATGTGGACTCATCTAAAGGAGGGTATTATTATGACCCTGTCACCCTGTGTTCCCTACATAGTGTTATTGTTCTTAATCTTCAAATGGAAAGATTGAAACAAAAAAATTATAGTCACAGGCGCTGCAGTGTGTTTAAGGTTAAACGCCTTGTGGGTAATGCTTCTGTATTAATGCTGACTGGATGTTCTTTGAGACAAGGAGCATTGTGCGGAAAAAGCGATCTAAGAGCCCGGGGGATAACTGGAGTTTCTTTTTCTCAGTGGGTGGTTTCTCTGCAGGTGTTGGAGGTGTTGGGGTCATCCCCTGATCTGTGGACGGTCTCCATGACGGTGTAGGGGTCGATGGGGTTATCTGTAGATCCGGGGATAGCGGCTCTGGTGGAGCACATTGTTGTGGTTCCAATGGTCTTGGACTCTGAGGAGTCTCTGACATTGATCTAGGAGGTGGGCACATCCGGTTGAAGCTAGTTGGAATAGGGAGAGGAGAATTTATGGGCCCAGGTGCCATGATTAGTGGTGTTCTTGCCATCACCGGCTCGTACTTGCGCAAGAATTTTCTGTTGCGTAATGTGACACGCCCAGAACCATCAACACGAATAACATATTGAACCAGATACGCTGGACCCTGCCCTCATGAGGCCTGGTCGCCTTGACAGGAAAATTGAGTTTGGATTGCCAGATTTGGAGGTGAGCACTGAAATTTAAATAAAATCATATAAGATATAAGCATAGCTGCAAACCAGTATGTATAATACTTATTTATTACATGTTTGACCTCCTGAGTACGTCCATTCGTATCTGGTTGAAGAAGTAGGTATTTGACAATATCCAGGTAAAAATTGGGAACTCCGTCGATCGCTCAGTGCTTGCTAAATGAGTGGGACAACACTCTTTGTTAAATTTCGAATAACACTTTATGTGTGTCAGTGTTATCTGTTATGAGGCGTTTTACTGTTTTCACTCCGACTTCAGCACGGCAGTTACTGTGAGGGAATGCAACTGATGAGAGTCTGTGTGTGACCCCCCAGTTTCGAAGGAATGTACCTGTGGCCAGTGAAGTAAATTCTGGTCCGCCATCAGTTGAGAATTCATCACTGATACCATAAGTTACGAAGATCCGTCTCAGGGCAGCTATAAGGCCAGCAGCACCATTTGATGCCTCCTCGACTATAGGCCAGTTACTGTATCTGTCGACCACCACGAGATAGTTGTGACCACGGTAGTGAAAGTAGTCGGCAACAATGCACTGGAAGGGAAATGCTGGGCTCACAGGAGGAGTTGGTGGAGCACTCGGTTGTGAGGGTGCCATGCGGTTGCATGACGAGCAACGGGCTCGTGTTTCAGTTATGGCCGGTGTCATGCCAGGCCAAAAGAAGGAAGTCTCTGCACGTGAGAGCATTTGGGATACACACTGATGAGCTGAGTGTAACATTTGGAGGATTTTGACACGGAGTGATGGAGGAACAACAACACGGTCATGGTAGAGGATCACTCCATCAAATGTACTCAGGTTCTCCCGGAACTGATAGAATTCGCGTATTTCAGGAGGCAGATGGGTCCTGTCGTCTGGGAAGCCATCTTCGATTGTTTTGCTCAGAGCAATCATGATTGGATCACTGGCGGTAGCCAGCCTGACATTGTCCCATGTTACTGATTTGACTAGTTCGGTAGGTGTTGAATCAGTTTGGGAGCAGACTTGAGTAGAGTCATCCTGGAAATCGGCGCAGATGGTTTGAAGGAATGTTTGTGGCAGGCATGGTTCTATGGAGGGAATTGTAGAAGGGAGCAGTGCAGCTACATCATCAGGCAGTGTTAGCATGCATGGTTCACTCACGGGCTTGCGGGACATAGCATCAGCTGCTGCGTGACGTATACCAGGAATGTGCACGACCCTAAAACGGTATCGTAGGGCCTTCTCCTTCAGGTTGCGTAGACGGGGATTGGGGAGGTCATCGAGACAGCGGTCCCCAAATGTCTTCAACAGGCGGCTTACAAACCTAACCAATCTTAAATTGTCATAAATGAGTGGGACAACACTCTTTGTTAAATTTCGAATAAGACTTTATTTGATTAAATGAGTCTTAGTGAAAACAACAATGACAATTTAAGATAACAGTTTATTTGATTAAATGAGTCTTAGTGAAAACAACAATGCTACCTTTCCTCGGAAATGGCTTTGACCAATTCCCATCCCTGAACAAAGAAATAAACGAACATGTTCATAAATCATAAAGATATTCCTCTACTTGCTGCCATTTTCGGCAATAAGAATCGGTTAGCCCTGCCGTTTACTGGGCCCATTCATATTTTTAACTTCTCATAAGTATCTGCTAGTGGCACTGGGATTGGTCGAGTCTCTAATCAACTTGTAGATTAATCTTTCACTTGCAGCTCTTTTTTTCAAAAAAAAAATGCGGTAAATAGTGATACTATAGCGGCAATTATGCTTCCGCCTCCGGCAATCTGTCCATTGGGAATCCCCTGGTTTTGTTTAACGGTGCTAGGCAGAGAGTTTGTTTCCAAAAATAGCAAGAATCCATGTTTTTGGCGACCAATTAGACTGATTCAGACTTTAAACCATCTTCGCTGTCAAGCACCCGCCCCATCACAGTTCTTACCCTCGCAAGATAAGATAAACAATTTCATATTTTGTAGAGCTAGACACACTGGCACAATCGCTGCCACTCTTTCACACATACACACACACTTCCGTTGGGCGGCGCATTATTTCATATTACTCAAAGATGTTACAGACAGTACTCTACTAGATTGTAACTGAGTTCCTTTTTGGTCTATTCTTGCGTTCTGGGATGCTCGACAATGAACGGTGCCTATCAAACTCTGATGAATTGGAAAGCAATTTTTATCTAGATATAAGATATTATTCTCAAACGGTCAATTCACAGTCTGGTTTCCTGAACTGGGATACGCAGTCGAGAAAATTGTACATTGTACACCATCATAATTTTTTTTCTTCAAAATTTTAAATAGATTATAATTGGCTTCGTTTATAACCCCCGCGGCAATTTTCTTGGAATCAACAGAATGTTCAATGCACCAGTAAAAAAAAATCACGATGAAAACGAAACCGAAAGCACATGTATGTACAGTGTAGTGACTGATTGTTCACTAGATCTAGGAGTAGCAAGAAATAGGGAGAAAGCGGGGTTTCTAGTGTTGATCGTTTTAACCAAAATGAAGCCCAAGTAGGCTATTATGTGGTTCACATGAAACAAGTACACAGATATGTACTAAGAACTTTGTTTCTTCTTTAGAATCTAATAGGGAATTAACTTTCAAGACATTCTCAAGGCTTTTCCATGTATCACTAACAGGTTAATGATTCACAGTTTGTCTAAAGGAAGATCATCTGATATCAAGATTATCTAGATCTAGATTTTTTACTCTGGATTTAATTACTGAACAGTTGGATTTACTGGGCATTTCTTTGCACGTTCTTGCTTGCCTTGTCTATGACCTTGCTTGCCACAATAGTTGCATAAGGATGCGGGGCTTGGTTTACTCGTCTTGGCTTGATAACGATTCTTTTCCTGTCGCCTGTACGAGCTTGTAGCTGCTGCTATGGCTGGTGGGTTGTTTACCAGGCGGCTAGCCGATCGCTTCCCGCTTTCCTTTGTTTCTATGTAATGGAGCGCTTCCTCCAAGGACATATCTTGTCTCGATTCGCCAAGGATATCTAGACGAATTTCCTCATCTTCAATACCCCGAATGAGAGCACCTCGAATCATGTCACTGTAGTCCACCTTCGTTGCACAAGTGGCAGAACTGCACTTTATCTTGAAGTTGCATACACCAGCTTGTCCCCTCAGACGGGCGGCATAGTCTCTGACGGGTTCATCACGATTTTGGCGCATTTGCTGAGGTTGAACTCGTGCAACCATTACATTTTCTTGGCGTACTGCGAGAGTCTTAATGTTGGCCAAAACCGTTTGTTCATCACTTGAGGCAAGAACACCGAATGTTCTTGTTAGATCTTTCCTAAGTGCTTCATCGCAGCATTCAAGGAGTTGAAAGACAGCGTCCGAGTCCTCCAGATGTGTGGCTTGTTTGTAGTCAAACCACCTTTGTTCAAAGTAGGCCCACGTTTCGCTCGTCCCAGCTGCAGAGACAGTAGGGCGCCTGACCTTTTCTACCCTGGGTGCTGTTGTTCTAGCAGGGGCAGAAGTTTGGTGAGCTGTGGCGCTGTGAATGTCGATGAGGCGGATTAATATTTCGGTGGGCGTTGTTGCAGGCCATTGAGTCTCGCGATTGGGAGCGGGACATAGGATGGTACTCATGATGTTCCATGAAGCAAGACTTGTGGACTTTAAACTGATTTTAAATTGTCATAAATGAGTGGGACAACACTCTTTGTTAAATTTCGAATAAGACTTTACTTGATTAAATGAATCTTAGTGAAAACAACAATGACAATTTAAGATAACAGTTGGTTACCTGTAACAAAGAAATAAAAGAACATGTTCATAAATCATAAAGATATTCCTCTAACATTCAAAAGACACAAGAAATCATTGGAGGTATTAATTTTACAACATTCACCGGTTCAATTGAAATCGTCAAAAAGGTAGAACTTCAAAATGCGTTTGAAATTGTCCAAGGAAGGGGCTTCCATAATGTTTTTGGGAAGATTGTTCCATACTTTGGGACAGAGATGGTAAAAGATCGCTGACCTGTTGATTTATAATTTCTACTTGGTACAACAAGAATAGTTTTATCAGCTATAAATCTAAGTTGCTTAGTAGGTACATACATCTTTAGACAATCAGAGATATAATTATGTAGGTTCCATCTGATTGAGGCATTTTTAGCAAGTTATGCACGACTTGTACATTATCCTTTTTTAACAGGCAGCCAATGTAAATGGTGAAGAATAGGACTAATGTGCTCACGTTTTTTTCGTTGTCACAATAAGCCTTGCTGCGCTATTTTGAACCATTTGCAACCGATTAATAGTGTCGTTGGGGAGAGATGCCAGTAAAACGTTACAGTATTTAGGTTTGGACAATATCAAAGAAAAAACAAGGGTTTTGGTCACAATGTCATTTAAACAGGTTCGTATGCTTGCAATTTTTCTAATTTGAAAATATAACTTTTTACAAAGGTCAGTAACATATGATGACATTGACATATTTTGATCAAAAAGAACACCTAGATTTGTCACTCTCTTATTGCTATTTATCATATGGCCATTGATGTTGATAGATGTAGAGTAGAACACGTTGTGTTCTATGCACACCAACTTTATACATTTCCAAAGGATGAGCCTTGTCAACGCAGCACGCACTATGTCAGCCCCATTCACGACAAGACATTCTCACACGATGCTAAATCAGTCAAGAACTAACGGGTGAACAGATTTGTCGTACCTTAGTTAGACTTAACTAGCTCCAGACATTAGTAACAACAAACATACAGTTTTGACATGATTTATAAGCCTTCATGATTAAAGCAGTTTGAAACTGAGAACCACTATCTTCATCTCATTAATGGGCGCGGTTCTTACTTCACAAAATGAAACACTTGCATCTGCTCATATAGTGACAAAAACACGTTTAAACATCGTTGAGTAGTTGCAGTATGCACGATTTAGGCACTTTGAAGCAAAGAGCTGCGATCTCCACTCCCTTTCAAGCGCGATTCTTATTCACAAAATAAAACTTTGGTCTTTGCAAATCAATGTTCACTAGATGTACAGCCAGGTCGTAGCCCACGAGATTGGTCATAACTGGGGTGCCGAACACGACCCAATGGACCCCAGCATGTGGCTATGTAACCCAGACACGAACAACGGGGGCAAGTATTTGATGTGGCCTCACGCCGTCCTCGCCAAGGATCTAAACGCTCTCACGTTTTCGCCATGCTCGAGGGACAATGTACGGGCTGTACTCAAGGTGAAGGAGCTGTTGGTAACTTTAAACTCTATACAATTTTTAAACGTTCCCAACAATTTTTTTTAGTTCAATATTAACAAATAACAAAACAACATACAAATAAACAAACAACAATACATTGCTAACCCTACCCGGCTATTTCAATGCATTATCTTTATCAAATGCAATTTATCAAACATCACATTGATCATAAACAGCAACATTCACATTCATGCCCGTGCTGCTCGTAATACTATCATTACGATCCCGCTCCTTTTAGTCCAGAGCTCACAAGTGCTTCCTTAATAGGAATGCGTTAAAAGAAATTTGCGGAAACGGTCTGGTGGATCCATCCGAGGAATGCGACCCAGGCTACGATAAGCACCATGACCCATGCTGCCAATACAACTGTGGCTTACGTCGAAGGGCCGAGTGTTCTTTCCGAAACTCCCCGTGTTGTACTGTCAACTGCACCATAGCGCCGTCTAGCCAATTGTGCTACCCTGAGGGTGAGAAACACAGAGGCAAAACTACTGTTGCTCTGTGATGTGTTAAGTTTTGTTCGGGCAACCACTAAGATGCTAACAGATGTAATTCATGATAGAATGATATATATGACTTTGATTATTATGTTAATGAAGATGATAATGATGATGAATATGATGATTAGGATTATGATGTCGATGATGATGACGACGATGAGGATGATAATACATGATAACTGTGAAGATGGTTGAATTATTTTGCTTGCTGAAATATTAACAATTTTCACTGTAATTGCTATTGCGTTTGTTGCTGTTATAACCACTATTATCTTTGATACCTTCAAGAATTGCGAAAAAATTATTTGGGTATAAAATATCGCCCACGAACAGGTCCCTTTTACGAAGTATTTACAGTTTCCTATTTTTGGAATCCTTGTTTGAAGTTGTAACTCAAGGCTGCGTCATTTCAAAGACTGATCGAAAATTATGATCTTTTTGTTTATCTTTAATTTTTAACTTCTTTCGCGCAAAAGAGAAAATCAATGACACATAATGATACAGCTATATGTATTTACGAAGAGGTACACATCTATATATATATATATATATATATATATATGTGTGTGTGTGTAATTGTCTTCGTTTCAAACTTGGACATGCGATCAAATCCAAACCGCCCCACCCTAAAATCCCAAATTTTACAGTAGTATTACAAATGGGCCTCAGCTCCCCATCAGCATAGCGGATTTATTTAATAACAAAAGTTATGAAACCAAACATTTTTTTGAAAATGTAAGACAGTACACCTCCATCTTTCAAATGATGTCAACACGGCAAAGGCACGAAACGTCGTCTACTCAGAAGTGCTGAACTAATCAGTTTTTCTATTGTCTGTGTAAATGTAATTGCTAACAAAATTTACCTGTTCGACGAACAGGGCATTGGCTAGTTTCCAATAATAACAATTTTCCTTTTCCTGTATACGATTATAATAATGTTTACAAACTTTAGGAAAACGAGGGCAGTGAAAAATGAGGAAAAGAAAATGCTGCGTTTAATTCCTGGCATTTCTCAGGGGGGGGGGGGGGGGGTGATAAAATCCAAAATATGAGCGTACATCAACGATCCTGCATATGCCTTTCTGACAAACATAGCTGCATGGTGTATACTGTATATGTCTCAGCGTTATATGATTACCGAGCATTACTAGCAATTATTCAATCACTAAATAAAAGAGTGATAGAAACAGTAAACCAAACTCGATGTAGATTATTAACCGTTTCTTAAAATTATAAAAAAGGGCTTTTCATTCAAGTTTGTTATCTTCATGTCTTGGCACTTGCCGTAATAGTACTCAGAGGACGTTTACATTTTGTTGCGACGGTTCTATTAGACAAATAAAGGACGTTGTGACTATTTTTAGGTCCCTTAAATGTTCATATTTCAAATCGATTTCATTCTACAGTACACAACATACGAGCAGAGACTCGAACCTCGGACCTTCGGCCCATCCGTCCAAAGTTTAAAGCGATTGAACCATGCCACCGTTTTTCGTTTGTATATATCTTGCCCAGGGTATACTAACAATATATTCGAATAATCAGGCTCTCCCTACAATTCAATCATTGTTTAGGAGGACTGCAGGAATGCTATCAAGCCTCTAACTGTCTTGGCAACGACGCGACTCACTGTCCGGCGCCAAAACCTCTCCCAAATGGCACGCCTTGCGAGCAGGAGGTGAGTGCGCTAACTGCGCTTGACTCTTTCTCCCCTGTGTTATTCTCATTATTTAGAGGGTGTTGATCCAGTATGTTTCTTTATTGGTAATAGGGAATGTGTCTGCTGTGATCAATTTATCGGTGAAATGTCTATGTGGTTAAGTATGTGCCAGTGTGAACTGCTGGTTACCGGTTGCTCTTGGTTGCTCTTGGCGATCTGTTGTTGGTGAAGCGGTTCATAGTGTTTGTTACTTTTGTCCGATTTATTGCTTTTTGAATTTGGTGCATTGGATCAGGCATAATTATGACATTGTATGAATTGTATGTGCGGACGATGCTGTGTGTCTTGCCGTTGATCAAGTATTTGAAATAATGTGAACCTGTGGAAGGTCCGTCAAACCCAATCACCATTGACATGGTAAAGAAGGCCATCTCACAGATGAAGTCAGGCAAAGCAGCGGGCCCATCAGGCATAGTGGTAGAGATGATAACCTCGCAGATGCTATCATCCGCGATGGAAAAGTCCCCTCCGACTGGGAGCAGAGTTTCATTGTCTGCCTGTACAAGGGCAAAGGGGATGCATTGGATAGGGGCAACTACCGTGGACTCAAGCTGACAGAGCAGGTCATGAAAGTCTTAGAGAGGATTGTGGACAGCCTCATTAGACAGGTGGTGTCAATCGACGAGTCCCAGTTTGGCTTCGTCCCAGGCAGGGGCACAACAGATGCAATCTTCGTTGTCAGACAACTGCAGGAGAAATACCTAGCAGCCAACAAAAGACTTTACATGGCTTTTGTGGACCTGGAGAAAGCATTCGATCGAGTCCCTAGGAAAGTGATCTGGTGGGCACTGAGGAAACTTGGTGTAGAGGAGTGGATTGTGCGTATGGTCCAGGGCATGTATGCAAATGCACGGAGTCAGGTCCGGGTAGGTGACGGTTTCAGTGAAGAGTTCGAGGTGAAAGTTGGAGTCCACCAAGGTTCTGTTCTCAGTCCACTGCTGTTTATCGTCGTTCTTGAAGCCCTTTCTCGTGAATTCCGATCTGGTGTCCCCTGGGAGGACCTTTATGCTGACGACCTAGTCATCATAGCGGAGTCACTTGAGGAATGTGTCAGTAGGCTGTTGACGTGGAAGGAAGGTATGGAGGAAAAGGGTCTGAGAGTGAATGCAAGGAAGACCAAGATCATGATCTGCGGTAATAACCTGGATCTTCTCCAGAACTCAGGCGAGTTCCCCTGTGCTGTCTGCTGCACTGGTGTAGGTAGCAACAGCATTTTCTGCAAAGGCTGCAAGAAGTGGGTACACAAGAAATGCAGCGGGCTGAAACGCCTGACGAAGGACTCAGATTTCAAGTGCAGTCGATGCCAGGGAACTGCGAGACCAATCGATGGCAGACCACAGAGTGAAGTCCAGGTGGGATCCGACAAGCTGGATGTCGTAGCTTCTTTCTGCTACCTGGGAGATATGCTCTCGGCAGCTGGTGGCTGTGACCTTGCAACCACAACACGTGTGAAGACAGCTTGGAAGAAGTTTAAAGAACTACTACCAGTTCTTTTGTCTCGCCACCTCTCATACAAGACGCGGGGTCATGTGTACAGCACTTGTGTGCGGAGTGCAATGCTCCATGCTAGCGAGACATGGCCCTTGACCAAGCCAAACCTTCAACGCCTGCAGAGAAACGACAGGGCAATGATAAGACAGATCTGCAATGTGAAGCCAGAAGATGTGGCCACCACTAGGTCAAATGAGCTATTGACGCTTCTTGGCCTTGAGGACCTGAACCTCATTCTGAAGGAGAGAAGACTCCGGTGGTATGGCCACGTGGAACGGTCAAGCGGAGCTATCAAGACAGCATTGGACATGCAAGTAACAGGAAGTCGTGGAAAAGGGAGACCCAGAATGACATGGAAGCAGGTGACAGAGAGGGATCGGAAAGACTGGAAACTCTCAACAACTGACCCTCATGACAGAAACACCTGGAGATCTGGTGTGAGATCAGCCATGCGTGCAGCAAGCCAGCTACCTGGAAGGGGGTCCACTGATGTGGATGTTGCCCCAGTACCTGCACGTTAATCAAAATACCGATGATGATGATGATGATGAAATGGTTTAACTTGTACTCTCTGTCTCCCTACACTTTGTTAAGACTTGATAACTTTAAGAGGATATATAACACACTTGAATTTATGATTTGACTTTTGTTATCAAATTTTAAAACAAAAACTGTGTTTTTCAGATTGCCAAACTGACAAATGAGTACTATCACCTTGTGCCAATTTATGGCTTTGAGTGTGAAACTATTCAGCCCATATCAGAGAAAAAGATGCTCAGAGAACACACAAAGCTTTTGGCAGATCTGATGGACCTCCAAGTGGCAAACACAATTCTTCTTGGGGCCAACTTGAGAAAACCAGGTATGCAAACAATCTCCAATTACATGACTTTTTGTTGTTGTTGATTTCAATATCACTCACATGTCCACTCCACTTTAACCTAGTCAAGATTAGATGTACTTTTATTATTATATTTATTTATTCCATCTATTTTGAAACAGTGGAACATACTCAATAGTCACACAAAGAACTCTTGGATACTTTCAAAACAAGTTTTAAAAAGCTGAGTAGTCTTCAGCCCTGAAATTTAAGATAGAATGGATGAAGAAAAAGATTGAAGTTCGGCAAATTGATAACAATTTATTTAACCCATAAAATTTCATCAAGTGCACTGAACTGGAGACTCATTTAAATCCCTAAACTTGAGACTTAGAAACAAACAATGCATTATTATCATCTGTTGGCCTCAGAGAGCCCAGCTATTGTCAATACAGTACGCTTTAGACTCAACGAACTAGCTTATTTATTTTCAATAGTTTGTTGAATGCAAGGTTCGTTGAAGCCATGTTTTGCTCTGTAGTGCCTCCATAGACCCACATTACATGATTATAGCTAGATGGTGATAGCCCAGCTTCTACCTACAACTTTTCCTTGACCTCCTCTTTCCTACACTTGTATACACAGAGAGAAGTGTTATTCCTTAGAGACGAGTCAGTAGATTTGTGGTTGTCTAATTTGAAACTAGTTTTAGAGTGTCTGGTTTTCAACTTTGTTAGCCTGCCTACACCTTTGATTCGTTGGATCAGAGGATGGGTATGAGATTAGTACGCTGGATCTTCTGTATCAACTTCCTCCTTTTGTGCCTTCTACCTAATGCTTTGGCAGAAAAAAAAAAAAATTTTTTTTACCTACTGACTAATGTTATCAAATCCACAACCAAGCACAAACTATGTGTCCCATATTTTTCATGTGCAAATCCTCGAATTTTTCTTCGCATGCATATCAGTTTTATCACTGCATTTGGAGAAAGTAATAGTATATGATTTTATCTTGAAGTGGGGGAAGATGATTTATTCACTATGTTTTTAAAACAATTTCTTTTTATCACTGTTTTCCCCCCCTCAGAGATGAACCCCATAGACTATATTTACAGTAGCCTTGGATGCAGAATACAGCCAATGGTTGAGGATGACCCTGTTACTCAGTTCATCCTCACTAATATTCACGCCTCAGGTTGGTTTTCATTCTCTGTCATTCTACTTACATTCTGTATGTCTTGATACTTATTTTGATAAAATTTTTGTTTAAATGTAAGTCAATTTTGAGCGACAAACATACTTACTATTTGATTTTCATAAAAATGATGCTAAAATCAATGAAAGAAGGTAAACTGTGTTATTGCACCTCCAAGAATTGTCCAATCTTTGTATGTCACTGAGGAAATGTAATACTAAGGTTGTAAACCACTACGTTTTTTGGGCAAAAGAATTAATGTTGCCCAGTTATGATCTGACATAAAAAGTATAATGTCAATAATCTTGTTATAACTTTTTTTTTTACTCCATATACTTCACTGAGTAATTTGAAGCAACTTCTTGGCCAAAATAAATGTCTCAAATTGTTTAAATTTTCAGTTCTCAGGTACACAGGAATCATATTTCCTTTTGTTATCATCAAAAAAAAAAATGATACAGGTTTAAAGTGGCTGTGTAAATAATTCAGCCCTAATGCTTTAAGGCATTGCCTTAAAAAAATGTATAATAAAATGATTTGTCACAATTGATTACAACTGATCAATGGGTTGTTGTTTTTTTTATTAGCTTAAAACCTCATAAGATTTTTCAAAAAATTTCGGACTCAAAACTTTTGTTTCTTCATCTCTAACACACATAATAAAAAATGATAATTTAGATTACAAAGAAAAACTAAAAATCTTAAATTGCAAATTAACCATGCCCATTTTGTACACAGATAATTTATTTGTCTATTTTTGGTTCAATCTCCACAGCACCGACAGCGCGCATCAATGGGGTGTTCAGAGTGTCGAGAGAAGGGGAGGATCAGCGCCTGAAAGCTCTCGGAATGCCCAACCACCATTTGCTTTGGCACGGCAGCAGCATGTCAAATTTCATCTCTATCCTGTCTAGAGGATTACTTGTAACTCCACCAGAGGTACCTTGGACGGGACATCTGTTTGGGGAGGTGAGTAGCTTTTCAATATGAATTTGTAATAATGATGGGTTTTAGTGGTTGGATTTTACTAAAATTTTGTTGAAAGGAGTAAAACTTATATCAAATGAATAGTAAGTACAAATTTAGCAAAGGTTTCTCGGTCTTTCTGTTCCAATCTCTCTAGTACAAATACTTTTGACACTATTAAAGAATATTTTCCTCATCTGATTATGCCTCACAATGTTCTTCATCTTGAGCAACAATGTATTTGGAAACTCCACCAAGGTTAATGCTTCGTAAGAAGATTTGGTGAATTTTCAAGAATCATTTTGAACTACATTGTGCACCATAGTCTTCAAAATATAATTATAAACTACTCATAAGCATACATCTACATGAAAACCCTTCCCACACCTCTGGGGTGATTTAAAAAATTACTTGTAATAGGATTTTCTTTTGTTTTTTTTGTGGCTATATATTTATTTTACTCTGCTTTTTCAGGGAATTTACTTTGCAGATACTTTTGTGAAGAGTGCAAACTACTGCCACAACCATAGCAACAAGTCAACCTGCAAAGTTATGCTGCTTTGTGAGGTAGGGTTTTTTAAATTTTTTTTTTATCTACCATATTCCAAGTTTAATGATGAGAATTTTGTAAATTTTCCTAATTCAGTAAATTTAATGGTTGGTAAATTCTGAAAGTTTCTCCATGGGCTTGACAAAATGTGTCTCTCTTCACCTACAATTATGGAAAAGCTTTTATCTAGTCATAATGGTAATTCTAATATTTCCCATGGTTGATGCAGAGGAAGCGATAAGCAATGGAAGTACAATGCAATTAAAAAGAAATAAAGCAAAACAAAAAGAAGAAGAAAAAATTACCTACAACTACTGTTGTGACCAATAGTCAGATAACCATTACTTTTTGCCTTTGCTTCGGTTTAGAACATCACAGAGATGCCTTGGTCATTGTTGGTTTATTTGTTGATGGTCTTAGTAGTTTATTCATAGAGATGTTTTTATGGACCACCCTGTGCACCTGCCCAGAGATTGGGCAGATTGGAGCTGATTGATTGACGAGACATTTATCCTAGTAGCAAGCCTAGGTTATAGCCCAGGCTAATCTTGTGTGATGTAAGGAGTAGACCTTTAACGGAAGGGCAAGGCCTTTCCATAGAAATGAAATGAAGCTGAAAACAAATTGAAAGACTAGCAGGGGCAAATATTGCAATAGAAAAGGTACCCAGTTTGTTTGACAGTTTCATTCTTTGATTTTACTGAGCTCAGATTTTTTCTCGCTGTTTGGGCAAAGTTACGAGTAATAAAATTAAGAAGAAAAAGAAATGTTATTTAAACAGTAGTGTAAGATTTTGGCTAGATCCAGTAAAGTCTAAGTACAGTCTGACTAATTAAATGGGAAAATATTGGAGGAAGGCTTCTTTTTCCTGTACCATGGTTTGACAAAGAATTTTTCATATTAATTTTTTTGTTTCTTTGTTTTTTGTTTTTGCATTCACCAGGTGGCTCTTGGTAATCCAAAAGTGGACATCAAGCATGGAGATGAGGACCATTTGGATGATGATATCAACAGTCTGAAGATTTTAGGATCCAATGCTCCAATCCAAGACTTTGATGCACTTCTTCCTTTCGGTAGGGATTTCAGGGATTCTAAACGGTCCATTTGAATAGTATGCAGGTTACCTTAGTGTCCTTGTGTTTGATATTTTGCGTACAAAGTGAGTTGTATTTCCTGGCACCCTGGTAGTATCTCACAATTACGATCTATAAATGGTGAGAATGGTCTAGGTTTTTTACAATTTTGCTAGTATAAATTCATCTCGTTGAAACTTTAGTGTATCATGATGCTAGTTTTTCATTGATTTGATGGCAATGCTTTGTCCATTTCCAGGGTGGCAATATGGCATACATGTCTATGAAATCTACATTCTAGATCTAAATACTGATGCTGTATCTGATATATTTAGATTTAATTAGATTTTATGATTCAATTTTTATTCTTGTCTCAATCTCAATATTTGAAGTTTATGGGTTGTATAATAATAATAATAATAATAATGAAGATCATTTATATAGCGCTTCTTCCAAGAACATAACTTTAATTCCATGGTGTTACTTTATTATAAATACATAATTAATATGGACATAGGTCCAGATTTAGAAAACTAGAAAAGTCTAGAAAAGAAATTTTTTTAAATCCTGGTTAGTGGTAAAGGAGTGCAACAGAATATTATGTTATGTTTGTTTTTTCTCTCATCAAAATTGTCTTTTGCACACACACACACAAAAAAAAAAGATTTGTGAACAGAAGAATAGTATGTAGACACTGTCAACCAATATTTATAATTAGCTCTGTAAGAATCACTTGGCAAACCGACAAACTACTCAGCATGCAAGCTTGCTTCACAGGCAACTCCACCCCACCCCAACCCCTTCTTACAGTTTATTCTTTATTGCATCAAATTTAACTTTTTTTTAGGCCAGAAGTATCGATTCTGAGTCTTCTGAAAAATTATTGTTCTTTCATGTGCCATTTTTTTCTCTCTATCTTATTTGTCAAAGTAAAACAGTACTTCAAGTTTTTTTTTTTTTTGACATACATGTATTACTACCATACTGTTCCTTGGCTTAATATTTAACATTTTTGCACAACTTTCCTTTCCTTTCAGGGGCAACACTTTCTCTGGGCCAGGTTCAACCCATGAAGTATCATCCTCCAGCGCGCATCACTCATAATGAGTATATAATCCACAATGCAGACCAAGTGGCTATTCGTTTCCTCGTGCTCTTTAACGGTTAAAGTTCTACAAGTGTAAGACTCTTCTAGAAAGGCAGCAGCTGCTTTTCTCTTTTATCGCATTGTAATTGTTTTATATTTCTTGTCCATTCATAATCTTTTCAGTGTCCTTCAAAGTGTAGACATTGCAACACAATGGTTCAAAAGTGTGTTTCTTTTTTAGGAGGGCTTTTTTTTTTTTTTGATAAATGGAGAGAGAATTGCTTTAATGCTTTTGGACTTAAAAGGGGTTCCTTTGTGGATAATATACAGTCTATTTCACGTTATTTTTTTTGTTGATATTATAATGAAAAAAAATTTTTTTTTTTAATTTTTTTATTACTATTATTTTACTATAATTGTCATTATATTCATCATTGTTATTTTTACTAACACAGCTACTACTCCTTGTCAGTATAAAGTACATGTAATTGGCTGGTATCCCTACTCTGTTTCTGAGTGACAATAGAAATTACCAGAACCTTGATCTTGTTACAAGTGTGTGTTTAGAATACAAAAAAAAACTTTAATGTACTACAATTTCTATCACTATTGTTCCTTTTGTTTTTCACTACATAAATGATTAAATAGTTTATGGACAATTTTTTTTTCTTTCTATGAATTACCATAAAAATATGAATATATAGGCTAGATGTGCTTCTACTCTTATAAAGACCATGCAAATGCATGCCTTGTAAGGAAAAACAAATGTGAAAGGAAATAAAACTCAATTTTGTGTTGTTAAATTGTGTTGATTGTTTTGTCTACCATTGTGCCTATCTGTTTTTTTAATCATATTTCTGAAACCATTATTAAAGCTGTCAACCAGTAAATATGATACACATTTAGTACATATTTAACCGCCCGTCCGTATCATGGTTAAAAAATATGTATTTGATGGAATTCAGATAAAAAAATTGCGTGTCTCAGCGATCGCTCATTGCTTGCTGCCATTTTCGACAATAACATCTGGATAAGTACTTCCTGTCCTTCATAGCAGTGGCACTGGGATCGGAGTTCTATTAGTAGAATCCCTTTATTTTTTTTGGGGGTGGGGGGGTGACGGACAATTAGGTAGAAGTTAGAACCGTTTTCTCTGTCAAGTGCAGATCCCCTTACATTTCTTAATTTTGCAAGATTAGACAAACAAGTTCAGATTCTGTGTAGCTAGGCACAAACGCTGTCACCCTTTCACACACACACTCCCAATGAGCGGCTGCGTACCTCTTGAATCTATTTTTGGTTGTGTTTATTTTTTAATAGTTAAGCTAAAAAGATTATTTAACAGCAATGTACATCCTTCGCACAGTTTCTAGCCCCTCTCCCCATCTTCCTCCCCCTCCCTCTCTCTTTTTCATCTCTAGATCAATCTCTGCTCAGCATGCTTAGTTTAGCCTTATAAAAAGAAAAAAGAACACCAATGCCCTACGACATTCTCTAGAGTTACCTAGGGCCTATCTGTGAGGTTGCCTGATGACTGAAGCATGGCCTATTGACTAAAGCGCCTCTCACTTCAATTCTGTGGTGGGTGTTCATGTCAAGGGCCCAAAATAAATACCAAACCAGAAAATGCCCATAACAGAAGGGCTTTGTGGAGGGCAAGGGAACCATGAATCTTTAAAAGACCTGCAAGATCACCATCATCCCTATATAAGATGCTAATCTTACGAACACATTTGTGTAAGAAAGGCTAACAAGTATGTTCAAGTAATGTCAAAATCGTTTATATCTCTGAGAGTTGCATGTATCCGGTATGCCATCCTGCTAGCCCAGTGGTGACATGAATAGAAGGTGTAAAACGGTAAACTATGCCAGGATAAGAAAGAAATAACAAATACATGGATAGGGCTAAAAACAAGTTAATGGACCTGGTCTATCCATTTCAGTGGGAAATAATTAAAAAAAGAATAAGCTGAGTAAAAAGATATTACTGCAATTGTAAATTATCAAATACACAAAAGAAGATAAAATATACTTGAAAGAAATGCAGAGAAGGAACCTGAGAATGAAAGGTACTTTGAAAAAAATAACCTGAATGACCATAATGCAGGGAGGCAATTCTGCAAATAATGGATTTAAGGAGGAGAGAACTTTTTTTTTAACTAAAAAAATACTAACTACCTAATGTGTCATGTGTTAAAATTTGGAAAAGTCTTGGAACTTGTAGTACATTCAAATATGCATGTAATTTGGATTCAAAGAAAAACAATGAGCCAGGTTCATGAGTCTTCTTTTAAACATTAAAGACGGAATCTTACATTGAAATCCGCTTAAAAAAAAACATATTGGGGACAGCCTAGATTTTACCTTAAGTTTACAACAAATAGTATTTGAAATTATGTAAAGTGACAGAAAAAGAGGAAAGGGTTATTGTACCTCAAATAATTTATACAATTATACAGCCATAATTTATCTTAAACGGAGGGGAAAAAAACTAAGGCAACTTTTTTTAAAGACTGAATACATTTATGATTTAGTTTTCCTTGTATTTTATACGGTTCATCTGATGTTTTAAAAGTCTGAAAGAGTTTGCCGCTTAGCGTCCACTTCCATAACTATGTAAAATATACTTTAATAGGCTATACTGCTGAACTCAACGGTTGGTTGGTAGGATTGGTTTAACGTCCAACAGCAGCACTATATAGGCTATATTGTGGACGGGCCCCAAGACAAACGTCTGACAATTTTATGTGCTGCCCTAAACAAGTGAATACATCACTGAGCTCTCATGATGATAGGCGCCTAGGACCAGCAATCAGGGGTGAAGAAGATCCCACATTCTGGAAGAAGTGCGAAATGCCCTTGAGAAGATGATAAAAAGGCAAGGCCAACGGGGCAGGTGAGATGATTATTCCTTTGTGAATTTTGACCCCACTTGATAAAGTTGGAGGAAAGGGAATAACAAATCTTAACACCATATTACATGTATAACAAAATTGTGCATGGTCGCAATTCCTTTGAAGAATTTTTTTTATTTTATGCCTCCCAGTCCCAATTAAAGGGCAGTGCTTGATTGCAATCAACACTAACAAGAACTCTTGTTACCCACCTAACATAAGTTATGTCAGAGCAGTGATGAATGAGGAGTAGAATAAAATATGTACACACACACACACACACAAAACAGATAGATCAAGAACACAGTTTGGATTTATGGTAAATAATGTGCAAAAAATTCCTTTTTTACCTGGAGGGTCCTCATACAAAGGCATTCATAAAGTTAGACACCCTAATTGTCTCTCCATTCTGCAAAGACTCAACTGTGATGGAAATGATCTTAAGACTAAGATTGATAAGAAACATACCAGTAGTACTGGGAACTACACAACTTTATAAGCTTCAGAAAGGGAAGAATGGTAAGAGTAAATAAAGGTTTATCTGTAGCGGGTTTTGTCTTTTCTCCGAACCCAGGGATTTCTTTACCTTGTATTTTTGTACAATTAAATACCTCTAAGTTAAGGATGCGGGGGAGTCATAACTGGTGGTATCAACAGAAACAATTTGAAATAAGCAGACAGCACGTCAATAATTGCTTACTATGAAGAAAAATTGCAATATATCCTTATAACAGTCACAATATAGAATGAAAATCAAGGACTTCAACTGAATGTGATGAGAACTAAGTAAATGGTAATACATGATGTATCAAGAAAGGCAGAAATCTCAAGATGTAACATCTCATACAATGGACATAGAGTAAAAGAGGTTAATAAAAGCATTTAAATATCTGGGCTTTACACTTCACTCAGGTGGCAAATGCTGGACAAAGAGGAAAAAGGGAACCTGAAGACCGTTTTAACAAAATTCAAGGCATCTTCACCAACAGAAACATGAAGAGTTCATTACAAAAGTTAAAACTACAAAGGACTATGTACGAGTCCTCAATCATAGAGATGATAGATGGGTGTGAATTTTTTACTCTTACCAAAGCCTATATAAAAAGACTGAAAGCAGTAGAAATGTCGTACATCAGAAGACTTTTAAGTTATTCACCTAGATTTATTTCCAAAGTTTCTCCAAGTTTTAAGGAGAAAAAGGACACCGTCTAGAAGCTATTGGAATAGTTTTAACTAAAGCTTGCAGTTTATGGGCGTCACTCCTACAAATTAATCACACAAATGATGAAAGTTGCTGGATTATAGGGTGAAAGGTATAATTCTGTTTTGAGTTGACATTCTTCTCAAAAGAATCACCTTGGTTTGAATACTACATATTATAAGTACATATATCTTTTCCTACAGATGTCACTCTTATAAAGTGACAGTCACTAGCTTCAGTATTGTAATTGTATGAAACATGAATTATTACAAAGCTGTTAGGACATGGGAATATTTTGATACTAGCTAATTTTGTTGCTGTTTGTGTGCTCGCATTTGACACGAAGGAATTGGATTTGTTTCAATCAACATAATTAGAGTGTGTTCTTTGTTTTTAACTGTTGAGAAATTTACCCACAGATGCCAGTTTTTCTTGTACTACGTGTATTATCTTTGTCTCAGAATGAAAATAATCTGTTTCTATTCTTTTAGGCATACAAAGTACTTGTGCAAATTAGATATGAAAGGTGATTAAAATCGTGTATTTCTCTTAATACAATGTGTTGGACGTAGTTTTTACCAACTACAATCATGTATATATACTTATGGATCACACATCATGATTTGGAATAACAACAAAACAAAAATTAGCCAATTTAATTTACTAAAATGCTAACTAAAAGATGCATCAAAGCTCATTATAGGATTACGTATTTATAATGTCATGTTTATTAAAGAAAGCACTTTTTAACAGTGACATCTGTTAGTTCTGGATTACACCCATAAAAGTTATAGCCTACTTCGGGCACAAATGAATATTTAATTCAATTCGTCTTCTACACCTGATTTTCCATTATATCAATAGATGTACATAAAATGCAGGGAAGCTAAACTTAATGGTTCAAGGGAATTTTAAAATTAATGTTCTGTCAGGGCTCAGTCAGAAAATATTGGGAATTCATAACTTGTAGTGGTATATCTGTACATGTTTCCAGATACTAAGTAAAAATGAGGTAAATTAACAATGCCAAACATGTAAGAAATTCGACTCTTTTCCCTAATGGGTAAGTGGGGTTGGATCGGCCATACTTTAAGAAAGCCCCCAACAGACATCACGAGGCAGAGTCTGGAATGGAACCCACAGGGCAAGCGGAAAGTTGGACGATCTAAACAGACAATGGCGAAGAAGTATGGAGGCAGAGATTAGGAGTGCTGGCATGACATGGACTGAACTGAAGAGAGAGAGGCGTTACTTTGGCCCTATGTTCCTCCGGGTACCCAGAGGCATAAGTCAAGTCCCTAATGGGTAAGTTAAAAATTTTACTTCCATCGTAACCTGTCAAACTTTAATTTTCAAATTTGTATGACTAGGTTTAACAGGACTACATGTATGTCATTCACTTGTTTTCAGCCAATTACAATTTACATTCACTCAAAGAATGAATAAACTAACTAAAGCAGTATCATAAGCATAATATCTTTATTGATTCAATTGTCACATTGGCTTAAAAGATACAGGCAAAAGTTTTGTTTAATATAAAAAAAACAAAAACAAATATTTTGCGGTAGGCACATGCACTACCTAATTTAAAATGAAAAAAAGAATGATAACAACAATTGGAAGAAAAAAAAAAAACGAAGACAAAGGACACGCCCTTAGTCATGTCTGATGTTAATGTCTTCTCCAAGTGATTTTAGGAATTTTAAAAAATGTTTGCTCAATCATCAATAATAATTTTAACTGTTCTGTGAATTGTAGAGTGCATTCTACAAGAAAAAAAACTAACCACTAATCTCCCTCCTTCCTGTGAACTGAAAAAATATTGTTAACATTAAGAATGACAATACAGTGCACACCACTTATTATTATATCAATACCACCTTTGAAATTTGTGTACTATACTTGATAAGATCCAAATTTTTATTTCTATTTACGCTTTATTCAATTGTTGTCGCGTTGAGTTGGTTTAACGTCAAATGTTAGCACTATATAGGCTGTATTGTGGACAGGCCCCAAGACTGACATCTGACAATTTTATGTGATGCCACACACGAGATAGAGCGGGGATGCCATGACTACTGCGTCAGCCGGTCACATTATACTGACACTGACCCAACCAGTTACAGGGTACGAAATCGACGAAAAAACCTGCCGATCGCGGAATTCAAACTGCGGACATCTCGATCTTGAGCCAGTTAGCCCCCCTCAATTGTTGCTAGTCTTAGTGCTAACATTCTTTCATGCAAATTTAATTTATGAACCTTATTGTACCTTCACATTTACATGTTTTAGCCCCCATATTTTGATTTACAACAGGAGTGCACAGCAATTGTTTTTCTCTCAAAATACTTACCACTGAGGCAGATCTGGAAATATGCAAACTGCAAGTAGTTAGGCAGAAGTATTAAGACCCAAACATAAACATCTTTATAAATTCCAATGTTAAGAAATATGTATGGTGTGAAAAATTTAGAGTTAAGGAATTTTTTCCTCATGAGACTGATTTGATAGTAAATATGTGCAGATATATTTTGAGAAAGTAAGAAACGCTTGATCCAAAAACAATAAGAAAATTACTATTCCCAAGGAACTGTACAACAAAATTAGAGCATGTTGCAAAATCCTGAACAAGGGTTGTTATGGGTACCTTTTTTAGGAGATACAGCCATTCAAAATCCCAGCTTTTAATCTAAAATATCTAAAAAATTCAACAGAAATTAAAACTTTTTTATCCTTGAAAAATTAGAAAAAAAAATTGAGAGATTTAAAAATCAACAAATATTATTTAAGTCTGAAGTTGAACAATCTCTTTAAGAAAAAGCTCAGAAGTCTATTCCACTTTGGCAAGAGCAAGCTCAACTGAAAATATATGATACCAATAGGTTAACAAAAACTTAAAAAAAAAAAAAAAAAAAAAAAAAAAAAAAAGACAAATTTGTTACTTTTCTAATACGGAAGTTAAGCCATTGATAACTAAAAATACCAACTGGAACACACTATAAATATCAGCATTTGTTTCAACCAAGTCATGTTTTCAATTTAACCAGACTGCTAATTCAGTGAGACTAGCATTCGCTGTCTTGGTTAAACACTGCTTTAATCAATGTAATTAAGTGACCCAAGAAAAAATAATAACCTGATAGAAATCTTTATATTATTGAGATTTAAATTTATTTATGCGATTCGCTTGTATACTAATTTATTACTAGATAATAATAATATATTTTGTTGACTGAGACATGATACATTCCTTTTTCCAATGCAGATTAATTTTCGTCCTAGTCTGACCCATTTTCTAGTTTTCAGGCTTACCATCTCCCTGAGTTTTTACCTCTTTCCCAGTGTTATCAGCTTTCTCACCTCTCTTGAGTTGGAGCATCCTTTCCTCCTTGACAACTACATCATCATTATCATCCTCATCATCACTATTGCTTATCCTCGTGTTCTTTTTTGAAAAGCTATCCGCATTATCACTCTCCCTCTCTTTCTTTATTTTGACTGGTCTTTCATCATCATCATCACTACTACTAGCATTTTTGTTATTTCGTCTCTTGTCCTTTGCCTGGCTCCTCTTTTCACCCTGGCTTTTTTTGCTATTTTCAGACCTATACTTTCTTCTGTCTACTTCCTCCTCCCTCTCACTTACTCTATCCCTGTTTCTGTGCTTATCCTTCTTTTCACTTCTTTCTACGCGGTGGTGATTTCTATTTTCTTTATACCTCAATTTCTCTGCTTCTTGCTCTCTTTTCTCTCCACTCTTTCTTCTTTCTCCCCGTTCAACAGAATTCTTTCTTTCTTCAGTGCCTGATTTGCGTTGACTGGATTGTTTTCCTGCATAGTCACCCTCTCTGCCCGACTTACCAATGTGTTCCTCTGAGCTCCCCTTTCTTTGTTCTTCTTCTTCGAATTCAATATCTGCCTCTGCATCATTTTTTGCATCCGTGTCTTCAAGAACCTGCCTGCTTTCAGTTTCTATAACAACTGTTCGCGTCTTCTTTGGTTCTTCAACATCAATTCCTTCAAGCTTTTCATCGTCAGTTCCTTGGTTTTCTATGACATCATTAGTTTCAAAAACTACCCTTTCTACACTTTCTTCCTTAACCATATCCCTATCATTACCCTCTTTTTGCCCATCCTCATCACATAGCAATCCATCCTCCCTTAATCGCATCTTAATCCTCTCTTCTCGTTTTGTTTCTCTTTCCATTAATTCTAAAATTTCTTTATCTAAACGATCTTTACCCTCCTGTAACAAATCTGAGGATAAAAGAGAAATAAAAACAAAACTTTTAATTATTTCACAATGACAAATGAAAGTATAACTTACTATACATTCAATAGCAATGTGCATGGTAGTATAAAGCACAGTCTAAATATTACTTAATTAGGTTCCCGCTTTCTGTAAACTAACAAATTACTTGATAGCAGCAGAATGGTAAAAATTTATAAAACTATGTAAATGTCCAGATTAACCAAATATCTTGCTTTACCAAAACAAGGTTAACTATGTCTATGAATGTACCAATAGGGACATATTTTAGATACCTCAGTATTTCTAATAAAAAATCTTTTAGCATCCTTAATTCAAAATATAAAAGCCTTGATATAGAATGTTTCAAACATTTTTTCGCTACCACTTTCTGGGTAAAAACACAAAAAAATGAATTTACTTTCTATTCCTAATACTCCTACATGATTTAAGTTCAACAAATAATACTTCAATAAGTGTAATCTAGGACTCTTGCACAATTCACTTACGAACTCACCAATTAATTAAAACATCTAAAGATGAACATCAGGTTTTTAAAAATTCCAGTTAAACTGAAGTTAGTCCGAACTCTAATGCCTATGGCCACAACTCATATCACATGACACGTTCAAAATATCAACTTAAAAATATACAAATATAATGTAGATTACCATCAACAAATTTCTTAGATTCCTTAATTCTGTTGTCAGCAGCTGTTGACATCTGCACTGGCTTCCAAAATATTTTGGGCTTGGTCTTTGTCACGATGAAGTTTTTCAATTTCATCATCTCTGCTTCACGATCTGCATGCTGAAAGATTGCACATAAGGATTGATGAATGACAAATACGGATTAATTTGACATACATTTCACATATCCAGCATGCAATGCACACTAGACAACAATCTACACCAAATAATTAAGCAACCTCAGTTAATTTTTCACAGTTTACAACTACATCTATTATTTCACTGATTTCTTGTATTTGATTCATGCCACTGATCTTAAAGGTCAAGAATTGTAGCATTTGCAATTTACAAACAACAAAAGCCATCCACAGGCATTGCTAGCATTGCCAGGTCATCAGGCAATCTGCCAGTTGGTCGAAACCAATTGAGGCCAGCAAAAAGTACAGGAGCCAAGGTTCAATGGTGATGTTTTTTTTATACCTTTACCTATGTCTTCAGTTGTTTATCAAGGTCATTTTCTTAGTTGTTTTTGTTTTATATAAACAATTTTAGTGTAGCACACCAAGGAAAATCAAGAGAAATAGTTTGATAAAGGAGGACCAGCATGCATATAAACTAAAGGAGTTGGCACACCTGAACCACAAAATTTACCTAAAAAATATTGACAGCTACTTACCACATTTGAAAAATGGCATTTGTGGGAGTTTTCTATTGGTTTTTTTTTTAACAGCAACCTTGTCCCACATCCATTTCTTCTATAAATATGCCTTGGGCAGTAATAAGCATTTAACCCATAATTTACCAGCCATCTGACAATTTTACTGTGATATATTACCGGGTTAAGGGGCATAACTCTATTTTGTTTCATACTTAAGTCATAAAAATCGTTAATAACATCTTAATCATAAAAAATAAAATTATGTGAATAATACCATATTTTGCAGAAATGGATAAGCTTTTAATTGATATACAACATGCTGATACAATATGTTATTTACTGTCTGTAAAAAAATTATAAAGAGAAAAATTGAACATTTATTTTGGTTTTTGGTCTGTTTCATTGAAACTTTCAATGTTTTGCCACATGAATAGAACCAGGAATGTAAAGTTTGAAAAAATCAATAGCATCTGCAGATTAATCTAAGTCTAAAATATAAATGATTGGGCCTGTTCTGCAGGTAGATAGCTCTACTTCAACATCATGAAGGGTAGAGGACTAGGGGAAAGGGCTTTTTTGTTTCGTTTGGAGTGGGGTCAGAATCTAGATCTAGATCTAGATTATCATCACTGTCTTCTTCTTCCTCATCACCTCCATGTTCAAATTCAATATCATTCTCCTCATAGCCCTCCTCTTCATCTACAGGGCTTCTTCTCTTACAAAGTCTTCTTGAGAAAATTGTCTATCCAAGTCATTGAGGAAATTAAAATTTTTTTTTTTTTAAATCACGGCTTTGAAACCAGTCAACCGATTCACATGCGGTAAACTGAAAATGAAACTAGAACGTTTCAGCAATGCGAGGAACTCTTCTTCGAGAAAGTATAAAAATTATAAATAGGCGTTATTCCGTATTATAAAAGTGTATGCGAAACCAGTTTCATAGCGGGCGACAGCGGGCGATCCGGGATAATACCATAACGGGCGATAGCGGGCGCTACGGTAAATTATGGGTTAATATTACTTGACAGAAAGTGCTTTTGTAATTCATATTGGGTGGTGCTAACTTTGAATGAAGAGAATCAAACCAAAACGGCTTTGAATTATCAGTCCAATCATAACAGAGGCAAAGAGAAAAACAACAACCTTTCCTCACGCAAAATTTGGTTCAAAACAATTTCAAACTATCAGACTCCATTTTTTAAGGCTCCACTGTAATTTTTACTGTCCCTTCTTAAGTATTCTCAGTCTCACCTCTTGAACCATCTCCATCTTCTGTTCCAACCTTGAGATCTTTGATTGCTCCAGATGCATCTCCTCCATTAAAAGTTTTGTCTCCTGCTTAAACTTCTTGCGCTCCCTTTCAGCCTTTTCCTCAAGTTTCTCTTCTATCTTCTTCCTACGTACATCCTAAACAATACATAGAAAATTTCATTACTATCAACATTTAAGACAAGAAATTTCATGTAACTCTAATTCTGCTTCTACAACTATCTTATTACCAAACTCTAGTGATCAAACAACCCACTCAAGAACATGGCAATGTGAAACCATAGTTTTTTTCTTCTCTTCTTGACAACTAGCAGTGGCAGTGACTATCTTGAGTTTTCCATGCTTATGTAACCTCTTGAAATCTTTTAAAAATCATCATAGAAACAATCGCTATTCACATAAAATTTGCTTTTATTTTTACAACAAATTCTAGGAACCATATAAATTAAAATGTATTTAAACCTTTGTCTCAAGTGTCTTAGATTCTCTTTTAAAACTGTTAAGTGTTCCCAGCAAAAGTCCAAACATCCGTCTGTTCCTGTAAATGGAAAAGAAAGCATTAGAAAAAAGGCAAGGTGAAGACTAGTGTGGTTAACTACTCTGCCATCGATTTCCACTAAAAAATAGATGCTTTTGTGAGAGGGCTTTACACACTAACTTGCATTGACTGAGTCATTGTTCTTTTTATTGGGAAAGATCGATCCAGGTTTTTACAGAACATATAAATACAAGTTTCTCTATAGGACCCTAAAGGATGCATGATACACTGAAAGCATAATATAAACAATTGAGTGATGCCAACAGAATCATTTTTTTTTAACTGAAATTCATACGGAAAGCACATTAGTATATTGCAGACCTCCCAACCTAAATTTTGTCTCAGGGTAATTTTTGGAACTTCCTAGGAATAAAATGCTGCCACCATGAGACTTGATCTTGAAAAAAAAAAAAAAATGAATATATGATGTCTCTTTGATAAAATGCCACTGCTTTTTACAAAATTTATATTTGGTGGTTTCATAACTAGGGATGATCATGCCTCCAAGTCCAAAGAGGTTTGGAGTTGTGCAGATTATGAATGTATCAAAACTTTATTTAAATAAAGAGCCACTCAAGGTGAATGCACGTTCAATAAGGTTCATAAGTGCAAAAACTGACAGTTTTTTTTTCAAAAAAGAAAGATGTAATGTAGAAAAAAAATCTTGGATTTAATTTACACCATGGAGGTAAATGTATAAGAAAGGACATTTTTTAAAATACAAATCCTGTTAGTGGTATGATTAAGAGCTAAAGATAAATACATTTGACAATAGAGCTAATAAATCGAAGCCTAAGAGAGAGCATTGACTTGTAAATTGAACCATGCAGTAAGTAATGTATTTATATGCCTCTGTGATCGAGCTATAATCTAGAGTAGAAAATTTAGATTTAGATTTGATAGCTTATCAGAGTGAATCATTGAATGCCTGTCAGTGCTGCATGACAAAGCCTTGAGATTGTCTTAAAAATTAATTCCTCACCAGGTTCTAAAAAAGAAAGTTACTTTTAACTATGTGTACGTGTGTCGTGTAAACTATATGACACACATGCTTTATTTTAATTCAAACAATCGACATTAGAGCTCCTGCTTCCTCCCCATTTGTCCCAACTAGTTTTTTTCAATCACTACTTTCGGTTTTGTTTCCATTTTGATTTTGACTGGTGCATTGAACATTCTACTGATTCCAAGAGAATAAAATTATTTGCTGGCTAAAGCACCAAAACACTGACCTTTGCATGCCTTCCTTGTCCTTGGTTTGTTCCTGCATGATCTCTTCTCTATTTTTTGCTTCTCTTGAGGTAGAAACTACAGAAGAATGAACCGATAACTGAAAAAAGAAGAAATTTGAAGATTTGTTATTTCAGTCAGTAACATTTTGTGTCTGTCTCTCTCCAGACACATATTGTTATTATGATTTTTGCAGAGGATCTTGCGCAACTATAAGAGGGAACTAGTACAGGCTGACACCAGCAAACTGGAGACATAAACTAAAAAATACACCTCAGCGAGAAAACCTTGAAGATCAACAGACCAAGCTTAGCCGTTGCAACTTAAAAAACAGTAAAGGACATAGCTTAGAGGATTTTTTTCCTCTTTTCCTATGTTTTAGTTTTACTTATCTAGGAGTAGGAAGCATAGTCAACCTTGGAGAATGGTCTGACAAAGAAATTTAAGCCCTTAAAAAGAAGGGCAGAGCTGAAATTTGGGATGTTGTCCAGGTGTACAGATTATGTTCATTCCTATTGACGTGCTTAGGATTTTCCGATTTCAGAGAACTCGTCAGTGAGCATTCCCACAAATTGATATGAAGTATGCTTTCTCGGTGGTGTGTGTAGACACTTCTAAATTTAAAGTGTTGGTTATTACTTTTAAGCAATGCAAATGAATTAACCAAAGGATTTTATGTATGTATTTTAACATAAAGCTTTATGATTTGTTTTTCCTTTATACCTTGTGGGGTAACTCCTCTTCATCAGGGCTCTCCTCCTGCTCCACGGTTCGTGTTCGCATTGGCACTGGACCCAGTCTGAAAAGTAAAGATAACTTAGGATAAAAATTTCAGGGGTACATCTTTCCAGTTTGTAAATTTTGAATTTTATTTGTCTTTTATTCCAGACCAATGGGATAAAATGTTTGTATACAGCATAATGTTACACCAGTCCAGCCTTGAGCTATATAGAATAAATACATCGTAAACCAATGTGGCAACTGTGACATCTGTAAGTCTAACATTGGGGTGAGTAGTTCTGTGGAAACCTCATAATTCAAAATTCTTGGGACATGTCTGAATTACAAAAGTGATATAAAAAATATGAAAAGCTCATAATACTTCGAAAAAAAAAAAATGTACTTATGGACGTTTCCTTTTGTTTTCTTTCTATAGCAACTTTCTCCCAACCCGATTTCTTCTGAAAACATGACTTGAGCAGCAATAAGCATTGCATGCTGCATGTCAGATTCAACTTCATGCCTATTGGTGATGCCAGCTTCAGTAAGAGAATCAAATCAGAAAGACTACAAACCACTGAGTCCCATTCAATTGAGCCAAAGATGAAAAAAAAAAAGTAACAAATCCTCTTAAAAACCTTGGTTTATTGGAAATTTGAACTATCAGGCTTAATTTTTTTAGGTTTCCACTGTACTAAATCATTTATGAAAGAATCATAAATGTTGTTCACAGCAATAGCACAGGGAAACCTTCCTAAAAGCTTTTTTAATGGATAGTATTTGAAAAAAAAAAGAATAGACTTATCTTACTTTTTTGTTTCGAGTTCATTATGTCTTTAGTCAAAATGGTAGAGCTGAAAATCCGAAACATCTAAAATACACTTTGGACCATGTTTATTGGAATAGATGTGTATCCACTTTTCTTTTGAGATTTCAAAACAGCAATGTTGAGGTCCTTGGGCCCATATTGTGAAAATTTGACATATATAATTATGAGTTTGACATAATGACACAGTTTTCCAATGCATACCTTGAAAAAGCTCCTCCAATCACTCTCCTCTTTGTGGGAGGTCCATTGTCATCCATGATAGTACGTCTGATTTAGGTATACAAGAGAATTTTTCACAAATAATTTGTAATTTTCATTTTACCATATTGGTGATTGGTTCTCAAAGTTTAAAGTTATGTCCATTTTCAATGGCTGGTTATTGAAATTTCAATGAATCTTATTTTAAAGAGTTAGGAAAAAAAATTAAGAAAGGAATAAAAACTGCCTTTTATTACACATAATTTTATTACATTAGCCTTACTGCTGTTGTTGGTGACACTCCTTTTTATCAAATGCTTAAATGTCGATCATATATATCAATTACCATCAAACATTGGGCATGAATAATTAATACTCAATTAATTTCTAAGCATCAATTTGAGACAGAAAATAAATTATCTTAAAATTAACTTATAGAAAGATAGGCAAATATGCTTAACAATAGAAAAAGATTACAAGTAATCAAATAGAACTGAAGGATAACAATTTCATCTCACTATTAAAAAGCTAAAATATTTGCAGTGTACACTTAATCTTTTCTGGACTTACCGTGCCATACCAAACAATCTTCCTCTACCTCGGGATGCTCTATGTTGGAAACCATCTTCCTCATTTGGTCTCTCACCACTCAAAAAGCGTCTTACACTGAGGAATAAATAGAACTAAGAAATGAGCCAATGTCTATGACAAGATGGACAGATCATTGAGGTGGGAGAGAAGATTCGGATTTATAAATCTTTCGTAAAGTAAACATAACCCTTATTGCTTTTGGCATTAGAAGATCTTTCACTCAGCTAAGCTTTAAAAGATACCACCATTTGCAAATAAGTCTTACTGTTTGACTGCTTCTGCTTATTTTATTGAAACAATTTCTTCCACAATAATGTTTATGTCTCACAGGCATCTCTAGGTTATCAAAGAAGATCCTAGCTAAATCTATACAACTAGGGGACCTAGAGATTTCGACTTTGCCATGAGAGAAATCCGGCTATTACCGGGCGCCCACTTTTTTAAGGTATTGTGTTCACTTCCGGGTGCCGACATAAAGGGCAATTCTCCAAAACCCAGCTCAGCAAGGTGCCCATTATTAGTGGGTCTTGTTTGCTCAGTTTCATGAGCGGGCTTTGAAATATGGTGAAGCAAACAGGCGGATCGCAAGGTATGAAGTCTGGTTTTTTGGTATGTATGGCAGTTTGCTTAAATTAGACCCACAAAACTATTGTTCCATGTTACTGACCAGTGGAGGTATGTGTGGGTATTGATATTATTTGAGCTATTTTGTGATTTAAGAACATCACCCTCTGTCTATAGTGATTGAGATAAAGCGCTAAGGAAGAAGGGGAGAATTAAGATAAGTTGTGGGTGAAGGGGAAATGAAAACAATCATTATAAAATGTAGTTTGTGATTATGTAACAGACTTAAGAGAGTAATGTAGAGTCTGATTTGAACCATCAGCTGACATGGGGTTTATGGCAGATCCTCTATAGATCTGATATATATATATATATATATGACCGATGGGCGAAAGGTGGGGTGTATGACATCTACTCTCTCTGATTTGACCAATTAGCGGTATAGATGCGGTATGGCAGCTTATAATAATGAATAAGGCAAGGTCGGGTGTATGGCATTTACCCAATTTTGGTTTCAGGATAAAGGTAGGCTAATGAAGCTTTTATCTGAGTTTCTCTGACTTGACCAATCGGCATTATATGTATTGGACAATAATAACTACAACTCCTTTATCGATCCTGGTACACATGGAGATGCACTAACCAAGTGTCAGATTCCAATAAACTTGCCATTTCTTCTTTCTAAGGACTAGATCTAAGTCCTAAAGGCAGTGCCATAAAATAAAGCAAACCAAAAAACAAAAATAAATTTATAACCATTCAATTCAATTCATAGACATGTATGCACATTGAATACTCAGAATAGCTTTTCACGTGTTGCGAAAATACACATTTTTCGTTCTTTGTAGGGATAAAGGCTACCAAATCGAACAACTGCCCTATGATTTCACACCTTTACTCGGACGCCCCAGGAGGCATTGCAGACTTTGCAGCCACACCACACTTTAATATTCACACTCAGCCGTAGTATTAGCCAGCCCTGTTCACACGTATGTAACAGCCAAGTAACACGTCCAACTTGAGTTTAAAAACAACCTAAGCCTCATCATGGTAAGTCGAGGATCTACATCTCAAATCTATTTCCTTTTTGTAATTAAAATAAATTAGTTTCTCTACTCGCTATTCTCTATAGAGGGAGGGAGAGAATTCTCTCCCTCTCTCCGGGTTTAACGCTACTCACTAGGTCTAAAAGTCATGATTCATACATTATATAGAATTTTCGTTATCGATATTAGGCGTCAAACGACAAAAACGAGTGTATACAACGTTGAAAATAAACAGCATTAGATCTAGATCTATATATTTGCTTACCCAGGACGATACGGATCCCTGCCAGTTAGTTTCTTTATGTTCTCGTTATATCCCTTGAGTTTATCTTTCGATTTTTCAATTTCATTTTGCAAAACATCTACACCTCTAAGCTCGGCCATTGTTGCTGCTGAACTGACTTAAACTTATCTCGATGTAAAAAAGATCGAAATATCTAGGTCGTTGTTAAACACGCACACTGCATACTGCGCAAGTTCTCTCGGTTCATTGTATATTCATTTTATACGATTAAATTCATTTAAATTTTTAAACAGAAACGACAATTTACACAAGCTGGGGTCCCGTTCATACGAACAGGTTGAATACAATGAAATTGTTTATATGCGGATTCTTTTTGAAAGGGGAACTTTCAGACTCCTTGCCATCAGTTAATATATTTTTGCTTCCTCCTTTTTATTAAGGAAGTGGCTATTTACCCGGTAACCGGACAAATAGCCAAAAGGCTATTCCTCCGGTAACCGGA
>RQTK01000486.1:2500-15218 GCA_003991915.1 Elysia chlorotica
CTACCCAGTATGTTGGTACTGCTGACAGTAAGGACCTACCCAGTATGTTGGTACTGCTGACAGTAAGGACCTACCCAGTATGTTGGTACTGCTACTTAGAAATCAGAGTGGTGTGAACACTCGGAAACCCTGTGTATTTTTTACTCTTGTTTACATGATTGACATGCAAATTGGGAAATAAGAGTCATGTGACCAGTAAAATTACAAATGAAAAAATACATATGGAAATCTGAGTTGTTTGGACACAAAAGATTTACTAGGAAAAAATACACTTAGTCTTCAACTCGGAGTACCAAAGGTATTAACAATATTTAATACCGCGTGCTATTTACTGGCTTGACCCACCACTTGACCCAGGAGAAGAGCGTGAAGATGATGTGAGCCCCGGCCTTGAAGAACGCCAGGAATGGTCTCCCCTGCTCGCCAGACTGGGAGGCCGCGATGCCCAGGGCCGCGCTGATCACAATCAGACCTTTAGGTGTCACAATCAGACCTGGGGGGTAGGCACAGATAGAGATAGAGTAAGGCAGAGCGTAAGAAAGAAAGAGAGAGACAAAAAGAAATGGTAGAGAGAGAGAGAGAGAGAAGAGAGAGAGAGAGAGAGAGAGAGAGAGAGAGAGAGAGAGAGAGAGAGAGAGAGAGAGAGAGAGAGAGAGAGAAAGAGAGAGAACGAGATGCAGATGTAAAAAAAAAGATTGGAGCACATCCCAAAATCAACTCTGATTCTCTATTTATATCTTGGCCAAGGCAACTTGCCAATTTTCAGCGCACTTCTTGTATGATTGTCTTTGAACAAAGAGGTCTTGGCTAGATGGGCTCCTCAACATTTGACCTACCCAGTATGTTGGTACTGCTGACAGTAAGGACCTACCCAGTATGTTGGTACTGCTGACAGTAAGGACCTACCCAGTATGTTGGTACTGCTGACAGTAAGGACCTACCCAGTATGTTGGTACTGCTGACAGTAAGGACCTACCTACCCAGTATGTTGGTACTGCTGACAGTAAGGACCTACCCAGTATGTTGGTACTGCTGACAGTAAGGACCTACCCAGTATGTTGGTACTGCTGACAGTAAGGACTTACCCAGTATGTTGGTACTGCTGACAGTCCCCAGTGATCTGGACATGACTGTAGTTGTCTGGTTGACCAGTTGACCGCTGATGTTGACCAGGCTGGTCACTTGTGTGGGCGTGTACTGTGTCTGGGAGACCTGCAGGGCGGCGCCCACCATGTTGGGCGGGAACACGTTCCTGGGGATACAGACGGATGTGATATCTGGTTACTTTCACGTCCCATGAGTTTCCACATGGGGGGAGGGGGGTGTTATGTGGTGCAAATGGTAGACCGTCGATCCCACCATCGAGATGTATTTGCTTCAAAACCCAAAAACCCATGATTGGTAAAAAAAAAAAATTATTAAATTGTTCGGTTTCGTCCTGTACTGATTGTGTCGGTGTTAGTATAATATGACCTGAGGGGATAGAGTCCTGGGCAAGAGTCCCCGCAATGTCTCTGTGTTACAGCAGGTAAAAATGCTAGAAGTTGGTCTTGGAACCCGTCCTCAATATAGCCAATATATAGATGACTTTAGACACAATGCAACAAACTAAAACTTAAGGTCAGGTTCGTCTCAGGACCAGCCCTGAGTATACGCTGTGTTTGCTGATGGTGGAATTCTAAAAACCGACAAATCCAACCAGGCAAGATTTACCACCATACGGGATCCCTCACGGGAACCTAGCATACGGTGAACCTTAAGCACTCTCTTCACACACACACATACTCAGAGAGAAGCCAGATAATAACTGCTACGTGATCCTGACCTGATGAAATCTGCCGCGATGTCCATGGTCGTGAGGCTCTTGGTGTCCACCCCGCCCTCCGCTTCTTCTCTCACAAGTCCAGCACCTGGGACACAAAGTTAATTCAAGGTCCAGCATACTAAGATTTGTGTATTTTTTGATCATTTAGTTCTCTAACTCGTCTAATGATAACAGAACAAAATGATATACGATAAACGCTAAATTAAAACGAACTATACATTTTGCGGCAATACGCTCTTTTTCTTTTAAAAAATTCGTGACAATCGAAAATGAAACTGAAGTCTTGAAGACACAGGTGTCATATAATTTACTTGATGATTTTGTTCAAATATTGCGATTATTATAAGGGACAGAACTGTTGACGCGCTGTTTTTTTTTTTTTTTACTTTTTATTTTCACGTGTGCTTCCTCTGACCTTACTTAAAGTAATTTGTGGCAGTAGCACTATATCCCAAAAACCCACATTTATTTAGCGCTTTCCACTCGAAAATCTCAAAGCACTTTATATGGTATACACGAAATAAAGTTTTCTGAACAAATATACATCAAGTTGATCTTTCAATGTCATGCAATATAAATTTCAAATGAATAAATGCATTTAAAAATTCATCTGTAAATGTTATGCAATTAAGAAAAATTATGAAAAATATATACAAACACTTTATATGTTAATGCCTTGTAGCATAATTTTATACTCCTATTTGAAAAAAAAATATTATAAAAAATTTTAAATAAAAAGTAACACGTAAACGCTATATAATATTTAACCTTATATGACAAATGTGCATAAAAATTAAACCTAAACGGAAAAGCATAGACAATCACGAGATCAAACTTGTTTAATGAGTCTAGTGATTTTAGAGGCAAAAGTGTAAATTTTGGTCTGCAATCTAGTGCTTTTGGAAAATCCTATCTGGCAACCCTGAGTGCTAGTTAGTGGTTTTGCTGCACTCTCCCTTCTCTCTCTTGGAAGAGAATTCCAAAAAAGTGACCCAAAAGATTTTAAATTAGTTTAAGACGTAAAGAGTAAAGTTCCGTCACTTGCAGATCTTAGACATTCAGATAGTTTGCTCAAATTTATTCAGGTGCAAAAGTTCTTGTAAATATTGCGGGGCCAAATTGTTTAAGCAAATGAAACAATTGTGTATTCCATTCTTTTTTTTACCGGCAGCAAATAGAAAGACTTTAATATGGGCATCACATGCTCATTTTCTGTGTGTGTGTGTGTGTGTGTGTTAATAAAATTGGCAGCATGATTTCGGACTCTGAAGTTAAAGTTGGTACTGAGAGACCAGAGAGTATTGAATCGCCATAGTCAAGTTTAGATAGAACAGGAAATACCATCAATGTAACATCGACATCGAAGGACATATATCTTCTTCTAAGATGGATACGGCGTATCTCAAAATATAAAGTTCTACATAACGAGCTAACTTGATTGGTCGTAGTTAGAGTTTGGCCAAAAATAATGCCTAGATTCCCTACCTTATGAGATTGTACAACATCGACTTGAATTTGTTTCCAAAACATGCACGCCGTCGCCATATAGAACTTTTCTTATGACCAAAAATACGTTTATGAAGGAGAGAAGTTCGGTGTCTAATATATATATAATGAATAGTGCAATGTCAGTTAGTTACATAAAACTGAAAAATTAAACTCTTTTTAAGACACTGGTATCAGGCTATTTCCATGTTGATTTTGTTTACATAATAAAGTCATCTACTACAAGGGAAGTAACTATGGCGCTTAGTTGACCTTTATACTTATATAGTTATTTCTCTTTGACCACATTTGAAAGACTTTGTGACAGTGGAACTAAATAAGTGGGACAACACTCTTTGTTAAATTTCGAAAAAAGACTATTTGATTAAATGAATCTTAGTGAAAACAACAATGACAATTTAAGATAACAGGTGGTTACCTGTAACAAAGAAATAAAAGAACAGGTTCATAAATCATAAAGATATTCCTCTAGGAACCACCTCCAAATATAACACAATATTATGTTAATATTTAGTTTAAACTGAACCTGAAGGAAATGACTTGATTTTAAACACTATGTCCGCACTGACCTGGCTTGACCAGCACACAGAGCAGGATTCCCAGGACGACCCCTACGCTGTTTGAGATGATCATGTAGGTGAGGGCGACAAGGCCGACTTTACCGTTAGTCCGCGGGTCCGTGCTAGACGTGCCTGGGTAGACGGTAAGACGGTAAGAGGGTAAGAGGGTAAGAGGGTAAGACGGTAAGACGGTAAGACGGTAAGACGGTAAGAGGGTAAGACGGTAAGAGGTAAGACGGTAAGAGGGTAAGACGGTAAGAGGGTAAGAAGGTAAGGGTAAGAAGGTAAGAGGGTGAGAGGGTAAAACGGTAAGAGAGTAAGAGGGTAAGACGGTAAGAGGGTAAGACGGTAAGAGGGTAAGACGGTAAGACGGTAAGAGGGTAAGAGGGTGAGAGGGTAAGACGGTAAGAGGGTAAGGGGGTTTACGGGTCTTTCAAGAAAATAGCAGATTCAGTTTTCAGTTTTGTTTTTATAATGGTAATGATGATGATGATGATGATGATGATGATGATGATGATGATGATGATGATGATGATGATGATGATGATGATGATGATGATGATGATGATGATGTAGAAGGAGGATGATGAGATGGGTAAGCAGGGATAAGAGAGGGAGAGACAAACTATGTAATTATTTATATGAAACTATTACAAACGTCTGAGATTCACAGTCAAGAATCCTGACCAGTTTATGAAGGTTTACCAAACGAGACAGTATCTTGCCTATGTGAAGATCTAATATAAGTAATAACACTGTACGTACCGTCGATGACACTGCACACAATCAGTGGGATGATGATGCACTTCAGGATCCTCATGTACAGCTCACCCGGCAAACCTGAAACATTAGGGTAACAGCATGAACAATACAGGGCGGCAGAAGAAAAACTATGGACTGAGTGGCGGGGTTGTGTTAATATCTGCGTGTATAAGGTTAGACGTTCGGTATAGCAATAGTATACATTGCCACTTCTTTATTACATCGACCACATTCACTAGGGAAAGCGAGTCAGACAGGATACAAAATGTGTCTTTTCTGGAGGTAGAGACACAGTGTCGAGTGCCATGCACAGGGCAACTGCCTCCGCCACCTTCGCTCACCCCGCAGCATTTATCTGCTGAGGATGGCCTGGGTCATAATGCAATCACATGAACAACACACCGGTACAGGCGGGCGGGGATTTTCTTTGTATTAACAATATCTATAATATTTACATTTGCGTTATAACTACAGGAAAACATTGACACTTTAGCAGGTCGAGGAATTGAGATATTCACATGAATTATGCGCAGTGAAATTAAAAAACTACACACTGATGAAAAATTAAAACGTGTACAAGAGGAAAAGGAGGGGGGTATTTCTAATTTAAAACTAGAAATGCTAGACGTTTGGTGTAAGTTTCGTAAACATTGACAGTCATGTTATTAAATATATTTATCCAGCTCTTCTATGACATGATCACATGACGAACGCAAGGATAAAATGCTGTTTTATATAATTTTTTTAATAAATAAAACATAGTAAGATATTTGGTTGGTACAGTTTCATATTTATTATGGTAGTTTTTTTTTCTTTATGTGAACCAAAATTAATATTTGCTTAAAGATCAAATGTATATCTTTATCGATTTTTTATGTCACAATTGGTGAAAATAAGCCGTGTTTACAAATAGGGTCCTCTGATTTGTTTACTCAGTGAAGAGTAGAAGAAAAGAATACAGTCCGCCTAGATGCCTCACCCAGCCAGAGAATTCCATCCTATAGTCCTATCTATGACATAATCACATAAACAATGCAAGGAACAAACTGATTTGGATAAAATGCTGCTACAAAGTAAGATATTTGGTCGGTACAGTAGTAAACATTGTCACGTTTTTAATAATTCGAGAAGATTCGCATGTAAAGCTCTTGTGAGTTTTTTTTGTGACGCGTCTCACTAGATCTACAGTCTCTGGTGTAGCTGTAGTAACAACACAGAGCGTAAAATAGTGAGAGATGTCACGGCGAGGATTTTGCGTATATGGATAAAGATAATAATTATTACCCCTGTCCTGATTTATACGTTATGCTACTCACACTGTCCAAAATAACACTTGGCTTGTTTTACCACAGTTATTCCACTCACACTGTCCAAAATAACACTTGGCTTGTTTTACCACAGTTATAATAATAATAATAATAATAATAATAATAATAATAAAGGTTTTGGTGCTGATGCAGGAGGAGGATTGAGAGATGGAGAGACAAACTATGTAATTATTTATATGAAACTATTACAAACGTATGAGCTTCACAACTTTTCCAAGAATCCTGACCGTCTTATGAAGGTTTACCAAATGACACAGTATCATGCCTATGTGGAGATCTAATAACACTGGACGTACCGTCGATGACACTGCACACGATGAGTGGGATGATGATGCACTTCAGGATCCTCATGTACAGCTCACCAGGCAAACCTGCAACAAGAGGGTAACAGCATGAACAACACAGGGCGACAGAAGAAAAACTGTGGACTGAGTGACGGGAATTTAAACTGTTGGTTTTCAGTTTTAATTTATATCCACGATTATTAATTTTGTTATAATCATAGAAACATTGCCACTGGTTTGTTTTGTTAAACGGAAAAGTTTGTTCATGTACAGATCTCCTGTCAGGCCCAGGGCATGACTTAATGAAGTGAAGACTCACCCAGCCAGAGAATTCCATCCTGCCCGATGTCCGCTGATCTGACCAGCAGACCGACCAGGAATCCCACAACGATACCGGCAACGTTGCACACCAGGAACAGGTTGTCTGCCAGAAACCGCCGGAACCTGTTGCCTGCAGGGATACATTGAGATACATTACAGTTATGTTTTTTTTTAATATTGTTGTTGTTATTATTATTATTATTATTATTATTATTATTATTATTATTATTATTATTATTATTATTATTATTATTATTATTATTATCATTATTATTATCATAATTAGTTTTTTTTAATACTAGCAAGACAGGCAAACAACGATAGAGACTGGGGTGGAAGAAGCTAGACAATTAACGTCTATACATGCACGGATGTTAATGTTAGCCCAACTAGCTAACCCTGCTGTACGACCCTTTTGTGTTAGGAATGGCTGTTAGTTGAGTTGAGTTGGTTGTGCTTAACGCCCAGCGTCAGCACTATATAGACTATATTGTGGACGGACCCCATAACCAGCGTCTGACAACTTTAAGTGCTGCCTCACAGAGACAGTGAGGGGAGACCCTGACTCCTGTCTCAGCATGTCACGTTACTAACTGCCAGTGCTGCTGATAGACAGGTCACTGAACTATAGATTTACAAGTGACGTTACAGGTGATTGGTGGAAATGAAAGGGAGAATCACAAATCACAAATTCTAGACAAAGGGCTAGAGAAAGACCCACAAATTAATAGTTAGAACGTCGAAAACGCAAGAAATACAAATGACATGGACGGTGTTCGAAACACTTTCTATGTGGCGACCATTGTCTAAATTTAGATTAATATGCTTCATCGGTGAGCTGTTCACATCAACACAAGTTTAACGAGGGTCTTAAGTTGATGCAGCCTTGCATGATTATTATATCTTTATATTTATTTGTGCAAGATACTGATAGAGAACTGCAACGACAGACTAAAAGACAAACAAACAGACAGACAGACAGACAGACAGACAGACAGACAGACAGACAGACAGACAGACAGACAGACAGACAGACAGACAGACAGACAGACAGACAGACAGACAGACAGACAGGAGATCGGGTGCTGCAGAGACAAGAGAGCGTATCACCCAACACCAGCCTGTATCCATCTCACTGTGTTATCCCAGTATCAATGAAAACACGTACAGACTGAGTGTTACTCACCACGAACGACTCCCCTCGGTTTCTCGCCCTTCCTCGGGTGTCCAATCTCAACCTCAGCATCAATGTGCACTGGGGAACTCATATCTGCTGTGTGTGTGTGTGTGGGGGGGGGAGAGAAAAAAGGGGAGTAGAGGTTACATTTGGTGTGGGGGTGGGGGGGGGGGGGGGGGAAGAAAAAAAAAAGAGTAGAGATTAGAGAGGGGGTTGAATTGTAGTTGAGTTGGTTTAACGTCCAATATCTGCACTATATAGGCTATATTGTGACGGGCCCCAAGACTGACGTCTGACAATTTTATGTGCTGCCACACACGAGACAGGGCGGGGATACCATGACTCCTGTCTCAGCCGGTCACATTAAACTGACACCGACCCAACCAGTAGGGAGCGAAATCGCCACGGACCTTTTGCGTGGAGAGAGAAAAAATGTGGAGTAGAGGTTACAGGTGTGGGGGGGGGGCGAAATTGGACAAATAAAATTTTTGATCGAGGGTTCTGAACAAGAGACCTCTCGTTTGGGAGACCAACGCTTTATCTTCAACGCCAGTTTGTTTTAACCTCACAGGGAGACAGGGCGGGGGCGCGAGGAGTCCTGTCTCAGTCGATGACCTTATACATATGTACTGTCACCAGGGTTGAAAATCGAAGTATATCTTTGCACCATCATGGGACCTAACCCAACGCGTCTGATTTGAAGCCGAGGGCTCTACATTTTGGGCCAGTTCGGGGCACCCCCAGCCCAACCCACCCCACATCTATCCCTGTAATTATTCAAAAAATCAGGAAGGAACTGAAACTAGAAGACACAGCTTCAAGCAGGGGTTGTACATTAATGAACCGTCGTATAATAATGATATAAGGGGTAAACAACCATCTTATTCAACTTTTCAAACGTTTGTTGAATATTTCTTAATATTATTCATGGCCAAGCTAACGTGGGCGGGGCTCCTAATGCTACAATGTCGTGTCACAAGAGGATGCTCTGTGCACCGTGTAAGCTGTAATCAAGAACATCAAGAAGGTCGTTCAGTTTTTACCTTTAACGAATTTACAATGTTTGTCTCATTCTGCACAGATCCGTTGGGTCTCGTGATTGATTTCGACATGTGTCAGATTCATCACATTTGGGTTAGACTGCTGATGGGTGCTGTAACCTATGACCCGATAGTATGATTTTAGCCTCGGTCTGACAAAGGTTTTTGTTAGGAACCCCCAGTCCAGCCACAGCCCCACCCCAGCCACCAGCGCAGTCTGGTTCTGGCCTAACAGTCTATGTATGTCTCTCACTTGTGTTGTGTTGTTGTTTTTTTATCACTTTCTTTTGATTGTTTTCTTTGGAAAGCATTCCCAGGTGGGCATTTTGCTATTGGTTTTGTTGTCTTTTATTGTTGTTGTTGTTGTTGTTGTTGTTGTTGTTGTTGTTGTTGTTGCTGTTGTTGTTGTTGTTGTTGTTGTTGTTGTTGTTGTTGTTGTTGTTACTGTTGTTGTCGTCGTCGTTGTTGTTGTTGTTTGTTTGTTTGTTTGTTTGGTGATGGGTTGTTGTTGCTTTTTTTCCACTTTTGTTGTTCATTTCCATGTGTTTTTTACTTATGTTTTTTTTTTATATTAGACTTGGTTGTTTTGATCCTATGGATTCTACAACCAGAGTTAAGTTCACAAACCTGCAGATAATATAACGAACAATTGCACGCGGAGCTGGAGAAAATCATGTCATAGCTGCGATCCATGTCTTTCTACAACTTGACTACAGCCTGAGAGGACATATGGACCAGTTATGTACGCTTAGACTACAGCAGTATAGACAGCAGCTGTAACAACAACACGTATGGAGCAAGTAAACACAAAACAGAAACCTTGAAAATTCGTTTACACCCACATCGGTCATGTTATTTATGGTCTACTATAACTCATAGGAAAAGAAAGCTGGTCAATAAGTGTAATGGTTGGTGTTGGGTGTTTGTATGTTGTTCATTTTTTCTTGTTGTTTTGTGTGTGTGTGTGTGTGTATTTTGGTGTTTTATGTGTCTGTGTTTTGTTTTTGTTTTGTTGGTAAATCGTGTCTGTTACAATGATAAGTTACGGAAACGCGCACTTTTTAGTAACATCTCTGTAGTCCGAGCTATTTTTGTTCCAGTCTCTATTACGAGTAGATCTATCCTTTAAATCTAAAGTATTTGTTGGTTGGTTTTATAATATTCAATGTCAGCAACTAGAATATATGTCGGGTCCCAAGATTAATATCTGACTGGTTTATTACGTGCTGGCACACATAGAGACAGAGCGGTTATACCAGGACTTCTGTCGCAGCCTGTCATGTGACTATACACTTCATACTGACACCGGCAAAGCCAGTTGAAAGAAAGGCGGTCTGGGCGGAATTCGAACTTGGCATTTTCTGGTTTGAAGTCGTGCGCCTTACCGACTTCGCTATCTCGCTTTCACTCTGACGACAAGACTAGTATCATAGTCCTCTGAAGCATGAATTTTTAAAAGATCTAGTTCCTTCCTTTGACGCTAAATTTGTAAACATTATTACTGTTTTCGGCGGTGACAGTAGAAATCATCCCGGGTTTGTTTGTAAATGTTTACCGTACTCTTTATACCAATGGCCGTAGATTCAATAAAATTGTTTTTTTTTTTTACTCGTTTTGTGTTTTAACCCAATATTCTCAATGACATCATTATTAAACATTATGCTGATCCCAGGAGTTCAATGCGTTTTCACGTTGTTTCTTTAGTTTTACGTTCGTCTCAGTTTCGCTTTAAAATCTTCTTGGATCGATTTCTGTTAATTTAAGAACAGCCATTGTTCGTGGTCCTATGGGACATCTTGGACCTCCCGCGTGTAAGGCCAACACTCTACCAACTCAGCTCTTTGACGCCTTTGACTATATATTAGGCAGTAAGTACAACATTGTAGTAAGCCAATCGTAAGATGTGGAAATAAGGCTTAAGACAAGTCGTAAGCTACTATGACGTTGTAATTACAGCCACTAATCTCTTACAAAGTGTACTCTTTGAATACACGCAGTCGAGGGAAGCAGCTGTGGTTCGAATCTCCAAACTCTGACCTCTTGCGCGTGTCTGTTCAGGGCTACTGGGAATCCCCAGAGGTCAACTTGGTATGAACTATTATTACAGACTTGGCGACCCAGACCGCAATACCGAGTGACATAATCACGACCCTTAGACGCGGCGTTTTCGGATCACTCATTGGCTCCGTCAGTCTCGGAGAGAGCTGCGATTGGACGCTGGTGTACATGGTGTACATTTCCTTTCCCCATGTCTTGGTTTTAGCTAGGGGCCCCATGATCGCCATGGGTCTATTAATAGTATTATACTCACGGCCAAACCGCCACAGACAGATGGTTTCGCGTTCCCACGGTTACCAAGGCCAGGTGCATTTTTTTGGGGTTTTTTTACTGTCTTATTATTTTATTTTTTGTTTTGTTTTCTGGTTGGTTTTAATACTATCATAGCTGCATAGCTGTCAATCATACAGAAAGAGGCCAGTTGGTATCGCATTTTGTAACACTTGTTTAGCCTAAATCTGTCGACTTTGACGGGTGGTTGTGTTGGCGGTTCTGTTAGCAGCCTGACCCCAGTCAGGTTTTATCTCTGTTAATGTAAAAACCCCAGTTTTTACTCCGCATGTTATTTCTATCATCTCTCTCTCTCTTTCGTTCTCTCTCTCGCTTTCTCTGTCTCCTTGTCTCTGTCTCTCTCTCTCTCTTTATTTGTCTCTTTGTCTCTGTCTCTCTTGGTCTCTCTCTCTCTCTCTCTCTCTCTCTCTCTCTCTCTCTCTCTCTCTCTCTCTCTCTCTCTCTCTCTCTCTCTCTCTCTCTCTCTCTCTCTCTCTCTCTCTCTCTCTCTATCCCTCCCTCTCTCTCTCATTCTTGCTTAGTTTCGCAGTTTAAATCTCAGGCAATGTATTTCTAGCGTCATAAAAATAAAACGAATCCTCGCTTCCCAGCCATCTGGTCTAAAACATTCTTGTAATTACTTTTTTTTTTTTTTTTTTTTACTGTCGTAAATTAAGGTTTTCGCCGAGGAAAAATTATGATAATAATTAATTTCCAGATGTTTATCAATGTAGGTCAACGTGAGTTTTATTTGAGCATATCAAAAGTCTTTAATTAACATTGTGATGTTTTGGCAAGTCTGAAATTGTTAAAACGTATTGAATACTCCTAAATGCTGTTTATTCGCAATATCACCCCTGTTTGTGTTTTTTTATCACTATGTATTAGTGTTGCTATAAAGAATGAAATTAATTCTGTTAGTTTTGGTTTGGTTTGGGGTTGTTGTTGTGGGGTGTTTAATTGGGGTTTTTTGTTGGCTTTTGTTGTTGTGGTTGCGTTTGTTGTTATTGTTGTTGTTGTTGTTGTTGTTGTTGTTGTTGTTTTTCTTTTTTGTGGATCTGTTAAGTTTTGTATGGTCTAGCTCTCTAGCTTAAGACCATTGTTTAATTTATACTTTCCAGATCTTTGTGTTAAGTCCGCAGCTTTGTTGTGTGGTGCGTCTTCTTGAGATGTCTAGACGTACTACAACGTACCATATGAAAGAGGAAAGTTATGCTATGGTATAACATCGACATGCTCTACATGTGTTCTTATGGCGATTTGTCCAGCTATGATCTAACGTCCCATTTTTTTCTAAGTGGCCCCAAGATGCGCCTCGGGCCACACGATGTCTGCTTTGGTCATGGTTGCAAGATGCAGGGCAAGGCGTGATGCTATAACTCCAAGTAAAGAGATGATCCAGGCCCATGGTAGCCTCAGCGATTCCTAACTGGTTGATATCTTTATAATGGGACCCTTCATGCCATATTATATTGACATCAATATAACCGCATTCATTTTATTTATTGTTATTATCACAATTGTTGTTATTATTATTATTATTATTATTATTATTATTATTATTATTATTATTATTATTATTATTAT
>RQTK01000486.1:15459-154962 GCA_003991915.1 Elysia chlorotica
ATTATTTTTTTTTTTTTTTTTTCTTTTTTGTTATTATTATTATTTTTATTAATTCTACTATTATTATTATCTTCGCTTTTTTGCCAAAGATGTAACGAACTATAGTAAAGGTTTTTTTTTTTTTTTTATCAATTTTCTTTTTATCATGGACGGATAAAGTCAACCAAGGTTGAAAAAATACACATGGATACATACCTAAGTTTCATTGTTGTATGTCCCTATTAAAACTATTCCAGAATTCTACTAAATTGTAAAACGTAATGGCTACAATTATCATTCCATGTCTTACCGAGTCATATCCTCAATGAAACAGCGTAGAAGAAAACACCAACAAGAGGGCGCAAGCTTGGCTCACAGTGCACCAATACGTAGTGAATCCACAATGGTGTTCTTATGCTCATGGCCTGAAACTCGAGTGAGGCAGGTTGTAGCGACAAACACGATGTTGTGGGAGGGTGAGAACCGTGACCGAGGGTACCAGCTAGCCTGGACCGTGACTGAACTAACAGCATCCCAAGGACACACGCGCGGCCTGCACTAGAGGTTTCCGGGAGATGGCGGGACCATGAGCGAAATCGGAAAAGACCGACGTTCTACCCCTGGACCACCGCCCCCCCCCCCTTATTTGTACGAGTGGATATATATTATTGTTTTACTCATTTAATATTATTACTTTCTCCTATGGACTTGCAGCGCAGTTGAGTTAACTTGTTTGTTGGTTAGCGTCCTACGTTAGCACATACTGTGTGTAAAATACTTTTAACATGTCCAAATCGATTTTCCCAATGAGGGACAAATAAAATTATCTTATCTTATCTTATCTTATATCTATGTAGGCCATACCGTGAACGTGCCCCGTGACTAAAGACTGACAAGTTTACATGCTTCCATGCAGAGACAATAGAGAGTTATAGCAACCATACTTGTAGCTCTGACGTGTACCGGTAGCGTGTATGAAAACAAGGATCGCGTTACCAGTCATCGCTTGGCTGAAAAGCTTTATAACAGCGTAACCCACAAGTCGACTTGTAGCTTTTGTTATATTTTTTTTTTTTTAAGTTTAAACAGTGTGAATGTAGATTTGATCAAATCTAGATCTAGGTCCCTATTAATTCGATTACACAGTCTCGGTGGCAGTAACAAACAAACAGAATAGTAAAACCACTAGATCCATGCGCGGGATCTATACCCTGGCCTAAGGAAAACCCGACAGCTGAGAAGCGTGTATTTTGAGACCACTTTTCGATCGAAACAAATTTACTCTTAGGGTTCAATCTTCTTTCAAAAGACTGGAATTTGACAAAAAAAATCAAAAATAACTTCAGATTTTTTTTAAAATCTTAATTTTGGATAAAACCACGTCTAAAGTGTCGACGCGTAGAAGGCCTCCTACACGTTACACGCAGGCCAAATTTACCTGTACATTTTTTTAATGATTGTGGGTTTCTATTACGAGTTTCTTTAAAATGTGGCTACATGAGTGCTGCTCCCTGGCTCTCAACGCGTTACACAAGATATTTTTCCAAAGCAACACCCCCCCCCCCCCACACACACACACACACAAATACATGTATCCCCAATCTGCTTCACTTCACTCACATACTAACATAAGCCTACTGTCGTAAGGGTATAGATCTATTGATTTTATTCTTTTTTTCTGAGACCCGTGTAATCGCAATAATATATAATATGGACCAAAATATGGATTTGATTAGATAATTATACATCCACACTGTTTAAACTTAAAATACAAACAATATAAAACTATAGTGTATTTTCTGTGTGCAAAAAAAAATATGGCGATAGTAGCATTGAACTGAACATGAATCCTTAAAGAGAGAGATACTTTTTTTCTGGGAAACAAAATGTTTTCTTCAATACTTTTCAACACAATAGTACAGAAATCAATTAGGAGTGAGCAATGGGCAGAGTAATTCTCTAGAGTTCACATCATCCTGATTCTGTAAGACACTGCTGTCTCAATAAAAGTCAGAGTTCGTTTTTGCGTAGAATCTGTTTGACGGCCGCCAGATTTCCGCAAGTTTTTGACAGCCGCCAAACAGTGAGGCAACCAGGGGTTAATCAGGCAAACGTCGAAACTTTGACTTTTTGAACTGTTCATAGTGTGTTAAAAAACATCAAATTAATGCTGAACAAATATAACTCTAGGATTTCTAGACCCGTAGATATTCCGGGTATTGAATCTGCAAACTAATGCACTGAGGCCTGGCTGTGAACAAGTCAAACTCAGAGTCAGATAGTCGTCAAGTGGGAAGACTACAAGTCTTGTGTGTGATGGGCTTGTAGCTGAGAGGTCATATGGACCAGTTATGTACGCTTAGATAAGTCAGTCAGACACTAACATCTACACATTATTGTTTGGAATGACATTCTCTGAGGGTTAGGCTTCCCAATCAAAAGTCCCATTGATCAGAATATTGCGCTTGCTTTCATAAAACGTTTGAAAGAGTTTTGCTGTTTGTGGTTAGATACTCAACTCGTTTTAATAATAAGAAAGGAATGAGACGAAACTGTTTGCTTTAAGGTATTGCTTTCAAATTCGGCAGAGGCATCAACTTCAGTGTAGATGTGGCACCTTTAGACTACCTACGGTGGCGCAAAGAAATTACAACTAAGTGTCTCTGATGAAACTTAGAGCAGAAAACTGGCGTAAGGTTAGAGATAGGTCCGCTATATCTTTGTAGTACAGATGTAAAGCGTATTTAAAATATATTTGTCGTCTAAATTCTTAGATGCCTCTAAAACGTCTTATGGAGAATTCAAACCCACAGCAGTGAGGTTAGTTGTATAGACGTGCACACAGCACAAGCGTTCTACACGTTTCTTTTGTGGATTAGAAGCGCCAGCATTTCAGGTTTCCAAAAACCTTTTTGACGAAGAACCAACAATAAATACACCTCCAACTCCAAAGCTTCTCTTTAGCAAACACGGTCAGGTTTTCGAACGTTGACATTGTATTCAGCATAGGCCCGATACTTATTTTGAAGATATGTTTTTCATTTTTTTTTCCTAGCAAATTGCAGTGTTGAGCGGTCTGTATTTAAGCTGAAGATGATCCTCTCCAAATACACAACAAAGTCAGAGCATTGACTTGTACACCTGTTGTCTTTTAAGATTGAATCAGATGTCCTTTGTGTGTGTGTTTGGGGGGGGGGGCGAGGTGGGATAAAGCGAACAGGGAGAGAGAGAGAGAGAGAGAGAGAGAGAGAGAGAGAGAGAGAGAGAGAAGAGATAGAGAGCGGGAGAAAGCGAGTGTGTGCGTGTGTGTATAAGAGAGAGAGAGAGAGGGGGGGGGGGGGTATTACAATTGCCGGGTCTCTTGTATTGGTATATGGGTGTGCCTCATCCACGAATGGATTGGCTGTAAGGAAACTATAGGGTTCAGAAAAAATTCAAAAAAAATCAACAATTTATTTGCTTTTTTTTACGAAAAATAGATAGAAATATAAAACACAAAATAATTGAGAAATACATATTGTTTTTTATTTTATAATTGGGACCATTAAAAAGAATTACGCAGATTTTTGTCCCAGCCTGTGTGTTTTTCACCTGTGAGAGGCGGTGAAGGTGAATTTACACGATGTTCATTCTCTAATTTATTCTTCGTCGCATAAATGATTCTCTCTATTAACTCTTTCATTGTGCAAGACGAAGAGGAAAACTAGCCAGATTACTATGAACATGGCCCACAGGGTCAGTACGATGAGCTTGGGGTAGTACGAGCGCACGTATCCCATGAAGCTGTTAGCGCCTCTGTGGGGCTTACCAGCGTGCGTCGACCTGTTCTCTCTCCGCGCCCTCTCGTAGGCGTCCACTTGGAGGTTTTTGGTAATATTGAACTCTGCATCCTCTGAGGAGACGTTTTTCCAATCTAGGTCGTTACTGAAAAACGGGAACCTCCTCCAAAGCCCAGAATATGAATTATTGGGCTTCTCGTTTGGTCTTTGTAAAGAACCATTTCCTTCTGACACGGGTTGTTTTTTACGAAGTGGTCTTTGAGTTTTGGCCCACCATGCCCCCCACGTATCCTTGCTTTGTATACTTCCATCTCCTCCTCCGTTGGATTGTCCTGCTGTTCCCAGAACAATGACCAGCACGAGGCAGAGCCTGAAATCTTTGCGAACATCGTGTGCCATCATACGGTTTGGGGTCGCCTCCAGCTGTTACTTTTCATGAACGAGAAAATCACAGGAAAATTTATGAATTCACTGCGTAATAGTCATGTCCAGTGCGACAGTTTACCTTATTGTTGGACATGAAAGTTGTGAATTTAATCATGGGATGGACATTGAATAAAGTAAACATGCAGTGGTCTATCCTTCAATCATGTATTATAGCATCTAAGTTAGGCAACTGGTTTAATCGTTGACTAATCAATCAACTGGTATTAAGTGTCAATGTTGATTGTTTGATTAATTGATGAGATGGGAAGTGGCGTTGTTGAATAGTAACCGATTAATGAAAAAGTGAATTTATAGATTGGTTGATCTATTGGTTAATAAGTGACCTTTTGTACTTATTTATTAAATCGCGACTTTCAACATTGGTGCTTGATTGGGTGGATTGATGGATTGGTTGGTTAATTGCTTAGTGGCTTGGTTGATTGGGTAATTTGCTAACAGATTATTAGCTCTCTTAGCTTTAAAAGTATGTTATAGATAATAGATTTATCCTGTTTTACCTGTTAATTTTCTAACTCAAGTTCGCTTTAAAAAATCTAGACCTAGGACAAGAACACTAAGATTTAAATCTAGACCTATATTTTTACCGCTTATAATTTAAAATCGTTTCAAGTCATGTCCAATTCTAGAACAGAGAAGGCCATAATGCTCGAAGATGTATCGAAGTATAATAATACAATTAGGAATCAAATATTAAAAATGATATAAATACATGTATGTTCTATTCCAAACTTTAGTGCATTGTTATAGTAGCCGGATCCTATTTGGCTTTGTTCAGCAGTAAATCTTTTTTGTTGTTGTTTTCTTGTCTTTTGCTCTCTTATAGAGCCAATGATAAAATCCAAAAATTACCGAAAAAGTGAAAGAAATTTCGCGTGCCTTTGTTGGAGACCTTTTCCCCCCACATTTTCGGCATTTTATAATAATAATAATGTTTGTAATAGTAATAAATGTTGTGTTTTTTGTTGTTGTTGTTGTTGTTGTTGTTGTTGTTGTTGTTGTTGTTTTGCTTTTTTGTGGTTGTTTTTTTTGCTTTTTTGTTTTTGTTTTGCTTTTTGTCTTTGTAATCGTACCTGTGAAATTATTGTAATAGTTTGTTGTTGTTGTTGTTGTTGTTGTTGTTGTTGTTGTTGTTGTTGTTGTTGTTGTTGTTGTTGTTGTTGTTATTTATTAATATTTCAGGAACATAATTTATGCACCAACAACTATTTCCTTTTCGATTTTTTTTGCAGTTGTTTTAAATGTACGTGTATTAAAATTACGTGAAAAAAATTCAAAAGAGAACAGACAACTTCACCGGATACAAGAAAAAAACGAAATTAAAAAACATACCCCCTCCCTTCCACACACAAAAAGTATACACAACAGGAGTAAATTCGACAGAGCATAACAGGACAAAACGAACACACTGAGAAATGAAAGCTTAGAGATAAGAACGACAACAACAACAACAACAACAACAACAACAACAACAACAACAACAACAAATAAGTAAAAGTCATAATATTGAAATATGCAAGTTGTAAATCAAGAGTAACGAGATGTCAAATATAGGCTTATTGGGGGGATCACTATCCTAGTGATACAGTTTATGTCTGCTAAGGACAAGCCATTTCTATTGCTATTGTCTCCTGTCCCTCTCTCTTTTATGCTCATATTGTCTTATCTTTTGCTTTGCGCCTCCTATCCTCTCTACCAATCTGGCTATTATGAGCGTTGTTTGCCGTATGGCGAGAGCTGTATGGAGGGAGGGCAGGGATCCTGAAGGTTGAGCGGACCTACTCTGCTGGTTATTGTCTGGAAGGCTACCCACCTCTTTTGGTCCCGTCTTTCCCTCGAGTTTAAAAGCATGCCTGAAACATCTTGCGCCCGTCAATGTATCTCTCAATTTTCTGAGTCATCGCTCAATACACAGGTACATTATAACAAGACAGTGGTCTCATTTGCAACTGCGCGTGCAGCCCTTTAATACGACTGTCCTTTGACAGTTTACTTCAAGCCGGATGTCATCTCTCTAACGTTATTTGATGGGTATTTATGAGGTGTTCATTTTGTTTCAACAACAACAAAGCATTGATACGACCAATATTATCTACAATCACTTCCTAAATTTTCTTCTGTGAATGAAATCAAAAGTAGAACTTCCGGTGGCGGCGATACCGAATGGTTGTTGCTGGAGCCCTGCGGCCTACGTTCTTTTCGGAGAGGACAAGACACCCTTTTCTGCACTGACGTTACTGACTCTAAATCTTTAATTCCAGTTCACTGTGGAAATCTAAACAATGACAAAGTAAGTTTAGATCTATGGATCTTAATATTAATGATGAATAATTCAATTTGATCTACAGATCTAGATTCTAGATCTAGATCTAGTGTTGAGCTGTGGTAGACGACAGTTACTGAGATAGGGACTTACTCTTGATTATTTGAGTGTGCCTTGATTGAATGCCTGCATCTTTTGTAACATATCGAGGCCCTCAAGTGTTGGTTCAGGTCTGTCGTCTAGCATTGAGGGAAAACACTTTAATGGTGTCAGATAAAGGGGAAAAAATGAAAGTGTCGCTGGGATTCCTTCGTCGGGTCGCAAAAGACGCATGGCAGCAGAATGCTGACTGGGGTGGGCAGGATCCAGTGACGGATGGCTGTGTAGCAATTTCTTGGAAGGTTGCAGTGTGGTTGGACCTAGGGGAGATTCTGCCAATTTTTGTTAGGAGGCGACTCGCTGGTTGCAGAGTAGTTGGGAAGACTGACTGAGCTAGACGGTCTCTTTCAGCATTTGGTGGGTGTCTTTTGGCATTTGCTGGTCCCATAGCCTCGGCATAGGTTATGATGATATGATATTTTTCAGCATTATTAAGCCTTTTGCTGATCTTTTTATTCAGTCTTTTGTAGAATTTTTTGAATGTTAGTGATCTCCCCTGCCTAAATTTTTATCTAAATCATGTGTTCTTTCCATTGACAGTCTAGATTAGTCTATTTTTAAAACTGTACAATGATCATATGATGGGGCATTCACAAAATGGATTGGCTACCTATTCCAGATGTCTGTAACATTAATTGAGAAGCAGTGCTGTCTTAGTCCAGTGTTTACTCTACATTTTCTCAACTTGTACATATTATGTCCTCTATTTCTTGTATCATCTTCCTAGTAGTTATAAGAGGCGAACTGATATCTCCTGGGTAAACTTGTATCATATCTCCTCTGTTTCTCCTATACTGCATGCTACTTGCTAGGAAGACGTAGACTTTCTAATTAATGTCTTTTCGTATGTCAATTCAGCTTTAGAGCCTGGGATCAACTTGGAAGCTCTCCGCAACACACTTTCTATATGATTTCTGTATTTCTGGAATCTTGGCGATCATGCTACATTAGCGAACTCCAGATGAGGTCTAACCAATGCAGTGAACAACAATCTTAGGCTCTCCTTATCTAAAAATTAATATGATCTTCTAATCAGGCCCAATATTTTGTTCGCCTTCGCCACTTGTGCCTCAACATGCCTGCTGGATTTGAGTTAATTATCTACCAATACACCCAGTCAGTTTTGTATTGGAGTGCACGGCACAAGTGCTGTTGTGTGCATCTGATTTCACAGCATGATTCAGTGATGATGGTTTTCCGCGAATCCGCGGAAATCCTCGTTTTTTCGTTCAAAAGTATTTTCCGCCTTTCTGCACTTTTTCCTCCTTTCCTCCCGAGTTAACAATCATCATTTTTGTAATCCGCGGAAATGTGCGAGTTTATAATTCCACGACGGTAGTCCCGCGGTTTGGCTAGGTGAACGTCCGGCTTCTCGTTGTATTGTAGATCTATAACTCTGAGCCGTACTGTTGCCTTGCCGATAACCGTCAATAACGTGCATAACCAAAAATGGCGATATAATTATCATTAAATTATCAATAGTGTTACATTTATTTTGTATTCTTCTGCTTTCCCGGTTTTATGATTTATTATCTATATGACGATCGTTTTATCCACCCCCGTTCTAGGGCTAGCTAAGTTGAATGAGTGATCTCCCAGTGTTTACCTTTTCAAACGCGATTCATATCTGAAATGGATAGGAAAATATACTGAAACTAGCAAAACTGAAAAGGAAACTTTTTGTCAAAGGCAGACATTCATTCGGCTGATCGAAATTCTAGTTCTTCCTCCATGATCCCTTTCCTACAGTTTAGATTAGATCTCTACTCTCACTGATTGTCGATCGCGTTATGTCCATTCAAATTCACACTAGATTTCATGTCTTGATCGAAAGCTAGTTACTAGGTCTAAACTCTAGTAGAGTGCTATTCTTTCACACGATACAGCACTTTTGTCAGGCAGCGTCATAGTTATACTGCCAACTGCCCCAAACAATGACAATAACAACACTTGATCATTTACCAACATCTAGGCCTACTGATCGAAATCTAGATCTACACTAAATTGAAACAGACATAGATCTAGATGATCACCACAAGAAGCAAATAGACCCACACGGACAAGATCAACATCACAACTAACAATACTATACCACCCCTCTATTAAAAAAACAGGTGTTTTGAGATCAAGGGGTGGTATACCACCCCTCTATATCTGGCCTTTTGCTAATGCAGCCTCCAATATAGTACATGCATTGAATGAAAAAAAACTCACAAAATTCCTACAAGTTCTTATTAAGAAGCTTTTACTTTTGTATTGCTGGCTCAGGGATTGCATTTCAAGGGCCCTCTCTCCTTTCCACTGTAGGTCTGATGTTACTTTCCTTGAGCTAATGCTACACTTCAGTATGCTAGTACAATGTACTTAACAAAAGTAACACTCAATATTAATGTATGATATATTATAACAACACTGGTTTTGTGAGCCTCTTGTCAGACAATCAATATTCAGAACATGTAGTTTGAGACATTCCAAATGAATTGTTCTCTGAATCGTTGCTGTTTTTGTCCACAGAGGTCGTATTGAGCTAGGGGAGGTGACCCAGCACAACATAAAGCAGCTGAAACGACTGAACCAGGTGGTCTTCCCTGTCACCTACAACGACAAATTCTACAAGGATGTCCTCGAGGTCGGAGAGCTTGCCAAGCTGGGTAAGTGGATTTATATTTTAATTATTATACATTTATGTGCATGAAGTTCTGTCCTTAACTATGAGCTCTAGAGTTGTATCATAATAGTTAAGTCTCCCGGTTGGTTTAGTGTCTGCGTATAATGTGATGAGCTGAGGCAAACTAAGCAGTTCAGGTCTCCCTGCACTGTCTTGTATATATGGCAGCTCATAAAATTGTCAGATGTTGGTCTTGGGATCTGTCTACAATATAGCCTGTATTATGCTGACATTGGACGTCAACCAATAGAAAAACAAGTCAAATATCATTTATAAAGTCAAAAGGGAGCAAAATTAGGTAGTGTGATCATTCAGGGAGTTGTTTCGTACATTTGACACGCTTTGTTGTTAACGGTAGATTTGTTATTATATAAATAAATGGAATGAATTGTGTGAATAATGTAGACTAGTCAGTGGCATTTTATGTATCTTCTTTTAGTTTCGTTGTTTTGTTTTTTTAGTATGATCATTAAAGGCAAGATTTTGATATGTATTTCATAATTATCTATTGTTGCTGGCAGCCTACTACAATGATATTGTGGTCGGGGCTGTCTGCTGCCGCATTGACACATCTGAGAACCAGAGACGACTCTACATCATGACTTTGGGGTGCTTGGCTCCGTACCGAAGGCTTAACATAGGTAAGTCATCTGCAAAAACTTTTTGAAGGCAATATATAGAACATCACCCTCACCATAGTTGTCATTAAGGCTATTGTCATTGATATTTATCAAATTAATGTTGTATACTCCTGATATTTGGGGAGTGAGGGGTGGGGGTGCTTTCGTTTTTTTAAAAATCATTTACATGTTCTTTCTCAGCCTTTTTCTTATCGCATCTTTAAGGGTGGAAGATTTATACATTGTACATATACAGAAATAGGACGTTTTGGGTGACCTTTTATAGTTCTGTTTATAAATAATGTAGCTTAACTGGTATCAAGTTATCAGACTCCACCTTCCTCTCAATGTCCTCCACCCTCAACTCCTCCAGTCTATTCGTTTTCTTTATCTATCTCTTTATTGTTTAGGTTTCTCTCTCTCTCTTTGTCGCCCAGGCTTCTCTCTCTCTCTCTCTCTCTCTGTCTCTCTGTGCCTCTCTTTCTCTTTATCGTTGATTCGGTGTCTGTTCAATGTGATCGGCTGAGGTAGGAGCCATGGTTCCACCACTATGTCTCAGTAAAAGCAGCATGTAATATTGTTAGATTTTTTTTTTAGATCCATCCGCACTATACATGTATTAGGTAGTGCTCCCAAACTCTTGCTCAGCTGTCTTCTCTTTGTGTGTCGATCTGTGTCTCTTTGTGTGTGTATGTGTCCCCCTCCTTTAGACCAAATAAATATGAAAAGCATCATTAAAATCTCATTTAGATCTAGACTCGATTAAGATCAGGTTCGGATGCTAGATCTAGCTGCGCTTCAACTTCGATCTAGATGTAGGAAAGGTATGGATTAAATCAGTGTTTATTCTGCTCACTTGAAATGATCCTCAAATAATGTTTAAGTATCACTTTAAAAATAAAAAAAAACATCGCAAATCACGTAGAGAGAAACGATCGTCAAAAAATTAGACCATCGAGAAGATCATGGAACCAACCTACTTTACTTAAAAACAACCTCTGGTTGCATTGCTGTAGTTGAGATTAGTGGTGCAAATTTTATTATAACTGAAAAATTTTGCAAAAAAAAAAAGTTTTCACTAATAGAAATTGATAATCAAACAATTTACCCTGTGCGAAAACACAGTAATAATTAAAAACAGCTGTTTGCTAAGCATTCTTTACCATTTTATACCCCCAAACTTCAACTGTGTTTTCTCGTATTTTTCCTAATCCAGCCCTCATTGAACCCGTTCTTAAAATAGCTCTAACTTTTTCCAAAATAAAGATATTTTCAATTTTTTTTTTTCCACTTAAAGCTTTAATTTTGGTGTTTTCAGCAAACTATCAAGGGGCATTAGAAAAGTACTATATGTCACACAGAAATCAATGCTTATTGCTGCCCAAGACATATATCTTTAAAAGGAATGGAGTTGGGACAAGTTTGTTATAAAAAGAAAACTATCACAATCAGAGTTTTAAGTCAAATCTACAGTTGGAATTTGCTTTTTAAGTTTTAAAAACCTTTTAGGGACACCTTAAAATTGTAAGCGAAAAGTTCATCCTTTATCAAGTTTATATAATTTAACAGAAAGGAAAGGAATCTGGTACCTTTAGGTATATACATCTATGTATGCCAATAAAACCAGTTTTTTGGTGGGCAGAATTTTTGTGTAAATTACTAAAAAGAAAATAAATTGATACCCGAGCTTTTTTATGTAATTCATGTATAAGGTGGTCTCCTGTTGAATGAAAGTTACGTCTAGTGATACTATTTTGTGTGTATTTCATCAACTGGTTTCTGATTGGCGCAAATATTTATTTATTTAATTTTGTTTGAATTAAATGTTTTACAATTGTATTTTGACAAAGCAATTGATAATTATTTTATCAAATCTTTTTAGGCAGATAAAGTCATAAAGTCGCTACTACTTGGGTGTAATATATATAATATTAACCAGATCAAAAAATTGCTTGAGTACTAGTTACCATGCTGTCTTAATCTTGCAGTATAGACTTTTTATTTTATATTTTACTGAGTGATGTGTTTATATTTTGTAATGTTAACTCTTGTATCCATGTACATTCATGCCATGCTTTCATACTCTTTGACAGGCACAGTGATGCTGAAACATGTTCTAGATATCTGTGAAAAGGATGGCAACATTGACTGTGTATTTTTGTAAGTTTTTTTTTATTTCTTTTTCTTCAAAAGTGTTAACATTTTATTCCATTTATGCGATTGCAAATACCAGTGTAAGTTTCAATGTTTTGGCAAAATCAGGTTTTCAGTCTTTTTTTTTTTTTTCTTAAATTAACGGTACTGTTTTTATTTGGTTCTTTTTTGTTTGTTTTTTGGTGAGTTTTATTATGTGTTTTTAAGGGGTGGGGGGGTTACATGTTTACCTGATAAAAACTTAGAACAATTAAATAGCAATACTGTGTGTTTCATGCTTTTTTCTGAGTAAGATGTTGGACATAAGGAATGTCCTTGTACCAAAAAGTATCCAATATTTTAGGTTCATACCTGATAATTAGAGATAACTGGAACCAGAACTTTCATATGGAATTAAGAGAAAGTCGAATGAGAAGATAAATTATTTTAAGAGATTGTCAAAGCTGTAGTAGCTTGTCTGTGGTTCTAGGTCAGGAATTTACGCAGTGCTGTTCTTTGTGCATCATGCATTGGCTTGTGTAGCCTGTACTACAAAGTGTACTCATTTTTCCTAGGTTATCTATCAGTCTAAATCAGACAGAATCACCCTTTTTTTTTCTTTTTGTACAAAAAGACATTAGAATTACGGTCACATTGGATTTGGAGCATTCAAATATCCATGGGTCTTTCGGATCCAGTAACTGAGAAAGAGCAAAAGTACTCTTGCACTGATTGGGAACTTTAAAAAAGTAAAATTTTCCTTTTGTTTGTTGCTACAGCAATATTTTGGATCTAGTTTCCTTACACATGTTTTGTTTTTTTTCTGCTTCCAGGCATGTTCAAGTGAACAATGAAGGGGCCATCAATTTCTATGAGAAGCATGGTTTCACCATAGCGGAAGAGAAGAAAAACTACTACAAGAGGATTGAACCGGCGGATGCCTATCTGTTGCAGAAGTGCTTCAAACAGCCGTCTAGAATAGCCATCTCAGAGTCCGCAGTTGTTCCTAGTTGATGTGAACAACAAAACTTGAAACTAACGCATGTTTTGTAAAAATTTGACCATTTGGCTTGTAACACTGCGTCTCACTCTGACATGTTTTCTGCTCCGATAAATCCTACTTGCAGGGCTTTTTCTTTTTTCTTTTTGTTTTGCCTCTAGTTAACCATTTGGTAACTTTTAATTTAAAAGTAGAGGGATAATTCCCTTTATTCAGTACAATTTTAATCACTTATGTGGTCAACTGTGCCTCTTTTTGATAATTTGATTTCTCTCAATTCCTCAACAATTGGAATTACAAGTATTCTCCTTCCCTTGTTAATGCTTTAAAGGATAGATTGAAAGACTAGAGGGTTAAGTGAATTGATGGACAGTAGCGACATCTTGTACTGTACGATTGGCGTAGACACGTTTTTCTTCTTTTTTTTTTTTTACAAAATTTCCTTGAATATCTTTATATTTGCACAGAACCTACATAAAAAATTTTGATAGAAAATTGTTTAAAAACAAAACAAAAAGGCAATTCACCTATAATGTATTTTTAGTTTGATAAAGGTCTATAAGTCAAATTTTTTGTTGTGTTTGTTCCTTAAGTCAATAGAGCAGAAAGAGAAAATGTCTCCGATTTGGGAAAGTCTGGCATTTGTAAATGAAATACTGAGTGAATGAATGCTGCTTTAGTGTTATCCCATGATTTTGATTTTTTTTTGTTTTGTTTCCCTTATTCTTTAAAGATTCCAATTTTTTAAAACTATTTTTTAAACAACTTACTACGGTAAGGTTGCTTCCTCCTAAACAATTTTCACCGTGTCTTTTCTATGTCTAATCTATGATAAAAAGACATTCTCATATCTCACACAATTATGTACAGTCAAAGAAATCAGAGGCGTTTGATAATTAAACTTCTCAAGCAAGTTTTGTTATCCGTGATAAATGTGTGTATTGTGAATGATGATGTTTCTTTGTGTCACCACTGTAAATAAAAATTTTGTATGATAATTATAAAGTTGCTTCCTCATTTTTGTTTTTTTCTGTGTGAATCTTACTCTTAGTGGTTACTAGCTTTTTAATTTCTATAAGAAATAGGTGAAATTTTCTTTTTCTTAGTTTGTTTCTTGTTGCGAGGACTGTACCGGTACCAAGTTTAAGAAGAGCAAAAAGATGTAGGTGCTTAGAAAGCACAATTTTACAAACCTCGACCATGGTTATTGTAGGACTCAAAAAGAAATAAATCAATCAAAAGCGATTCTCAGAGCACTATCAACGATTGACACTGTTCAATTGTCTGCCTTGGAAACTCTTAATAAGACTGACCTGTTTACTAAAAAAACTGTGATAGTTGTAATTTTTTTTTCCTTTTTACAATCTGCTGATTGGGCTAGGGCATAGACCTATTTCAAAATACCTTTTAGTACCAGTCTACTTACAAGAATCACATGACCTTTGTAAGAAAAGGGTCGGACTCGAAGACTTAAGTTACCCAACTTACTGAACCTACCCCGACTTCACTTCCATTTTTGATCTATTAGGTTACATGTTTACCTGATACAAACTTAGAACAATTAAATAGCAATACTGTGTGTTTCATGCTTTTTTCTGAGTAAGATGTGGGACATAAGGAATGTCCTTGTACCAAAATGTATCCAATATTTTAGGTGCATACCTGATAATTAGACATAACTGGAACCAGAACTTACATATGGAATTAAGAGAAAGTCGAATGAGAAGATAAATTATTTTAAGAGATTGCCAAAGCTGTAGTAGCTTGTCTGTGGGTCTAGGTCAGGAATTTACACAGTGCTGTTCTTTGTGCATCATGCATTGGCTTGTGTAGCCTGTACTACAAAGTTTACTCATTTTTCCTAGGTTATCTATCAGTCTAAATCAGACAGAATCACCCTTTTTTTTTTCTTTTTGTACAAAAAGACATTAGTATTATTATGGTCACATTGGATTTGGAGCATTCAAATATCTATGGGTCTTTCGGATCCAGTAGCTGAGAAAGAGCAAAAGTACTCTTGCACTTATTGGGAACTTTAAAAAAGTAAAATTTTCCTTTTGTTTGTTGCTGAAGCAATATTTTGGATCTAGTTTCCTTACACATGTTTTGTTTTGTTTTCTGCTTCCAGGCATGTTCAAGTGAACAATGAAGGGGCCATCAATTTCTACGAGAAGCATGGTTTCACCATAGCGGAAGAGAAGAAAAACTACTACAAGAGGATTGAACCGGCGGATGCCTATCTGTTGCAGAAATGCTTCAAACAGCCGTCTAGAACAGCCATCTCAGAGTCTGCAGTTGTTCCTAGTTGATGTAAACAACAAAACTTGAAACTAACGCATGTTTTGTAAAAATATGACCATTTGGCTTGTAACACTGCGTCTGACTCTGACATGTTTTCTGCTCCGATAAATCCTACTTGCAGGGCTTTTTCTTTTTTCTTTTTGTTTTGCCTCTAGTTTACCATTCGATAATTTTTAATTTAAAATAGATAAAAGTAGAGGGATAATTCCCTTTTATTTAGTATAATTTTAATAATTTCAGTGATCAATTGTGCCTCTTTTTAATAATTTCATTTCTCTCAATTCAAAGTTTTAATCAATTCCTCAAAAATTGTAATTACAAGTATTCTTCTTCCCTTGTTTACACTTTAAAGGATAGATTGAAAGACTAGAGGGTTAAGTGAATCATTGATGGACAGTAGCGACATCTTGTACTGTACGATTGGCGTAGAAACGTGTTTTTTTTCTACCTACATAAAGAATTTTGATAGAAGATTGTTTAAAAACAAAAAGGCAATTCACCTATAATGTATTTTTAGGTTTATAAGTCAAATTTTTTGTTGTGTTTGTTCCTTAAGTCAATAGAGCAGAAATAGAAAATGTCTCTGATTTGGGAAAGTCTGGCTTTTTTAAACGAAATACTGAGTGAATGAATGCTGCTTTAGTGTTATCCCATGATTTTTTTTTTTTTTTTTTCCCGTATTCTTTAAAGATTCCGATTTTTTAAAATTATTTTTTAAACAACTTACTACGGTACAGTTGCTTCCTCATAAACAATTTTCACCATGTCTTTTCTATGTCTAATCTATTATAAAAAAGACATTCTCATATCCCACACAATTATGTACAGTCAAAGAAATCAGAGGCGTTTGATAATTGAACTTCTCTAGCAAGTTTTGTTATCCGTGATAAATGTGTGTATTGTGAATGATGATGTTTCTTTGTGTCACCACTGTAAATAAAAATTTTGTATGATAATTATAAAGTTGCTTCCTCGTTTTTGTTTTTTACTGTGTGAAGCTTAGTGGTAAATAGCATTTTAATTTCTCTAAGACATAAGTGAAATTTTCTTTTCTTTATTTTGTTTCTTGTGCGTGGGCTGTACCGGAACAAAGTTTGAAGAGAAGCAAAAAAGATTTTGGTGCTTAAAAAGCACGATTTTACAAAACTCAACCATGGTTATTGTAGGACTCAAATTAAAAAGAAATAAATCAATGAAAAGCGATTCTCGGAGCACTAGCAATGATTGACACTGTTCTGCCTTGGAAACTCTTAATAGGGCGGTACTAAACAAACCCTGTGATAGTTGTAATTTTTTTTTTTTTAACAATCTGATGATTGGGCTAGAGCTTAGACCTATTTCAATATACCTTTTTGTACGAGTCGGTTTACAAGAATCACATGACCTTTGTAAGAAGAGGGTCGACCCATAGACTTAAGTTACCCAACTTACTGAACTACCCCGACTTCACTTCCATTTTTGATCCATTAAATATTGAAAGTGGTGATCGTAAAGTCACTAAGATAAAAGTAAGAATGCATGATTAAACCTTCACCGCCACCTGTGGGTGTAACTGTATAACACCCAGGCTGTGACAATCTGCTTAATTCTTTTTAATGGTATTAATTTTAAGTTAAAAATTAATAATATATTCCCCAATTTGTTGGTTTTTTTTCTATCTAGGTTGTTAGTTTTTGGATAAAATATATATTAATTTATTGTTTGTTTGTGAAATTTTGTCTGAACCATACTTATGGTTTCCTTGAACTTGAAGCCAATCCATGCGTAGGTGAAAAACATCTATATACTCTTAATAAGCTATGGCAATGTTCATACTCTCTCTCTCTCCCTATATCTCTTTCTGCATTTATCCATGTCTCTCTCTCCCTCTCTCTCTCTCTCTCTGTATCTCTCCTTCAAATGTATAGTACTTTTAGCCTGCTCTTCCTCCCCCCTCTCTCCTGCCTCTTTTACCTCTGCTCTTCCTCCACCCTCGTGTGGTGTTCTAGTAAAGGTGTCAAATCATAGGGGAAGATTGTTCCAGTGGGATCGCACACTAGGTGAGTGCATGTACATGGGTACCGAGATCAATAAAAGAATAAAACAGTTACAGTTTATTGCCCAATACTTGATAATGTCGATTGGTCAAGTCAGAGAAAGTAGATTCGCTTTATCCTGAAGCCAAGGGGTCATACATATGTATGAGAGAGGAAGAGACAGAGAGTGTATAAGACGTAAACCATACCTTGCGCTTATTGGTACAATGTATTATTACATAGAGGATCTTCCATATCGCTGATTGGTTGAATCAGAGAGAGCAAATGTCATACATCCCACCTTACGCCTATTGGCCATATCATACAGTGGAGCAGTTTGCGTAGGAAGTCACAGCCTGCATTCAAGAATACTTCAATCTCCCCCTACCTTCATGGGGCCTTCTATTTCACAAGCCATTCAATTATTGCTGGCCTTCATAGAACTTTAGAAGCAATATCTAGGACTACAGTGTTTGAAATGCATTATTTTAAAGATGGAATAGTTGGATCAAATGGAGAATGCAAAATAATTTGTTCGAGAGTTCAAACTTTGAAATAGAACAAACATACATTTTTTTCTCGATATTAAAAGACATTTTGAACTGCAAAGTTATGTAATTACCACACAAATATAGCAAACCGTATTTAACAAATAATGATTAAAAAAAAGAAAACATTTTATAGTTTGCATTAAAAATATCGACTAACAAAAATTAATACTATTCCAGAATCTCAACAAAGAGGCGCAGAAACTTACAGTTTTCACTATAATTATAAAGACAAAATGTGGCACTATCAACTAATAGTGGTTCTGTTCAATTTCGATCAACGGACAAAGAGATAAATACGCATAATTTGTTGATTTTTATCCACTAGCCAGGACCAAATTCAAGTAAAAAAGCGCATGCGTGGCCTGAGTGCCAGATGTCTCTTAGGAGGTGATTTATGATCCCTGCTGCTGAACTAAAATGCACAAATTGTGAGAGTTGTATTGCCTTCCTTGTGATAACACAAAAATAAGTTTAACTTGTGATATATATAGTATAGTAATAGTAATGCTTATTGCATAACTATTTGCTACCATTAGCAATATTTTTTTATCCTCTTTTAGTGTCACTTGGTGAAAAATGCCCACGAGTGGTTTACAGTTAAAAAAAATATAACAGTGCCGTTGATCTTGCTCTTTTTTCTTTTCTCTTTACAGATCACCAGGTGAAAAACACCCAGGAATGGCTTAGTTATACTATTTGTATAACTATAAGTGATACAAATAACGAGTGGCGTTGAACACAGAATGAAACACAACTGGAACTGTCTTTCATTTTTTTTTTTATTACAGAAGATACATAGAAACACCTGGACATTATTGTCACAAGTAGCCTTCAAGCAAGGTTTAAAAAAACAAAACATTTACAGTGAAACTACCCACCCAGTTCTTTATTTATTTTACATTTCGCAAAGGACAACAGACAACATTAATTCATAGTCATTACTCATAGAGCACTGGGAATACTACCCCTGTATATATCTCCAAACCCTGAGATAGCAGTTTTGAACCAAGCAACGACATTATTTGAACATCATACACTATACATGTACAGTACTCTCGCATTATAATAGTATTAATACATATTTTCTACAAATATGACATTCCACACTAGTCGCTGCATTACTTAATACATGTAATAAGTAAACTCATAAAGAGTCAGACAGGATTTACACAATGTACAGTCATATTCAAAGCCCTATGTTTGTAGATTTACAGTAAATTGTATCTCCATCTGAAAACTTGGAATGAAAAATCACTGGCATGTAAGTTGTAACAGTACACTACAGTTTAATGCACTTCACAACGTTCATGGATTTTATAAACAACATTAGTTTTTACCACTGTATGGTGGAATATTTTGTACACTGTACAAGCTAGGTGCCAAGATCCCTTAAAGACAATGTGATTGAAAAAATATACATCTATAGTATTGATACTTGATAAACTGCCAAGAATTAAAATGAACAAACACAGTTGCTGTTTTAATTCTCAGATCATTGACTACTACAACAATTATTTAAATTCAGCAACGAAAAAGCTTGATGGCCTGTCCCAAGACAATAATTTTTTTTCAAAGTTTCCTATTCATACAGGTATTATAATTTATATGTATAGTTCTAAACAAGTTGTCCCTTTAACACATACTGGTGTAAATAGTAACTAGCAATATGTAAACCCATAACGGGTTAATACAATGTACATGTAATAAAAAGATCTTTAGGTTCCATTTTCTCTTTTCAATACATACAGTATGATGGCTTCAAGTTGAGTTGAGTTGTTTTAACATCCGTCAGTTCTATATAGGCTATATTGTGGGCCCAAGACTGACGTCTGACATGACAATATTAGGTGCTGCCACACACGAGACGAGGCAGCCGGTCACAGTATAAATCTTTCAGTTTCACCGTATATAAATTTTGTTTAAATTCCCCAGTATAGTGCGCACACAAGGAACAGCCTCAGACCATGCATATTATGTACATGGAACATTCTAAAACTAAGGGGCAGCTCAAATAATCTGACACCTTTTTGGGGGACCTTTTGACACCCCTGCCCCCCTTAATTAAAATTTTTTTCTCACCCTCCTTATCTCTAGGGTGTAAGATTTTGTTTGAACGGCCCCTAAGGGCTTATTAAGAGAGACACCTGTTACGCTTACAGTTACAAGTTACATCCAAGACCTGTGGATGCTGCCCCCCTGGCCGTGACTCGAGCTGCTCAGAGCTCCGTAGCCTCGCTCGTCGCGGCCGCTAATGCCCACATCATCCTGAAGACCCGCCCGCATCATGCCGTGGTGCGTCTGGGTCCCGGGGCCAAAGCGCGACTCCCTCGAGGCGTCGCGGTGCGCCTTGTACTGCTGCTCGAGCTGGTCGAGGTCTCCCTGGGTGTGGTAGCGCTGGTGCCCCCCCATCCCGCCCTCGTAGTCCCTGTGCCTGGCGAGGGCCGTCATCATCTCCTGGGAGTATGCCTGGGCCGCGCTGTCCCGCGCGTAGCCCTGACCCGCGTCCATGTCCTCCAGGCCGCGCGCGTACTGCTGGTCGTCCCTGGCAACGCCGCTGCTCCTGCCGTGCTGCTCCCTCAGCCGCGGGTCCACAAAGCTCGGGCCGCCGGCGTAGCCGAGGTTACCAAGGTTTCCCATCATGCCCGGCAAGGGCTGGCGCGACTCCATCATGGCCTGGGTGAGCGCCGTCTCGTTGTACCAGGGGTACATGCCCAGGTAGCTTTGCCCGTGCGGCCTTGAGCCCACCACCCTGGGGTCGGTGTAGCCCGCTATCCCCATCATGGCGTAGGCCGCGGCTGCCTCCCGGTACCTCGAATCATCCAAGTTGGCAGCAGGTGGCGCTACCGCAGGTCCCTGACTTCCCTGGGCCCGCTGCCTCAGATCCACCATGTTGTTGTAGGCAGACGCAGAGGATGCAGACTCTCGGTAGACCCGGTCTTCCTGAGGCTCGCCCTGACTCCTACTGGCGCGGGCCTCGCTGTCGACGGCCTTGATGCCTGGCGTAGGCTGCCTGCTCCTTCAGGTCTGCTGGGTAGGTTTCTCTGCTGTAGTGGGCAGAGTCCGCCTGACTCATCCTCTGATACGAGTTCATCACGTCATGGTAACCAGGCTCCCCGACAGAGCCCTGGTCTGGGTACGGAGGGTTGGATATCCCCCGGTGGTTGACAGCTCTGGCCAGTGCTGCGGATTCATCCATGTACTGCAGGTCCTTAGTGGATCCGTGGTGCCGGGAGTCGGGGTAGGAGCCCAGGTGATCCTCAGACCCGTGGTGCTGGCTGCTCGACGCTCTCTCCTCGCGGCTTCTCGAGTCAAACATGGGCGGGTCAGACAGCTGGGCTTCCCTCGGGTTCCCGAAGCCCTGCTGCAGTCGCAGGTCCTCCGCCATGCCCGAGCTCGAGCTCGCAGGGTCCTCTCTCCGACTGGAGGAATAGTGAGGGTGAGGATCCGCAAGTGGAGCAGGACTTCTCTCGTTCATCACTTTCTGTGGCCTCATGGCGGCGTCTTGGTTCTCCGTTTTACTCAGGAGCCTTTGTGTGAGGAATGCCGACCCAGTCTGGTCGAGGTTCATGCTGTCGCTGCGACCGGAACTCATTTCAGCCTGGTTGAACTGATGCGGCGCCCCTCGCTGATTCCGAGCCTCCTCCTCCTCTCGGTTCTGTGATTGGCTGTTTGCTGGCACATACTGCGTTGGCTCCATAGCTGTGCGCCTTTTCCGCGGGGTCGGCTTCGCTGGTGCAGATTCAACAACGCCAACTTTTCTGTAGTTTGAGAGATCGCTGTCCTCTGGTAGATCTGAGAAGTCATTGCTGGTCGCTGATTTCCGCCACTCAGAATCATTCGCCTCAGGGTGTTTAAACTGAGGAAAGACTGGACCATCCGATTGTCTTTTCCTTTTCTTAGACTCCGCCTCCTCTGGCTTTTGAGGTTCAGGTTGGATTTCCTCCTCTTGATACTTTTCCTCCTCGCCTTCAATAGAACTCGTTTTGTCATCCTCATCATCATAATTTTCCTCATCATCCTCATCCTCATTTTTGTCCTCGTCGGCCTCCTCATCATCCTCGTCGTTTTCATCCTCGTCCTCGTCCTCTGCGCCATCGTCATCCTCAGCACCAGCATCGTCCCCGTCCTTCCGCTTGAGCAGCTTGGCCACGTCGGGCCCCAGCAGGCTGTCCAGGTCTGTCTCGCCGTTGACCCCCCCGTCGAGCTTCTCCTCCAGCGAGCCCTCCCAGGCGTCGCCCTTGGAGCGGTGGTGCCTCTCGTGCTGGCGCTTGCCCGTCTTGCGCAGCAGCTTCAGGCAGAGTCGGCAGCGGAAGAACTTCCCGCGCTGCGAGACGAGCTCTCGCGCTTTCTGGACGTGGAACCGCTCCACGTGCTTGCGGACGAGGCTCTTGCGGGTGAAGGAGCGCCGGCAGATGGGGCACGAGTGTGGGCGGAGCTGCTGGTGCTGGGCCTTGAAGTGGCGCGTCAGCGAGCCTTTCTCTGTGAAGCCCACGCCACACTCGGGGCACTGGAAGTTCTTCACTCCGCTGTGGGAAAGCTGGTTGTGAGGGGAAAGAAAAGATGGAATGGTGAGAACTATGGGGACTATGGAGTACATTTCCCTTAACTTAAATCAAATGCCCGGATGTCATACCTTTGTTAGTGAATAACACATGCTTAGCAATGTTAGTACTTTTTGCGATTCGCGTATTTCGTTGAATCGTTTTTGCAATTTCCATAAGTCAATGCACAGCTGCAAGACTGACGGAGAACTTAGACGGAACGTGGATCGGTCATATTTGTATTTACATAACTTTGACAGACGATATCTTAAAACTGAATTCCGTAAACTTTCAAAAAATTGACATCACCGTTTGATTGGTTGTTTCTGTTTTACCATCCCAAAGCAAAGAGCCCCAAACCTGACATATGCATTGATTAGCTAAATTATAAAGAGTGGATATCTCTCTGGGCGTTGTAATTAATGTCCTGGATTAAAACTGATACCACCAACTTGGGCCTGATTCACCCAAGTTGCCTCACAAACTAATTTAAAAATAAGGAATAAGGTAAAACAAAACGAAAAAATGGACATACCATGTGCATGGTGATATGCTTATTGCGTTTGGTTTTGACTTTTCAGCTGTGAAGTAACAATGATTCTTCTAACTCTATCATATCTCATTATAAATCAAGTTTGTTGAATATGAATGTAAGAAGAATGAGAACTAAATGTGCCTACCATGTGCCTGGTGAGATTCTCGTTGCGCTTGAAGAGCTTGTGGCACAGGTGGCACTTGATCTCGCGCTTGCTGAGGTGCATCTTCTTCTCGTGCTTGGACAGCAGGTGCTGCGACGAGAATCGCCGGTCACAGAAGGTGCAGGCAAACGGCTTCAGGTTGTCCGAGTTGTCAGTGTGCGTTTTCTGGAGGAAGCAGGAGGAAACAGGCAAACAATTATTATAATATATATATATTTATAACAAAGTGGAGTCTGCTTCAAGTCAAAGCCCGGGAGCAGAAAAAAGCAAAAGTAGGTTTCATCCATTGCACAAAACATTACCAAAAAAAAAAAAGGAGGTGGAGGGGAGGGGGTGGGGTTTGAATTTTTAAAATTAAAAAAATGAAGCAAGAATTGACTTTACAGTAGATTTCACTACCTATCCAGAAGTAAAAAACAGTGTGAGTTAATTCAATTGAATAACATTGAGCCTGGAGTGTCATCTGAATCCCTGAATTCAGAATTTCAATTATAGATATATAGATATAATTATACCACTATTCAGATGAGAAATTCACAATGCTGAACTATTCTTTGTAAAAGAGCTCATTCCTAGTCAATCATTTCCCAGGAACAAAATAGGAATCCTAAACAACGCCAGGACCCAAGACCGACATCTGACAGAAGTAGGTGCTGCCAAGATAACAGGACTTTGTCTCAGCAGATCGCATTAATTAGATACTGACCTAACTAGAAGGGGACTGTCACGCATGCAATTTATAACTACCTGAGTCATCCCATTGTTAGCCTACGCAAATATGATTATTATATGATTTCACTTTAACTGCATTCTTAGACGAGAGAGGATGGATGCCTTTGAGAGACTAGAGCGTCTTAACGCGTGAATAATATTGAATAACATTTGCAGCGTGGGACATAGACACTGTACTATGTATGCTTCATGGTCTTTCTACTATTAGCGGGGGTAGACCCCATCATTGTATATAAGCTGTTTGATTTCAGTTTTGAGAGAGACGACGAATTGAGTCCTGAACTGTGAGCAGGACCTTCGTAGCGCTGTGTAAGAGATACTGTTTTTACGAGGTGTTATTTTGATCATCAGTCTGTGCGCGCTGATACTGTGTTTTTGTAGCCTTCTCAGAATCATTAAAGTTTAGTAGTTTGTTATCGGCTGATTTATGATTTCTTTATTGGAGTTGGACTGAAAGACCTGGGGCACTAAAATAGTTAACGTGAACAATCTAGAACTGGAGCTTAACATTAAGTGTAAAGACCGGCTAGAAAATCAACACGTAACAGGGACAAAATCAACATAGATGCATGCACTAAAGCGCACGCATACCTCATGCAAGATCAAATAGCGCTCCTCAGTGTACATTTTTCCGCAGATTTCGCAGGTGAAGTTGCTCCCCTTGTGCATCTCCTGGGCGTGCTCCATGAGCCCCTCCTTCTCCTTGAACACGAGCCCGCACAGGAGACAGGCCAGGTTGCCCGAGCGCCGGGCGTGGATCCGAGCGTGCTTCTCCAGGCTCGACTTCTGGGTGAACGTCTGGTAGCACTGCATGCACTTGAACGGCTTCTCACCTGGACAGAGTAATATATTGTAAAATATGTGTTTGTAACACTATTGTAGTGGGTTTTTTTTTTATATTGTAAAACTTATGTGAGACAATCAGGATTATGTTTGTTTGTTCTTTTTTTATATTGTAAAACTTATGTGAGACAATCAGGATTATGTTTGTTTGTTCTTTTTTTAACATCCAATGTCAGCACTACTGGCACTATATATGATAAATTATCGATGGGCCCCAAGACTGACATGTGACAATTTTTTGTGCTGCCACACACAAAACAGGGCGGGGAAATCTTAACTCTTGTCTCAGCAGGTCATATAAACTGACACCAACTCAACCAGTAAGGAGGCGAAATCAGACAAATAAATTTGTGACAGGTCGTCGGATTCGAACAGTGTGCCTTTAGATCTAAAGATCAGGGCTCTACCACTTCAACCAGGGTGAATTAGGCAGAAGTCGCAGATAAAGTTTTGAATCGAGAGCCTACACAGATCTAATTTTGCCTAAGTGTCGCAATGCACAAGTTGTCGGCCCAGCCTCTGAAGCTGTCATCTATTGGTCGACATCCTGTGTGCTTCGAAAAATGAAAAGCCACTAAAAAATAGTTGCATATTGTCTGTGGCTGGCTGGGATAGAAGAATGAGTTGGTATGTTTGCACACTTGCTTGACTTGACTTAGAGTCTTTCGCCAGCGTGGTCAACAGATCTCGCAGCTTCGGCTGTTTTCATTAATTCTGCGGTAAAAGTTTTCCATTCTTGTCTATCTTCTGCTTTAGTGCGTATTTTTTTTAGATCTGTTGCTGTTGTGAGTTTTAAACTCTTGTCTTATAGCTTTTTAAGGTCATTGTTTAAGGTTATCAGTAGCGTTGTTGTTGGTCTGCCCCTTCCTCTCTTTTGTGTCTCGGAAAAGTAGTATTAGCTGGTATTGATGCATCTCTTCTCAGGATATGTCGAAACAGTCCCCACCGGGATTGAAGGATTTGTATTGAAAAGGGGGGTTTCTGCGCATTTTTTGTAGAGAGATGTGTTTGAGATTTTCGTTGGGTAGTGGATTCCCAAGACTCTTCTGAGTTGACGTCTATGGAATGAATCAAGTTTGTCCTCGTCCGTTTTTGTTAAGGCCCAAGTACCACAATTGTGCAAAAGTATTGATTTAACAAGGGAGTTATATAATTTCATTCTTGTCTTTTGTCAGATCTTGTTAGCCCTTTTCCATATGCTTGTGAGTTTGGTAGGTGCTATGTTGGACAGGTGTTTTCTATGTTCTATGTCCCTTTTGCTGTCTATGAGTGAGCCTACTTTTTTTTTTCCAGTCTTCTTTGTCTCTTCTCACGCGTGTGTATTCAGTTTTATCCACCAAATAGGAAACTCTGCTAACTGTGGATGTGGACATGGACACCAAACAACAGAACATGTTCTACAAGAATGCAGACAACTTCAGGAGACATGGACACCAAACAACAGAACATGTTCTACAAGAATGCAGACAACTTCAGGAGACAAGAAACAAATATTGGCCAGAAGAACATACCATGGAAAGAAAACTATATGGACCCTTGGTTGAACTTCAAAAGACTGTGGACTATATACTAGATTCTGGACTTTCTGTGTAGTCATTTTCAAGTGAACGAAGAAGAAGAAGAAGAAGAATCCACCTTTTCAGTTTGCACACTTATCGGGTATTAAATAATTAGTTCATATTTTGTATAGCCCCATCTAGTTTTACATATGCTGTCTGATTACCCCATCAATCAATAATTAATGCTAAATATAGCCCATCCATGCCCTATGCCATCGCATGCTGTTGAATTTTTTTTTTTTGTCCTTGCAGCTCTCTAGGTAAAGGCCCACATGTGCTGCCAATTTTTTTTTTTTTTGCCCACTCTATGCTACCGAATTTTCAATGTCCTCTCTAGGAGTTTAGGCCTACCCCTGCTGTCGAATTTAAAAAATGTATGCCGTCTTTAGGCCACCCCTGCTGATGACTTTAAAAAAAAGAAGGCTGCCCGATTTTTTACTTTTGCTATTTCTAAGCCCAGACGGATGTATTTTTTTCGTTTATAAATATATACTTGTTTAGCTTAGACAAAAAAATGGCCTTCAAAACCATCAAAATTCGTTTATGTCTGCATTTGAAATCAACATTTTCCATTCTAATGTTACTATAACACCATCCATAGCAGTTTGTATTAGCCTTGTGACCGTGTGGAGCAAATGCCACTACCTGTATAATGATAGGTGACAAAAAATATATTTTCAAAGTGCTTCATGTGTGAAAATTAACATGGCATTCAAACAACATTTATATAATTTTTAAAAAGGAAAAGAAAATATGATTACTTGCACTTTCCCTTGCAAATACTTTGCATATACGAATTGAGAAAACATTGTAAAGTTTGTATACAAATAACACTGACAGACCAAAAAAAACTTCATATACTTGGTATTAAAACAGGAAAATATGAACATTATTTTTCTAAAAGCGACAAGAGTATTGTTTTAATTTTGTACTGCATTAACAAATAATTTTTTTATAGAAATAGCTAACTTTGTGTAATAACTCATAACAAAAGTGGTGTAGATTTAATCTTTTTTAAAGAGTGATGCAGGCTAATTACTAAATTCATCTTTTTTTTTTTTTTATAGAAAGAAATAATTAACGAACTCTATAGATAAAATATTATGTGTATCCCACGTTTTAAAACTTAAAAACCAAAATTGATGGCATCGCAAAGAAGCATCAAAAGAGCACCCAAACATGGGTTATATAGGCCTGAGAACATAGAAGCTTCAGAAAAAAAACACTGACCACTGTGAATCCTCTCGTGGCGCTTGAGGTCGCTGAGCTTGGAGAAGCGGTTGCCGCAGGTGGTGCAGATGTAGGGCCGGCCGCCCAGGTGGATGCGGTTGTGGCTCACCAGGCTCGGGTGGTCCAAGAACGCCTCCTGGCAGTAGGTGCATTGGTGCGACGGCTCCTCGGGGTGCTCCTTCGCCCGGTGGATGCGCACCGCCTCCGCGTTGAGGAACTGTTCGGGGCAGGTGCGGCACGTGAGGAATCCTACAGGGGTCAGAGAGTAATAGAAAAAAGCAATTGTTCAGGGCAGATGCTACAGATAAGGAATCCTAGATGGGTCAGAGAGTGAACAACTGCACGTGAGTTTCGCAATGTTTTCTTTCTACACAGCACACTTCTCTAAAGCTCTAAAGGCCAACAATAAGTATTATTTTTTTGCTTCACATTGCCTATTGGTGGTGTAAAGAATCAAACCGGAAAGGCTTCAAATTATAAGTTTGATTCTAGTAGAGCCGAAGAGAAAAAAACAATCATCTTTCTTCTTACAAAATTTGGCTTAGATAAGAGCTAAGCCTTTACTAAGCCATAGGGAAATTTCCTTCATCGTGCATATATACATTTTATTCAATTCAACAACACCAACACATATGCCAGAGAAAAAAAGGGCGTATGAGAACTTGAAATGATCAGAGTTTGTTTTGTGTATGAAACCAAAACCAACCAACGAACTAACTTAATCTAGTGTAGGAAAGCATCCCTGTTAAATTAGTGTAGGAAAGAATCCCTGTTAAACTAGTGTAGGAAAGCATCCCGGTTAAACCGCTGTAGGAAAGCCAACTCACGAGGGCGACACATGTAAGCCGAGGCGCCGTCGTCCTCCTCGTGCCTCTCGCCGTCCTGGTGCTCGCACGGGCCCTGGACCCCGCACTCCATGCACAGCGGGACCTTCATGAGGCGGTCCAGGTTGTGCACCTCGGGCTTGTCCTTGTGCCACTCCTGGGGGGACACAACAACACATGATTGCTGCATTAAGTGTCAGATGCCAGGCTTGGGGCCCATACACAAAGTAGCTCATACAATGCTTAATTTGGACGCTAGGCAACAGACAAGGCGTAACTGCATAAAGTGTCAGATGCCAGTCTTGGGGCCCATACACAAAGTAGCTCATACAATGCTTAATTTGGACGTTGGGCAACAGACAAGGCTTAGCTGCATTTTTTTTTTCATAAGGTCGCAAAATGTTACTATTATACAAAACAAATCCAATGTTTCAAAAACGAAATATCTCAAACACAAACTGTTTGGTTGGACACAAAATTTATTAAAGAAATTATTAACTTTGCCACTATTACCTGCAAATGCCTGATGATGCTGACTTTGTCTATGAACTCCACAGAGCATAGCCAACAGTGGAAAACAACCAGTGAATTATCGTCCTCTTCCTTCACGTCCTGATCAGGATTGTGCTCTGACCCTGCTTTAGACAGAGAATCGTCCATTTCCACATCCGACATGTCTGACCCAGATTTGTTGTCTCCCCCTGGCTCCACTCCATTTTCGGAAGACTTCTGATCCTCGGAAGCGTTTGGAGCATCTGGCGTTGCCGTTCCATTAGTGGAGGCATCCACTCCTGCCTCAGTCGGCATTGTGATAGTTGATTAAAGTCTGAAAAATTTTTTTTAATACATTTTAAGTCATTTCAACATAGCGATACATTATTAGAGAGTGGGTGAAGGTTGTTTTTTTAGCTCAATGTTGGCTGAGAAGTGTAAAACTCATAATTTGTACATGAAAAAAAGACAAAAGATAAACAATTTGATACACTTTAAAATCTACATACATCTATCAAGATCAAAATGATGACTAAGTGCGTTCTATCAAGACAAAAGAACAAATTACAAAGAAACTTCCAAAGATGTCAAGAGACAATTAGAAACATATGCCCGCAAAGGTCAGAAAATATGAAACTAAAAGATTCTCCCCATTGGGAACGAACAATCTATGTGCAGCACTGCACCCCTCTGATGATTGGAGAAAGCAACAAACTCTATCCTATATTAACGCATATGAGGTCTATTTTTCTTTCACCAATCCTCGACTCGAGTGAATGACTTAATCACCTATTTTACTCCTATAGAACAACTTCATTCGGCTTGTTAAATTTTCTTAGACCCAATAGTGAGCAAAATCCAAACTGATGGCCAGAATCTGTAAATCCGGTTTATTCCGGAAAACTTGCACCCATGTCATCATCCTCATCATCATCATCCCTTTAATTATTGTTATTATTATTTTTATTATCGTTATTTAAATTAATAGTAAAGTACTATTTTTTTTAATTATTATTTTATTATCATTATTATCAATTAGCTATCATCATTAGTATTATTATTACTATTATTATTACTGTATTACTTTTGATAAAAACAACAACAACAATAATAAAGAAACGATTATCGATTTTCGGAAAAATTCCAACCACGACAGTGTAGCCATACAGGACAAAACAGCAGAGCGCGTTACTTCTTTTCAGTTGTGATTGAAAGTAAACTCACTTGGAGCCAGAACACAGAAAATATGATCAAGAAACTCAAAATATCATTTATTTAATTCTTATTTACCCTGTAACTGAAATTTCCCTAAGAGGGATTATATTGAAATAAAGTATTAGAATTCTGTATTCTGTACATAATAATAATAATAATAATAATAATAATAATAATAATAATAATAATAATAATAATAATAATAACAACAATAATAACAGTAAATGATTAATAGAAAACATAACAACACATGCTCTCTTTTTGTGGAGAGAGTGTCAACACACACACACACACACACACACACACACACACATCAACAGCTAGAAGTGTACTTGCACACAGCACTTGTCAAAATTTCATTATTTTTGTGCCACCTTCAGAATTAAGAACCTAATGTGGCTCCAACTGAGGCAACTATCACAAACAACAGATGGATCATCCAAGCACCTCAAACCCAAGGCTACGGAAGGGATAGCCATTTGGTCACCATGTAAGCAGAGATGGGACCGCAGAGGGTTATGAGTACCGAAATATTCCGCGGCCATGATAGCAGAGCTCGAACCACAGACCTTCTGTGACGAGAGCCGATGCTCTAACCCCATCAACTGGAGATTTAGATCTAATCTGGATACTTACATTTTGCGCAACCAGTTTCGACTTGTTAGTTTGTTTGGGCTACATGAAGTAGATCTATACACTATTACTGTACATGTTGTAGTTGTAAGCTTTTCACTTTTTAGTGTCTCTATCTAAAGTCTAGATCTAATTCTAATGAAGAAAGAACTAGAGTGGTTCCCCTTTGGTGCAAATAGTAGCGTCCCATCAACTACTTCCGTTTTTACCATTGATTGTTGACATTGACAACAGTGAACAGAATGAAGAACGGTTAGCCTTGTATACCTGCTTTCGGTTCTCTTAAGCTAAACGCTTAGGATTTTATTGTGATGACAATGGCTGTTCGAATGCAAGACCTCACAAAGCAACCAGAGAGGTGTGTCTTTAATGGATCTCCACCTGAAGAAATTAATTACGCAGAGTCTTTCTGGCAATCTGTAAGGCTTCAACCGACAATGGAGTCCCGCCTCGTTTCATCGGATATTAAACAAAGATTAGGGACAAAAAAGATTACATCAAAATCAAGTAAGTATCTCTTTTATTATTGATTGTTTTTTATTATATAATGATAAGTCATGCTGTCGGTGTATTGTCACAGCAAATTTAATTTTTTGGTTTTTTGTTGTTGTTTTCCACATAAAATAATATTGAAACATGTTTATCTATCAATAATGGAAAACATTCTGATTAATTATTGAGAATTTTAATGATCTCATTTTCCTGATAAAATGTGTAGGCCTAGGTATAAGGTCTACAGGCCTTTATTAATCAGCCATGTTCTGTTACATGGCATCCAATGTAGGCATTTTAAGCTGTTTAAAATAATAATAATAATAATAATAATAATAATAATAATAATAATAATAATAACCAATATTTACCCGAAAAACAATATAATATAAAGTCATAATTATTCCCTCGATTGATGGGGCCTCTTTATTTTTGTATAGTCTCCCAACAATAATCTTGGCGCTCATATGACAGACAGCAAAAATTTGCTTTCGGTTAGAATGGAGCTAGCAGATCATAAAATTAGCCACATACACTGGTGTATTATTTGTGTAAAGTAGGTTTGATAAGTGATGTCAAAGCAAGTGTCTAATTATTAGCAATTCCTTCGACAAGAAGAAAAACCATTTGACCTACTAATTCCTAAACCAGCGCAATTATAAAATATAATAACTATGTCATAATTCCCATTATAACAAAAAAAAAATCCAATTGCTTAAAGGTAGAAGGGAGAAAGCAACAAGTGGGTTAGTTTTGTGTCTTTAAATGAAATCATTTTTAATCATTGTCCATTTTTTAAAAAGTTTATTCCTTTTCAATGTTTTCCAATATCCGGAAGCTAAAGCAATAGATGAGAGGGATATGTTTTGGTAAAGATATGAAGGACACACAATTAAGGAGACAGTGTTAATTTAGGCTTTATAAGATAGAAGTAGGGCTTTCTTTTGTTAAAGGACAAGAGTGCTTTAGTGTTGCAGTGACAAGGGTTAAACCAAAGGCTACATAATCCTTCTGTGCAAAGCAGGAAAAGAGCCATGGTTATAAAATTGTAAATCAATAAGAAGCAGTTGTTTAAGGTAGTGAACATGAAACCAGAGACGAAAATAAGTTCATCCTCTCAATTAATAGATGAATCACAGCATTGCCCAGAGGTTCATGGCGACTAATGGTATTTATTTCATTACTACACATACATGCTTGTTTATTTGTTCAACGGTTTCGTTCATTTGAAATGTTGAAACGTTTTTTGTTAGTTACAATACAGCATACATACCCAATTAACGTTGATTTAAAGTTAGTGTCTTCAAATAATTAGGATGTGCATGCGGTTTGTGTTAAGGCATTTGAGAGATTGATTTCATTAGTTTAGCCCGCGTGCTGCTGGCTGCGAGTTGGCGATCATCACCAGATGCTGCACTGCCTGGGGGAAGTTCAAGAAGCTTCTTCCACTTCTGACTTCCAAGCATGTAACCCTCAAGACACGCGGGAAAATTTTCAACACATGTATCCGATCAGCTCTTCTGCATGGCAGTGAAACCTGGGCACCTGCAGCCCCAGACCTACAGCGGCTTCGACGAAATGACAGGGCCATGATCCGTTGGTTTTGTGGCGTCAAGCCAGACGACGAGATCCCAATTGAGTCGCTGCTTGATAGGCTTGGAATACAGGAGGTGACCGAGGCCGTGCGTACCAGACGCTTAAGATGGTTTGGACATGTGACACGTGCAACTTCGTGCATCAACGACACCTTGAGCTTGTCTGTGCCATGCGTTAGAGGACGAGGGAGACCCAGAAAGACCTGGTCTGAATGCGTCAGGAGTGACCGGAGGTCTTGGAACCTAGACCGGACTGACCCACATAACAGGACGGAATGGAGATTAGGAGTCAAAAATGCTGGCCGCCTGCTGCCTACCCCAGTACCTGGGACACCCGCAGCAGATGACAAATAAACACAGGATAGTGAGTGAGTGAGTGAGTGAAACAATTTTCAACTCTGATAGTTTGTTAAGGCATTTGAGAGATTGATTTCATTAATGTAGCCCTAGTCCTGAAGCAGAAAATACTTCTTTAAAAATCTGGTGAGTTCCTTCCACTGTTTAGTGACTAGCATCACTGATTTTGTGTTTTGTTTTGTTGTTGTTGTTGTTTTTTTTTTAAGTTAAAAAGTCGCTTGTTGACAAATTCTCTGTGAAAATTCAGTATGTTATTTGAATCTTGCAGGTGAAGGCTCTGGTCCAAATGACAAGGGGAAAGGTAGGCGTCCTTTTTCTGTACCGTTAAATGTGCGATCTATGCCTATTATATATTCAGCCTTACACTACCATATTTCTTTAATTATAAGTTCTAGAATTCTATAATACGTGTAAGTAAAACACGAAACAATAACCGTATATTTCTAACATAGTCAGCCTAGCTACACATAAGCGTTTGAATATTATTATTTATTATGCACCCCAGTTATTTGTGGTAAGCCGTTAACGTGTAAAAATAAAACTATAGTTATGTGGACCTAAGCGTATCATTTTTAAACATTCCCAGTGTCGTTTAATTATTTCTATGTACAAAAGTAAATGTTTTTAAATTTTTAAGATAATGTGAGAATGATATATTTATTATGGTATTGTGTATACGTTTTGATAAACGTTACATAGATCAAATAATATTGAGAGCTTTTGTGGGGAACTCTTTGACGTTAAACAGCATCGTCTATTAAAGTATTATGCACGTAGATTATTATTATCTATTTTCCAAATAAACACACTTTCTCTCTTTTTCTATCCCCCTCTCTCTCTCTATCCCTCTCGCTTGCTCTTTCTTTATCTATCTATCTATCTATCTATCTATCTATCTATCTATCTATCTATCTATCTATCTATCTATCTATCTATCTATTTATCTGTCTATCTATCTCTGTCACCTCTTCAGGCTCTCTAATTTCTAAACCTTTTTCTCTCTTAACTACTCTCTTTGTCACTCTTTTTCTTCCTCGCTCTCTCCCTCACCCTCTCTATGTCTCTCTCTTTCTTTCTTTCTCTTTCCTTTTCTCTCTCTCTCTTTAACTCTCTCCCTCTCTATCTTTTCACTCTCTTTCTCTCTCCCCTCTTGCAGTTCAACGTATAGGCCTATTTAACACATGTGGTACTTTTTCTCCCCTTTTGATCTTCTTAGCAGTCAACAAGCTGAACGAGTTCTTTATGAAAGCTCGCGCCTTAGACCAGATTGCCGAGTTCAACCGGCTGAGAACTCTTGCAGAGATGAGGCTGAAAGACAGAGAGGCGCTGCACCAGAGACGGCAGGAGAGGATCAAGGTTTGACACCATTGGCGACTTTTAGTGTTGTATTGTATAGGTTTATGAACCCGCTGAAAGTAGTAGTAGTAGTAGTAGTAGTAGTAGTAGTAGTAGTAGTAGTAGTAGTAGTAGTAGTAGTAGTAGTAGTAGTAGTAGTAGTAGTAGTAGTAGTAGTAGTAGTAGTAGTAGTAGTAGTAGTAGTAGTAGTAGTAGCAGCAGTAGTAGTAGTTGAGTTGAGTTGGTTTAACGTCCAACATCAGCACTATATAGGCTATATTGTGGACGGGCTCCAAGACTGACGTCTGGCAATTATATGTGCTGTCACACACGAGACAGGGCGGGGATACCATGACTACTGTCTCAGCCGGTCACATTATACTGACCCGACCAAACTAGTAGGGAACGCAACACCCAGGATTGGAATTCGGGACCTTTTGCGTCGGAAGCCAATGTTCTATCCCTGGACCACAGCGCCTCCGGACACGTGTGTAGGGACATTATTAGTTGTAGTAGTAGTAGTAGTAGTAGTAGTAGTAGTAGTAGTAGTAGTAGGTTATTTATGATCATTGTTCTTATTTTTTCTCTCCTAAGTTGTGGTATAAATAGCTTTAAATTTATTTATTTATTGGCCAGAAAGAGGAAATATCAAGAGACAAGATCAAAAAGGTCATGACCTTGGAGGAGATGGAGGAGGCCAAGAAAGAACACAAAAGAAAAATTGGAGAGGCGTACAGCATCCAACAGATGATCCAAGAAATTGACGAGTTTGAAAAGAGAAAGGAGGTAGAAATGGCTGCCCAGACACAAGGTGTAAGATCGATCAATCAATCCAAAAACAGCACATCCACGGAAATAGACGAAAGTTCAAACGCGTTGGATTCAGAGAAATAGATGTATGCTTTCTGTGCAGGATTGGAAGGAATAGATCTAAACTCTAGCCATAACAGTAACAGAGAAATAGATAGATATCTAAATATGCACCGTTCAAAGAAAGAAAATTATTTTTGTGATGAACTTCCAAACAAGTAGGATTAAAGAAAAAGAAGCAGAATTAAAATTTGATAATAGTTTAGGTAACTCTGGGTTGTGAAGGAATAGTTGCAGTTGAGAATGGATGATGCAAACGGAATCCTGATTAACGTAAAAGAGTTTGCATACGGTACGCGTAAAGTGTCGGTTGTGGTAAGTCTTGTCAGACAGATGAGAATGGATGATGCAAACGGAATCCTTTGCATACACGTAAAGTCTCGGTCAGTGGTAAGTCTTGTCAGACAGTTAGGAATGTCACCATTTTTCCAAATACTCTTACTAGATATGTGGCCAATGTCCCCTTACCCATGCAACCCTCGACATCTATAGAGCCTACTAGCAAGACTGTTGGTCCAAACTGTTAGGGTTGACATTAGCATTTAACGTTGCTGTATTTCGCCTAACCGCTGAGGGGCGAACTAGCTAAAGTGGTAGAGTGTTGGTATCCGCATCAGGAGGTTCGAGTCCCATGAACGGTAAATAATTTATTTTTCCAATTTCGTCCCCAACTGGCTGGATTGATGTCAGTGTAATGTGATCGGCTGAGACAGGAGTCTGGGTCTACCCACCCTGCCTCGTGTGTGGCAGCACATAAATAAAACTGTTCAACATCCGTTTTGGAGCCCAATCTCAATATAGCATACGCAGTACTGGCGTTGGGTGTTAAAACAAACAGTATATTGTGACCCACCCTGCCTCGTGTGTGGCAGTACACAAAGCTGTCAGACATATGTCTTGGAGCCCAATCTCCATATAGCATACACAGTGCTGGCGCTGGGTGTTAAAACAACTGAACTCAACTCAGGCCGCCTGGCTTCGGGACCAAATATAAAGGGCCCAGAGAAACGTGAGGGATTTGGCTGACAGTCTGAGTCAGGGAAGTCATTGAGTGACGGCAATGACAGTGAATTGTTTGGGTAAATAAGATGATCAGAACAAATTTACAAACTGGATGAATAAAGTTTACCTTTACCTTTAACGGAAACACAGGTTTATCCATAATATTCAGCACTGCATCCTGGTTTCAGCAAAACAATAATCCCACTTACAGTTACTGTGACCGAATGATTTCATTATGTAATCCCATTCAGTCAATTTATTTTAAAAAACTACATTCGAGTTTCTCATTTATGATTATGTGATTTCTAGAATGTATTGCTTTATAAGCTGATGTATATTTAAATATTAAATCTTGTTTTATCTTTGCCTCATTTTTTGCGTGTGTTTTTTGTTTCATTAATCTGTTAAAATTGTATGTCAATCCATTTGTTTGATTAAAAATAATAATAGTAATAATATATTGAATTTATATAGCCCACTTCCATAAACTATCATGCTCAATGCGCTTAACAATTTCCATGATCACAATTACAAAAGAAAAAAAAAATATAATATTGACACAATATAATATTACATTCAAAAGCCACAAGGAATCGTTAGAGATATTTACAACATTCACCGGTTCAATTTCAATCATAAGACCATTCTAGAGTCGTTGTTTATGAAGATTTTCAAACAACAAATCCGCCCGCAAATCCAACAAATGGCCTATCTCATGTATAAAACACTTAAGAATTAGAGTATTTTAGCAATGAAATAGGACACTGTATACAATTGAGGTGATAATGGCCATATCCAGAGAAGACATCAGCCAAAAAGTGGCGGAAATCAACAGAGATATCAAAGTCTAATTTTAAGTTTAAAAGCTTGAAATGTTGGTTTTTGTGAGCCCTAGCAGCTTTAAAAATCTTAACTTTGTGCTAAAAATTACATAGCAGTAGCCCTTGATAATCCACCTCATTGCGGCTATTAAGTAAACACTAACCCTATCAATATTATTTTAGTATCAACATTTTCGTTGTTACTTCCCCTAGACCATGAAACACAGTGCGCATGACTAGAAATGTGCATACTGATTGGACTTTTTCGCCAAGTATCTCATTTGAACCAATAGATTTCTATAAATATAATATTATAACAATCTGTGCTTGAACCTCAGTTGAGTCAGTTCACTCAGTTGAAACTGCCCTAGCTAAGCACATGTACTAGAAGCTAGTACTATTTTTTTACATATTCATTGTTGTGGTGGGCGCATTATCATATCTAGTTTTGAAATTTATATTTCATATCAACTTTAATTGTTGCTTCCTCTTTGATAAATTATCTGTTGTGGCGAGTTCTGACTGGTACACATCAAAAGATAACATTGTCCTTTCTATTGGCAGGCCACACAAGGTTTGCCCCTGGTTGGGGATTGGGTCTTGTCAAAAGGCAATACAGAAAGACTGTTGTTTACTGCTGGAAGATATGTGCAGTTCTACTTGTAAAGAAGTCAGCTCCATCTGTAAACATGAGTCAATTGTGTGCATGTCAAAATGGTGACGTTATATTTCCAGTTTTTGATTTGACATCCCATGTCTCAACCTTTTTAAAAAAAACTTCCTGGTCTCTTGTACCATCATCTTCATTTTGAAGCTGGCGCTTCGCTTCCATAGTCAGGGCACAGGAATTCTGTGACTCCCTCTCTATTCCTATTCACCCAAGGCCCCACAGCTTATACCAGATCTCCCCTCAGCTCTTCAACCAGCAGGACTGAGTCGTGATAGACAGTGGTACCTCTACAATGAGATTCAGCAGTTTGTAGAAGAAGGCTATAAAGATTTAGTAGCTCCTCTTCCGACAGAGTCTGACAGAGAAGAAGCAGATGTGCCAGTTGCAAACCTGCCCAAGAGAGCTCATGTAGCTGGTAGTAGTAGTGGAGCTGGTGAGCACTTGAAAGGAAAAAAAAAGAGCAGCTAAAAAGAAAGTGTATTATTTTTTAGTTCTGTTAAAACAATGGAGTAAAAAACTGAGTGTTTCTTTTTAAGTTTTTCTTATGGACATTGTGTTTTTTTAATTTGAGATACTTTAAAGAGACAATTTCTTGGTTGTAAATATTTTAAACTCAAATTTAAAATTCATTTCATTATGTGTCGTTCGTTGCCCATACTTTAACTTACATCAGAAAAGATTATTTTTCTCCTACTTTTAAAATCCAAATGCAAATTGACTTAAAATACTACATGACATATCCATGTACAAATTTTGCCTTGTAAATTTGTGTTTTTAGTGCCTTGTATAATAATTATAGTATTGTGATTGTATAATGCGCAAAAAAAGTGTTTAAACTTTATAGCCACTTTTTTTCAAAACTATTTTCACAATATGTCATATAAAACATGCAATATCTCAGGAACTAATTGAGATATCTTAAAAATTCAAAAGCATGATATTAGCAGTCTGAACATCTCAAACATCCATTTCTGCCGACATTTAGGCCTTTTTCCCAGGCGCACACACTGTGTTTTGCATTTACATGTATAGATCATTTTGTACTGTTTCTTATGATATGTATAAAAAAAAATCTATATAGGTTCATATGCCTATATGCAGTTATTCATTTATTTTACAAACAGCAACCAGTACTAATGTGATATTCATACTTGTGATCGTCACTTAACGTGCATTCTTGAAATTGGAGAAAAAAACTAATATATCTATGAGGGTTGCTGTCCGAGTGTATTATCATTTATCAGAGCTCAGGGTATAGGTCGAAGTTTCAGACACAGATTATAGAGTTTTGTCAATAATTCAACCACAAGCTCATTCCTCTCTTCATCTTTCGCTTTTTTTGTTTATTTCCTATTATACTTGACAAAATAATTAAAACAATATTAAGCTTACATGCTTTGTATCGTTTTGTATTCTTAGAGCCGCACTATACATATTTTTGTAAAAAATAATTGTTTTTTGGTGCCTTACATATTGTTTACACAGCTCTACTGCGACATTCACATTTAATAGCAGTACTACTAGTAGTTGAAGCAGCCATTGTAGTTGTAGCAGTAGTAGTTGTTGAAATAGTAATAGTAAAAGTAATAATAGTTGTAACCGTAGTTGTTGTAGCAGCAGCAGCATTAGCAATAATAAAACAATAACCTGGTACTATCGGTTCGAGAGTGGAAATTTTCTAAAATTTTCTATACAATTAAGTTATTGGTCAACTGAATTATTCACCACTTCTCTTTGTCGATGTGTCAGTCTTCTTCATCTTTGATTGACAAGATTATATTTGGCTGCACTCTTTTCTGATCTTCATGAGTTTTAAGTATTTTTTCTGCAATCCATTTTTGTTTTTTATCAAATGTTCTTGGTTTGGGTAGTTTATCGTTTATGTCTTTGATAGAATCCCTCCTACACAAAACATCAACATCAACAACAACAAAAATGTCATAAGATAAGGAAAGATAAGATATTATTTTATTAACCCACGCAGGAAATTTGTCTTGGTTACAGAATACAATATGTACAGTGTATTCACATTTTACCCTTACACACACACACACACACACACACACACACACAATTTGCATCAAATAGTCCTCATTAAGAAGAACAAAATAAAATAATAATAATAATAATAATAATAATAATAAAAAATAAAGTTAGAATATAAATATATACAATAGTTTATAGTCTACCAATCTGAGTCTCGCTGCACACTAACTGGATTGGGGACATGTAAATTAACGCCAAATTCTGAATTGTGACCAAAACTGCTTCACCGCCTTATCACTAACCTAGAGGGAGGATGGGACAAGCCTGCCACAGGATTACAGCTTCGATTCATGGAGCTCTAGCCAGTATCATACTACAATGACAATAGTTTATAGTCTACCAATCTGAGTCTCGGTGCATACTAACTGGATTGGGGACCTGTAAATTAACGCCAAATTCTGAATTGTGACCAAAACTGCTTCACCGCCTTATCACTAACCTAGAGGGAGGATGGGACAAGCCTGCCACAGGATTACAGCTTCGATTCATGGAGCTCTAGCCATTATCATACTACAATGTACTACATATACAGTGAATGTCACATCAAAAACCCCACCAACTATACTTAGAGAGAGATAACAATACTAAAATAAAAACAATAAAATAAATGTCAACAGGACAAAGTTGTCTACAGACTTTTACTATGCACAAGCACACAATGAATTAAATGCCTCAGTTTCAGCCACAGTGGAGTCCGAGATGAATTTACCTGCCCCCCTCAACTTTTTCACATCGAAAATAATGCATTAAACACACACACACACACACAAACAAACAGACTTATTTCCTTGACAGAGACAAAGAAAAGATTACATTTATTGCTTGTTTCAAGAATTCTAGCGGTTAATTCATGTATAAAGAAAAATAATAAAAAATTCATCCTCACATTCCGTTTCAAAGGGATTTAAAGAAAAATTGTCATGGGTTTTGCTATTAGTATGATTACTAGTATTCAAATACTAGGTTTTTTTAGTTTCCGAAGACTGAATTGACATATCTTATTAGTATTTGGCACCAAATAATGAACATGACATTGTTATGTTACAAAATAAAGAAGAAAAAAGAGGAAAAAAAAAATAAATGCTGGCAGGCCGTACATAAAAGCTCTCAACGAAGGATGTACAAAACTTAGAAAGGTTTCCCAACACAAGCTTTTTTCGGCCTTGCAACTGCAGAGGGTGGCTTTCACAATAGCCACTCTAGTGGGCGTAAAACTAATCAAGATTTCTTTGAGATTCTTTTATGGCGACAAAAAGAAAAAGCGTTAATCTCGGCTCTCAAAATGTTAACAAATCAAGAGCTTGCACACAAACTCATCCAGCCGCTGCTTACCCTTGAAGCAACCAGTGCCGCCTATAGAGGCGATTTCAGCTCAGGAAATATCTCTGCCAGTGTGAGCCAGCCAAACCCTGACTGATTGTCCATGGCACAGTGTTTGTCTTATTATAACTCATTCCCACTTCCAGCCCCAAACATCCCCACATGCTGAGCAATGCACCGATTTACATGCCAGAGGGAGCCGACATAGGCACAGATAGAGATCATGCAGATATTTCATCATTTGCTCTGGTTTACACGTTTAAAGGTATAACATTTGTAACAACTTAAAACATTGAACAATGTTACAGTAATATTAACAACCTATCAATGTTTCAACAATGATGTCAAAGATGTCAATGCTAGTGGTGTTCACTGTGAGAAACGTGGACTTATCAAGCTTTGAGAAAAAAAGCCATTCAAATACAAACAGTTGGAAAAAGACAAATTCTGAATAATGCAAGGACATCAACCTCACAGCAGTTTTCCTCCAGCTTTAACATGTGAGAATGGAAAACACAACAACAATGTATTTTACTATTTATATATTTTACAAACATTTACTTATAAATGTGGATGGCAGGACACTATTGTATCGAGGTCTGAATGCTGGACAAGGAACAGGTTTTCATATCGTATGTGAAGCAAAAGCAGTTTAATTATAATCTATCTCTGTTCAGTAATATTGCAAGTATGCAGATATGTAAATGCGTGTCTCATTTATTCAGTTCTTCAGATCTGCCCCATAATGCTTCATTCTAAAATTTGATTACCTCTGAGTCTGACCAATCAAAACTTTTTGTGCTTACAGTAAATTATCTCCAAATCTCTCTATCTGAATCCTTCATTCTTAAATTTGAATATTGCCACACCAGACCAATCAAAACTTTTTGTTCTTACAGTAAATTATCTCCAAATCTCTCTATCTGAATCCTTCATTCTTAAATTTGAATATTGCCACACCAGACCAATCAAAACTTTTTGTTCTTACAGTAAATTATCTCTAAATCTCTCTATCTGAATCCTTCATTCTTAAATTTGAATATTGCCACACCAGACCAATCAAAACTTTTTGTTCTTACAGTAAATTATCTCCAAATCTCTATCGGAATCCTTCATTCTTAAATTTGAATATTGCCACACCTGACCAATCAAAATTTGTCAGTGTTAAATTTGGTGATTGCAACACTTGCCCAATTAAAATGCTTCATTCTCAAAGCTGATCATCCCAATCTGACCAATCTTAAGCCTCCATTCGATTGAAAACTTCCAAATCCAGCCATTCAAAATGCTCAAAATCAATAACTCATAGAAAACAATTTTCAACTATTTACAATTTTTTGTGGATATACAATGGATTCAGAAAGATTGGTCCCATTTGTCGACTTTTGTTGTTCAGCCATCACTCAGGTAACAACTTTAAACATTGAACAATGTAACAGTCATATTAACAACATATGAATGGTTCAACAATTTCAACAAAACTTAAAACGTACTAAAACGTACATAGCTTACAATAATTTCTATGAATCCAGTACTAATACAGTTAAATGTTAAAAAAATAAAAAACACAACAACAACAAAATAAATGCTAAACAAGCATCAGTAGCAAACATGAAGGTAGGTAACGATGATTTTGTGATTAAGTCTGACATAAAAATGGATACTGTACCAAATGGTTTCAACACTTCATACATGCAAAAGTCAGGTGCAGTAACCAGTGATTTGAGCCAGCATTGGGAAAGTGCTGAGTTCAATCCCTACAATTTGTCCTGTCCTTCCCCTGCCCCCCTTTGTCAAGTTGAGGCTCAGAGGTCTCAGCTGAAGGAAAAAGAACGAGAAGCGAGGAGAGGAAAAGCACCTACCTCATAATGCCGTTTAACGTTTGCTTAGCACGATATGCTTGCCGGACCCTAACTTTCGACTGTCCAACGCTCTGTCAAAGGGCATCAGACAAACTTTACTCAGTCGTGTCAATAGGATCATTATTTTTCTGTGTGTACTGAACCTCTCAAACAGCAGCATAGCACACACAAAAACACCCCCAAAAACTGCATGTATTATACAATATTCGTCACTGACATATTTCTACTCAGCTCTGACCAACCAGCCAGGTTGGTCAATTGATCATTTCTAAGACCAGCTCGTTGAGGTGTATCGAGCCTTCAAACGTCAGAGACAGGAACCTCTCGGCGGCCTTGGCACTGATGACTCGTAGAGCGGGAAGGCGTAGCAGGATCCTGCCGAAGCGCTTCGTGTCCTGGGGGTACTGCTGCACGATGTGTCTCCGCAGACAGTCCAGGATCTTCGACTGCATCTCCGCGATGCGGATTTTGTTGTTGATCCCGTGGGCATCTGAGGGGGGTCATAGTGTTGTGCGTAAAAAGGAAGTTTACACATTTAGATTTTTTAAATCAATAATAGGGGTGCAAAAGAGAAGCAAAAATGAACCTGGATCGCTATGTAAAATATCAATAACAGATCAGCTGCATAAAATTGGTCAGTTAGGTAGAAGAGCACCAACTAACAACAACAACAAAGTAATCTGAGAGAAGAAAAATGTATGGCTTCATTAAAAGTCTCATAGAAGCAGTTTTATTTTAAACACTCTCTAATACACTTCAACCATTACTTCGATGTCTCAAAATTACTTGCTATGAAAAGCACATGGTAGTAAAATTTCATATGAAATGTTAGGCTATTTATTACAATACAGTGATACCAACTGGATCACAATTTTATACTGAACATTTTTGAAGAAAGGAGGACTTTCAAAGGATATAGTATTCACATGACACCATCCTCTCATTGCTATCATACTGATTTACCTCACAGATAGACTAAAATGAATCTGAGCCACCAAATAATATACTGAGAATATAATGTCAACACAAGAGCTGGAGCTGGGCTGCATCAAATACCTCTATTTTTTCAACCAGAGACGGACGGACGTACTCGAGTGGATCAAATATACTAAATCATATATCAGACCTGCCAACCTAAATTTTCTCTTGGAGTAATATCAGCTGCCACAGAGAGTAATTTTTGGAACTTGGTAGTAATAAAATGCCGGTAACATACACACGCGGTGTGAGTCTCCTTGACCAACTTAAACGGTAAACCCTAAAAAGAAATTGTATATGCTGACGTAATACCACTGCTTTTTATGAGGATATAAAGGTAAAAAATTAAATGTATTACCTCTTGATGTTTATAACAAGAGATAATCACATGTCTCCAAGCCCAAAGAGGTTTGGAGGAGTATAGATAATGAATTTAGTAAAATTAATTAAATAAAGGGCCACTAGTGGTGAATTGCAAATTAAATATGGTTCATGGGTCCACAAATTGTGAAACTATTTTTAAAAACTAAAAGATTTAATGCAGGAAAAAATACTAGATTCAATTAACCATGGAGATACATGTGTATGAAAGGAGACTTTCTTTTTACAAACCCTCTTACAATGGTATATCATTATATGTCATTGAGAGCCAAAGATAACTACAGTTAACAGTTAGTGAGCCTTGTCAATGTAAAAGAAAATACTGATTTGTACATCCAACTGTTCAGTAATTGAATCTAGAGTAAAAAATCTAGATATAGATAATCTTGACATTGACAAGGCTCACTAACTTGTTAACTGTAGTTATCTTTGGCTCTCAATGACTTTTTTTGATATACCATTGTAAGAGGGTTTGTGAAAAGAAAGTCTTATTTCATACACATGTATCTCCATGGTTAATTTAATCTAGTATTTTTTCCTGCATTAAATCTTTTAGTTTTTAAAAATAGTTTCACAATTTGTGCACCCATGAACCATATTTACCACTAGTGGCCCTTTATTTAATTAATTTTACTAAATTCATTATCTATACTCCTCCAAACCTCTTTGGGCTTGGAGACATGTGATTATCTCTTGTTATAAACATCAAGATGTAATTCATTTAATTTTTTACCTTTTTTTTTTCTTAAATAGCATTGTGTTTTTTCGTCATCATATATTATTTCTTTTTAGGTTTTACTTTTTATGTTTGTCAAGGAGTCTCACACCGCTTGTGTATGTTTCCGGCATTTTATTACTACCAAGTTCCAAAAATTACTCTCTGTGGCAGCTGATATTACTCCAAGAGAAAATTTAGGTTGGCAGGTCTGATTAAACAGGCACAGAAATAGGAATAGTAACAAGCAGAACAAACAAAATACAGGCCCATGGATCTGCCAGTCACACAAATAGGAATAGTAACAAGCAGAACAAAATACAGGCCCATGGACCTGCCAGTCACAGAAATAGGAATAGTAACAAGCAGAACAAAATACAGGCCCATGGACCTGCCAGCCACAGAAATAGGAATAGTAACAGGCAGAACAAACAAAATACAGGCCCATGGATCTGCCAGCCACAGAAATAGGAATAGTAACAGGCAGAACAAACAAAATACAGGCCCATGGACCTGCCAGCCACAGAAATAGGAATAGTAACAGGCAGAACAAACAAAATACAGGCCCATGGATCTGCCAGCCACAGAAATAGGAATAGTAACAAGCAGAACAAACAAAATACAGGCCCATGGATCTGCCAGCCACAGAAATAGGAATAGTAACAGGCAGAACAAACAAAATACAGGCCCATGGATCTGCCAGTCACAGAAATAGGAATAGTAACAGGCAGAACAAACAAAATACAGGCCCATGGATCTGCCAGCCACAGAAATAGGAATAGTAACAGGCAGAACAAACAAAATACAGGCACAGAAATAGGAATAGTAACAAGCAGAACAAACAAAATACAGGCCCATGGATCTGCCAGCCACAGAAATAGGAATAGTAACAGGCAGAACAAACAAAATACAGGCACAGAAATAGGAATAGTAACAGGCAGAACAAACAAAATACAGGCACAGAAATAGGAATAGTAACAGGCAGAACAAACAAAATACAGGCACAGAAATAGGAATAGTAACAGGCAGAACAAACAAAATACAGGCACAGAAATAGGAATAGTAACAAGCAGAACAAACAAAATACAGCCCCATGGACCTGCCAGCCACAGAAATAGGAATAGTAACAGGCAGAACAAACAAAATACAGGCCCATGGATCTGCCAGTCACAGAAATAGGAATAGTAACAAGCAGAACAAACAAAATACAGGCCCATGGATCTGCCAGTCACAGAAATAGGAATAGTAACAGGCAGAACAAACAAAATACAGGCCCATGGACCTGCCAGTCACAGAAATAGGAATAGTAACAAGCAGAACAAACACACATTTTTAGCGCCATTAGTCAATGCAAACCTAGAGGTTTCTTAATACTTTTTTTTTTTTTTTTTGTAAATGTTTTGAGCTTAAATTAAAAAAAAATGAGCCCAACTAAAACAGATCCATGCAGTCACAATTTAGAATTGTAAAATCAAAGGTCTTGTACTGTATGTACAACATCCAATGCGCCGTTTGCCGATGATGTGTGTGAGAAAGAGTGGCAGTGATTGTGCCTAGCCATACAAAATATGAACATTTGTTTGTCTAATCTTGCGAGAGTAAGAACTGTGAGGAGACTGCCGCTTGACAGTGAAAATGTTTCAAGTCTAACGGACTGCCCAAAAAAACTGAATTCTTGGAAACAAACTCTCTGCCAATAGTGTAATGCTATAGCGGCAGTTATGCTTCTGCCGCCGGCGATCTGTACATGATACCCCTGGCTCTGTTTGCTAGTGCTAACGATGGAAAATGCAGTCTGACTCGAAGGTCACTGCTGTTGGGCATTTTTATAACGGGGCGTGAAACTAACACACAAAAGCAAACAAAAAACAATTTAATACACCTTTGGAAAGAGAATCATTAATCTCTTTAATGGTTTTTATTTGAAAGAAATCTTAGCACCACAACGAGTATTTTACACTCACAGCAGGCGGGAATTTGTAATTCCTACCTGGGGAACACAAAACTAGAGAGAGAGAGAGAGAGAGAGAGAGAGAGAGAGAGAGAGAGAGAGAGAGAGAGAGAGAGAGAGAGAGAGAGAGAGAGAGAGAGAGAGAGAGAGAGAGAGAGAGAGAAAGAGAGAGGGAGGGAGAAAAAGAGAGTAGAGGGGGAAAGACAGAGAAAGATTCCTATTTCTGATCGAGGATTGCTTTAAACAAACCTGTAAGCGAGGCGTAGAACATTCAGCTCCATGAATGATGATTTGAGCAGAGACATTTGATCAGAGACGTCCAGTTCTGAGAAGCCTGGTGGAGAAATTTGAAGAAATATATATGTTTCCATATAACATCGGCCAGCCTGAGAACCAGTATCATTTCAAAAGCTAAGTTGTTATCGAAGTATACTTTGAATTATCAAAGGGAATGAAAAGCCAGCTTGTATGTAATATTAACAACAAAAACAACTACAACAACAATGATGATGATAACAACAATGCTGCTGCTGCTGCTACTGCTAATACTACTACTACTACTACTACTACTACACTACTACTACAATATACTACTACTACTACTACTACTACTACTACTACTACTACTACTACTACTACTACTACTACTACTACTACTACTACTACTACTACTACTACTACTACTACTACTACTATGAAAAAAGAAATACACACAATTTGTCAACTGAGGGACATAATAAAAATAAAGTAACTAAAGTAAAAAAGCACATACATTGTTTCGCTCATATTGGCTTCATCAGACTAATCTATAATTGCTTATGCTTTGTATCCAATGTCATGTTCATCTAATGACAAAATGCAGCTCTAGATACTGCTAATGGAGTCATAGAACTTTCCTAATGCATTGTTACTGATATGTTTCTTACCTAGGACCATTTTAGCCTAGTCCATGATGTAACAAATGATGCCAATCCGTCTCTTATCTAGAACCTTCATAGCCAATTTTAAGATGTAACGCAGCTCAATATATTTTTAATGCATTTATAGAATGTTATTAACGCATGCATTGTTGCCGATGTTTTTCTCACCTGAGACCTGCTAAGCCCAATCTTTGACGTAAAGCAGCTCAAGTTACCTTTAATTTATTCCTAGAACTTTCTTAATGCATTGTTGTCACTGTTTTTCTTACCTGAAACCCTCCTGGCCCAATCTATGATAAAGTGCAGCTCTGAAAACAGTGATACTGTTATTGCATCCACAGAACTTTCTTAAGCATTGGATGTCAATGTATTTCTTACCTGGAACCATCTTAGCCAAGTTTATGATGTTACACAGCTTAATATATGTCTACAGCATTCATAAAACTTTTTAAATGCACTGCTGCCAATGTTGTTTTTTTTACTCCAGACCTGATGTAGCACAGCTCTAGATACTGCTAAAGCTTACACAGAACTTTCTTAACCCTCGTAGTGTTTACGGCCGATTAAATCGGCCGTAAAGTCGCTGCTGTGGTGTTTCGGCCGATTAGATCGGCCGTAAAAGAGGGTTTATTTTATGGCGGACTAAAGAGTCTGTACACCGCCAAATAAATCGAAACTACTCTTATAGGAATAAAGAAGAGTTCCACTTCCTTCCAGTGTTGTTTTGAATGCAGACAACAGCTGTTTTCAGCTCAAACTTTGTTTACATGTTGACACTCGATTTTCTCTTGAAAGCTACAAACTCTAACAATTTATAACCAAGGAGCAGGTCCATCAGGAAGGTAATTACTTACTCGAGAACAAGTTTCAGATGTCTTAGATGGTTAGATTGATGATTATTTTGATATTTTCAGTTATTTTATCTAGATCTAGATCTAGTAGTGACAGTGAAGGCAGGGAGCCAGTAGTTAGATCTAGATATAGATCTAGAATCTAGATCTAGATTTAGATCTAGACCTAGGGATTCAGTTCCAAGAGCAGTTGAGATAGAAGTAGATAGAAACGGAGATGTAGATCTAGATGTAGATCCAGTTGATAAAGAGACCTGAATAACCAGCTAAGTACTCAATCTACTTCTGCATGCTTTTTACATCTTTTGTGTTGGCAATGGTCAGAGAGAAATCTTAGGCTCTACTTGACGTTTATGTTCACTTGTTCTGTTGCATGAATCTGCTACAGCTGGTATACTCTAAGTCTTGGTGTGAGGCTATTAGACCTATACATTTTCTGAAAGCTGAATACATTCTCTACAACTTTTAGTTTATCTTTTTGAGCTAAACATGTTGGTTTCCAAGTTATTTGGTGACAAAGTAGATATTTTTTAGGCTAGAAACCTGACCTTGGCGTTTCAAGGCCAAGGTCAAGGTCATAAAACCCTTGTATGGTACCGAAACCCGCTTCAAAATTTTCTAGACCCTTTCAGCTTTCAGAAAATGTATAGGTTTTATGGTTTATAATAAATATTTGCTGCCTCCCAGTCTAATTTATGACCCCTATATAAATTCCCAAATATAGCCAGACACCACACACTAAATACTAGCGCCACTTGTAGGGTTAAGGCATTGTTGCCACTGTTTTCCTTACCTGGGACCTTCTTAGCCCAGTCAATGATGTAGCGCAGCTCTAGATAGCCGTACTGCATCAGCTCGTTTACACTGACGGCCTCCAGCTTGTCTGGTGTGTCTGCAGACGTATCAAAGTTTAAGTGAATTGTTACCATAGATCTATAACAAAACATAATTAGATTTCTTTATCGTCACTATATGCAGGGGTTGGTCCATTGTCAGCGATAAGGCGTTAGTGAAGAGGGATCCCTAGATTTACTACCGGAAAATTTATGTTCAGCAAGGTTCTATGTGGTTCATAATGAAAACAAAAAATGCAACTCCTCACGAGTGGTAGCAGAATTATCATTATTATTATTATCATTATTACTATTATAATTATTACTATTATAATTGTAAATGACTCCCTCACACTCAGCCTTGGGAAACAGGTGAGGCTTCGCGGCCACCAACGTGTCCCTAAGTGGGTCGTCACCAGCGCCCTCCAGCCTGTGCGCGTTGCTGGCAGAACTCGAGTGGTCGGCCAGCGCGTCGAGCCCCATGCCGAGCAGAGTGTCGTGATCGTCTAGCCTCGGGCGTTTGTGGCGGTGCTTGCCTCCCGGGGATCGGTCTTCCCTGACGGCTGTTTGGGAATAGCACCAGGAGAGAGGAAAACATAGGATGGTTAGATTATACAAACACAACAATTTACTAAAAGAAAAACAACAACTTTATCCTATAACATAAATATAGACCCCTTTCTTTGGTCACACACATATAAAGTGTCAAAAAGACTTGAGTTGATTGCATAGCGTTCAACGTCAGCAAAACATAGGCTATTCCACAGATGCGTGTGACAATTTTACGTGCTGGAACATAAAAAGTGCAAGGATACCATGACTCCTGTCTCAGCAGGTTACACTATACTGACACCGACCCAAACAATAATGGACCAGATAGGACAAATCATGGGTTTCAAATTAGGGACCTCCCGGTTGAAGGACCAACGCTCTACCACTAGAGCCGGCTTGCCTCCCATGCCTGAAAGAGAAGGGTTAAATCTCATTTAGAGCAAGACAGTTAAGAGTGAGTGAGAGAGTTCGTTTTACGGCACGTCAGCACGGTAACGGCTATGTTGTGCCCATGATGTCCTAAGACAGTTAATGCATTATACTAGTAGTAACGGTGATTCCTTATCTCTTTGAGTAGTAAAAGACAAAAAGTCCCAACAATATAGAAGTTAAAAGCACCATCTTGTTAACCCCACTGACCGTCTCTCCTCATGCCCATAGCGAGGCATTTCTGGAAGCGGCAGAACTGGCAGGAGTTGCGCGAGAACTTGTTGATGAAGCAGACGCCCTGGTCCTTGCAGCCGTAGTGCAGCCCCTTCTGGACGGAGCGCTTGAAGAAACCCTTGCAGCCCTCGCACGAGTACACCGAGTAGTGGTAGCCCGACGCTTTGTCGCCGCAGATCAGGCAGGCCGAGATCGAGCCGTCTCTGGGGAGGGGCATTCACACACAAAAACAAAGGATTCGGTTTGTTGGTTTTGTCTGTTTAATCTTTCCCCATCGTGTTGCAGACATGTTTTATGTATTGAACATACTCTTGTGCCAGCACATCTTCGTATTGATCTGCCCACATTCCATTTTGAAATAATGCATATCAAAGCTTTCATCTTTTATAAATTGTAAAAAATTCCTCCAAAAAGTGCGCACATGTGGATATTTACATAGGGACAAAAGCAAAGTTACCAGGACTTATTCAGCAACTGCTGCCGAAGAAACTAAGAAACGTATTGGTTAAACATAAGAAAAAGAAAATTAGTTTGTTGGTTAGTCTATTCAAACTGTTTTTTATAATGAGAAGATCGATTTGGCAATCTTTTCTCTGTGGATTGGTGTAAAAGTAAATGTTGACAAAAGTAAAGAAATGGTGATAGATAGCAAACTAAAAAGTTGCATTCTCAAATGATTTAGTAGCCTTTCATTCAGCAAATTTCATTTCACCAGACAACCTTAATGAAGGCTGAGACTGAAATTTACCCAAATATTAAATGGCAATATGATCATGTTCGACAAGTAAACATCAAACTCTGTTCTTGCTATTTTTGGATTCTTTTTTTTTTTTATCAAAAACACAATGGAAATTTCCACAATGGTCTCAAGAGTGTATCAAAACCAAAACTGATTTGACTAAGTGCAAATTGCACGAGTTTTCACCTTGTGACCACCTACGATTGTATCTTGGTTGTCTCTTCCAAAGTTATACACCTTTTTTTTTTCCTGTTCACTATCCAGACTGAGCCTTAAAACTTTTTTTTCTAAATGATATGTTGATAGACTAACAAAAAGTTGACAAATTCCCCCCAATCAACTTAAGTTTAAGAATCAATTAACACAAGGAAAAGTAAAATGTCCTTTTCTAGACCATTACACAATTTACAAGGCTAAAGCCTGATTAAACCTTTTCAAATCGTTTGGTTCAAGGCTTTTTCTTAATGTGCGCACTATTTTTGGAGGTTCTGTTAGAATTTGTTAATGGCAACAGCTTTGATATCTGTTACTCCAAAATGGGAGGTGTGCAGTTTAATGCAAAGATGTGCTAGCACAGGGGCGCAGTGATGGGAAAAAGATACAAAACTTTAAAAAAAGGTCTAAAAATTGTCCCCATCAACATAAGTTTAAAAATCAATTCAAACAACGGAAATATCTTAGAACCCTGGAGTCACAGTACGACTCACCCTCCGTCCCCTTCCATCAACAGGTTCTCGTTATTAGCTCCGGAGCCGGACAGCGACTCCTCGTCCTGATGCACACCCATCTGGGACGGCGCCACAGGGGCGGGGGAGGCATGAAGGTCACTGCTGGGCTAGCGTTGGACGGGTCCTGAAGGTCCAGAAGATCAACGTTCTTGTCAACGCCGGACAGCGCAATGACGGGCCCTTCGTCAGGCTTCTGTGGCTGAGAGGTCTCGTCACCTTCTGCCTGTATATTCTGCAGAGAAAATGAGAATGTGGATTAGATTCCTTTTATTTTCACATGTAAACGTTTGGCTATGCTTTATACATTAAATGGGCTCAGAATATGAAGTATGCAAGACAACTTTTTTTTCCAAATATATCCCTATGTTTTATCAAAAGAGACATTTTGAATGAAGTTAAATACCAAATCATTGCATTAATTTAATATTGGGTATGTCAAAATGTAACTTAGATTTGATATCTTAGATCAATAACTCCTAAGATCTCACGAAAAGCAATATTATAAAATCCATAAATTTTTGTTGTAACAAATTTGTCAGGGAATGCCCGTGTAAGACAAGGTGGTTTCTGTCATGACAAGCCACTTCTGTAATATGTAATCAATGAATCATTCAGATAGGTAATAAGGTTCCCAGTCAATTCCAAAACTATTGTAGGTGCCACACTCCGTTTGATAATGAGTGCTTAACTAGTGCACTCTTGCATGGGATTATTACTGTTGTTGAATCTCTAATAACGTATGAAATAAAGTCTAGTTAACCTGCATTATGATGTAAACATTTTTCCCAGAGCCAGACTCTCCAACTGTTGAGAAACAATACATAGTCGTTGAAACAAGCGCCTCCCAAAACATTAGCGCAAACAGAGACGGGTACAAATATATCATCATCATGATTAAGTACAACTGCATTAAAACAAAAATAATAATTAATCATTAAGGACACATAGTGTTTGTAATACATTGGTTATTTATTTAGTTTAAATAATAATAATAATAATAATAATGATGATGACGATGATAATTATGATAATAATGATGGTGATGGTGATGATATGGTGATGGTGATGACGATGACGATGACGACAACGAAGAAGACGACGACGACGATGATGATGATGATAATAATAATAATAAAATTAATAATAATAATAATAATAATAATAATAATAATAATAATAATAATAATAATAATAATAATAATAATAATAATAATAATAATAATAATAATAAGGAATATTTATTATTTAAAGAAGAAAAAGAAGATAAAAAATACTTTTCAATTGCACCAATAACTTTCGGCTTTAAAAATTTCTTCACAAAACTAGCATTCCTATGCCTCAATTTTCAGTCCAATAACAAGCTGGTCTGTTAGGAAGAAAAGCAAACTGATCCCTTGATTTATCAAATTCAGAGAATAATCACAAGTTCAAATTGTTTTTAGCTGCCAAGCCTTTTTGCAAGCCAACAATTCCTCAAAGATACTAAAAGTTTTTGTATCTATGAATGCTTTTGTTGTATATGAGTAAGATAAAGCAAGATTAGATGCATAGCGGAGGGAGAAAGGCACAGATTTCTTTCTTTAAGTATAAAGTAAACATTTTTTTTAAATCAATTTGTCTTGTCAGCATGTAAAGGTGAAATTTGTAAGAATTTTTTTTTTTTAAGTCTATAAAATAATACAAACTAAAAATACTAAAACATGCTTCCTTCCTTTTTCTAGAGGGCTTTGCAAATAATTATATGAGAAAAATTGATTGTTTAACTCTGCTTTTCAGCATGAAAACACTCACCATCGTCTGAGTTGACATCTGACCGAGAGAGCATCTCTTCTTTCATAGTGAAACCCTCAGACTTACGCGCAGGATTGTCTCCAGCAAGAACTAATGGAGGAAGAGACAGAGAATATATATATGTCATGACTTTGTTATAATCGTTACTTACTGTCCGTTGCCAGCAACTATGCTGTATTGTGGAAGGCTCTATATACTAGCTTTACAGTCTGACAAGTTTACACGCTGCTCAACACTGACAGTACGACTAGGATACCCAGACTTCTTTGATGGTACTCCTTATCTCACATTGAGAGATTTCAACAAGATTTAAAGGGTTTGATTAAACAATGTCAACTGCATGCTGCAGTGGCCAAGACAATTGCTTACTTTCAAGCCAAGAGGAGAGACAAAGCATGTGTAGTTTACAAGCTATTTCAGGTTATTTATATTAAGTTAAGAATCAGCATGTACACTTTCAGATGTTGAAAAAGTTATCATTTCTAGAACCAGAGATAATTCTATTTGTGTGAAATTTAAAAATGTCAGTAATAGTTTGTCCATGTTTAGAGGGCTGTCAGCGACTTGTGCCTGAATCCGCCTGGTTGACTCACATCCGTGTGTCACTGTGTCACTGTGTCACTGTGTACTGTGGACTCACCGGACTCCTCGGCGGAAGATTCGTCACACTCTGGACCTTTAGTACTGCCTGTGCTGTCCATTGTCAATGAAATTCCCAAGTCAAACTGTAAGCTTTCTCATAACACACACAGCATCGGAAATCTGACAAAAAAGTTTTTTATATACATATTTTAATTTTTAAAAAATAGCCAAACTGCCTTCAACATCCTTTATTTACATTTAACTGGCTCTCAATTTCTATCTAGAGGTAAGTCTATCTTAACACTTCACAGCAGGCTATGTGAATCTTAATTATGTTGTTCGACTGATGGTTCTACTTCTAGGTCTGGTTTTGCATCACTATTCTTGATCCCTGACTATGAGAAAACGAGGTTGGGAGATGGGGTTACCAGGCACTGTTGGACCAGCCATAGGGAGGATAGTGGGGTGTTGGAGTCCTCACAGTGCTTACTTCATACCAGAAAAGATTCTTAGAAGGAAAGGATAGTTTAGGTTGTAGATTTTATTATTATTACTAGGCAAGTGCCCATCATCGCATCTAGATTTACTTTTCTATGATACTAATTATTAGACCTGCATGTGTGCCCCAACCAAATTGTCTGAACTTAATTGCGTAAACACACATTTCAACATGTGGTCCTTTTTCTTCGTCAAAATCAAAAGAGGACACTTGTTTTTAAGTTAGGCAGTTAAGTCAAAATGTCAAAGTTAAACGTTTAGAATTAGTTTTGTAATTTTTTTTTAACTATTCAAAATGTCAAAAAAAATCTGTTTAAAATATGTTGATATTCATAAGTTTGAAAAAAGAAGAAATAGAAGAAGTTTGAGTTTAAATTTGTGGTGAGAGAAAGAAGAAGGTCGAATTTTTAAAAATAAGTGAAGAGTGAAGAGAGAGAAGAAAGTCTTAATTTAAATAAGTGAAGAGTGAAGAGAGAGAAGAAGGTCGAATTTAAATAAGTGAAGAGTGAAGAGAGAGAAGAAGGTCGAATTTTTAAAAATAAGTGAAGAGTGAAGAGAGAGAAGAAGGTCGAATTTAAATATGTGAAAAGTGAAGAGAGAGAACAAGGTCGAATTTTTAAAAATAAGTGAAGAGTGAAGAGAGAGAAGAAGGTCGAATTTTTAAAAATAAGTGAAGAGTGAAGAGAGAGAAGAAAGTCGAATTTAAATAAGTGAAGAGTGAAGAGAGAGAAGAAGGTCGAATTTAAATAAGTGAAGAGTGAAGAGAGCTATGTTGTGAGAAAAGGAAGAGAGAGAGATAAAGAAGGTTAGGTAGACCATTACTCGATCTAAATTCTACAAGAAACTAACTTTCAAAGTTAGAGCTAGGACATGGTCACTGTGTGTTTAAGGTTGTGAGATCCCAGATATGGCAGGATCAAATTTTTTGAAACTTGGACAAAGTGAGGTATAGGAAACACAATCTTCTATTCTTCAAGAAAGAGATTTTTATAAACGATTATCAAGAAATACAGAAAACAGGTTCCAAAATTGCGCTTACTGTGAACAAACAGTCAAAGGATCTATTGTAGGCGCTTTGACTGCTAGCTGCAGGTAAGGTGGAAAATCATGGTATTGATGCAAATCTTGGTTCTGAGATATAGGCCAAATAATTGAAAATATTGACCTCGGATCACTAATAGACCTATCTTTAAATGTCCATAACTTCTTCAATAATTAAGATATTTAAAAAAATTTAAAAAGCTTCTTAATCAGAACATTCTAAGCTTTCTACAAATATAAAAAATATCTATTGGTCATACTTCCGTCAAAACCATTCATTTCGTAGGCTGGACAAGTAAATCTTTTTAAGACCTATTTTATGTGTGGTATGAACCAATTTGACATTGGAATTGCCCAAAAAAGAGAGAAAAAAAGGGTCTTATGGAAAAAAACACTAATAAAATTAAATAACACAAAACAAAACAAAAACATGGGATCTGGGGGATGCATTCCCCTAGAGTACAATTTTTATTATTATGGAATAACAAATTTTAAATTGCATATCTGTTGGCAAAAAAAACAATATTTCACATACAAATAAAATATAAATCAAGGTCATTTGAAGGTCAAGAACACATTTGCGGGCAAATTCAATGTCGGATTCATTCACAACAAACAAATATAGTTATGTCTCATAAACATTAACTTGTCCATAAAATGTGACGAATAGTGTTATTTTTATTGTCTACAGACTGATGACATTGAAGAATAGTTTTAGGTCTCAACTAAATCTACACTAGATCTAGCTATACCTAGATCTACATATTTGCTTGGGGGCGTGGCACTATATTCACCCCAGAAAATCTTATATTTTCTACATTTTTACATTTCCAAATGATAACATTTCCTAATAGTTTATACATATTCTTCTTCACAAAAATATACATACATTGAGGTATTTCTGGCCAGTAGATTTCACACTATTTAAAACAATTAAATGGGTGTGTCTATACGCGCTATGTTTATTCTGCCTCTTTACTGTATAGGGCCTATGGGTTTTTGTCCAAATTTTGCTTTACCCTCACTAGACTATATGTTGATCTGAGGGTCAAATTTTGCTATAACACAAGAGTCTGTATTGTATACATCTCAGTATAACTATAAATTTTGTTTTTAAATCAATTCTTTGATCTAGAGGTCGAATAAAGTTCTAGATTTTCTATCCTAATTTAACGTTTCTTAGATCTAAAGAAATACTTTTCTAGATCTACTCAGTTACTGTCTTTAAAAGTAGAACAATTGCCATTGGCAGCGTTTATAAACATAATTTAGATAAAAGAAAGCTATGCTATCTAGATTCTAGATTTAGACCTGTAGTCCAGATCTAGTGCATAGATCTAGATCTATACCAATTTGTACAGAAACACTGGAGTCTAGATTTAGATCTAGCTCTATTTGAATATACAAAATTATCAGTGGTTAAAGATCTACTGCGTATAGACCCAGCCTAGATCTAGGTCTAGATCCAGATTCTAGATCTACTTATATCTAGATTCTAGGTTTATAATCTTGACCTACTGCTGCTACTACTCCCTGCTCCTAAGTATCTAGATCTGGAATCAACATATTATCTAAATTATTTTTCATTTAAATATCAGATCTATAAGATTAATAATTGATCAATATATCACACCATAATGCATGTAGGCTATAGATTCTACATGTAGACCTACTGTTTTATAATTATCTCCGTGATGAAATTTGTTTTCCTTGTTCTTGCACCTATTGAATTTCTAAACAACGAAATTAAAATTTTGGAGGGGTTGAAAAGCGAAACAAATTTACAGGGCTAGCGAGGGAAGCTGCTAGTCTTCCCTCTTCGCGGTATCGCCTAAACCAAAGAGATTCCCCTATAAATAGCCTAAACCAATGACTCGAATAATTTTCGATATTTTAAAATTGTATGAGTTTTTGGAGAATACATGTAGTGCACATAGAGATAGGACGGTTTACATTTTAGTCTAGTGGGTCCTTAGGCCGAACAAAAATTAAAATACGTACTCTCTAATTACCACTTAGCGATATCTACGTAAAAAATTGATAGAAATAAATCACCTTAATAAAAGTGTGCTTTGCCTTCTAATTTTTGTAAGCCTTGTATACGACCTTAGTATTCTGGTCATAATAACAACCATAATTATGCAGTCATCCAGTGATAGTGATGCTTTCAACGTTGAATTTTTTCCCGTTCCCAAACCAATCGGGCGTAGTTGATTTTTCAACCATTCCTATAGTTTACGGATTTGACTGTCAGTGCACCATCTAATATCATTGAGAAGAGTGCCAAAAATTCCAATAATGTTGTGTATAATGACTTCTACGTTTTATGAAGAAACTCTAACGGCGACAGGGACACCACGTGTCTCGAACAGCTGTCGACTTGCTTTTCAGCTCTGAGCGCAACCTACTGTGCAGTATCTTTGGCTAAGCTAACTCTTTGTTACGTTTCGAAGTTCGAAGTTTTTCAGGCGACTGTCGGCATTGGAAGGCGATAATAGTATCAGGGAATGGACAAGACGTGGTGGGGAACTGGCGCAGGTGGAAAAGTTACTCGGCATGATCACAGTTCACACGCAGCAGCAACAGCAGCAGCAGTACGAGGAGGACAAAGACACATTTAAGGCATGGGCGGGGATCGAACCCGTACCTTCTACTCGGCACCCATTCGCCTTGCTACGGCGAATACCAGTGTGCTTAACCACTCTGCCATCGGCTTTCATAAAATGGAATGCTTTTGGCAAAGGACTTTACACAATATTTGCCTTGACTGAGAAATTGTGCTGAGTCCAAGTTTATTGCAGAACGTAAACAAACAAAGATTTAAGTTAGCCAGAATAAACAATAGGATTATGATACAGAAAAGTAGTCCAACAACAATAGAGGTTAGGGACCAAATAATGATGCTAGTAACTGGTTTACAGAGGTGAAACTTCTTCTGGTGATATAGCGCTTTCAACACTCTTCGGTGAATATTTTAGAGATTGTGTGGCTCCCAAACCTGTCTCTCTCCATTTTGCTTCCCAGGGTCATTTGAGATTGTATATTGTAGTATGTCTATTCTTGAGTTTAAACAAAGTGGTAATGATAGCAGAGTTCGCTTTAACATCGAGCAAAGGATCGTCTTTGAGTTTGGTAATTTGTCCCCAGATGGAATAAAATCAATGTTCAACACGTGTTTTCTTCTAATTACCAGGTTTAAAGCTATGTAGCTCTGTTCTTAGTTAGTATATTGAGATTATCCTTCCCATTTTTTGTTTGGCTTTTATCTTTTCCGCCAGATTTGTCACCTTGTTGCACACCACATAACAATTCACTTATTCTTGTCCTAAAAGCATAGTTATTAGTCTTCGGTGCAACACCGGTACAACAAGAGCATGCACCGAAATGAATTTCTTGTTTCTATCGACCCGTGTCTAATGGAACAATGCTATGCGCTTTCAACAAATCTGCTCCACCATAACATTTTTAACTGATTATAAACTTACTCTTAACAAGTTCATTTTAAATCTAGACTGGTTATCGTAATATAATTACAATGGATAATTTGTTCTGGAGGTGTTATCTCTTATTGATTAATTGGATTGGTACCTTCTCACTGTACATACTCTGCTCTCCTTCTTTCCGTTTAAGACTAATCTTCATTATTTGACTTTCTTTTTGGATCTAGATTTCCTTTTTCACTTTTTTTTCTATTGCTTTTAGTTTACATTTAGATATGTTATCTTCATGGATCTGTTTTATTTAAAAATTTCGTGTGTGAATCTCTTTTACAAGTAAAATCTTAATACACTATTTTTTCTTTTTTTTTCAATTTATTCATTTTTTGTCTGATGAAGGTTTAAAGCCGAACGCTTACGTGTTTTATATCACTTTGTGTTCTTAGAGCTGCACTATACTTTTTTTTGGTGCCTTGCAGAGTACTTTTAGTAGTGGTAGTAGCAACAGCAGCAGTAGTAGTAGTAGTAGCAGCAGCAGCAGTACTGGTGGTGGTGATGGTAGTAGTACTAGTAGTAGTAGTAGTAGTAGTAGTAGTAGTAGTAGTAGTAGTAGTAGTAGTAGTAGTAGTAGTAGTAGTAGTAGTAGTAGTGGTAGTAGAGGTAGAGGTAGTAGTAGTAGTAGTAGTAGTAGTAGTAGTAGTAGTAGTAGTAGTAGTAGTAGTAGTAGTAGTACTAGTACTAGTAGTTGTAGTCGCAGCAGCAACAGCAGTAGCAGTAGTAGGAGGAATGGTAGTGGTACAGCTAGTAGTAATAGCAGCAGCAGCAGCAGTAGTACATGTACTAGTAGCAGCACCAATTTCACGCAGCTAATCAGGCTCATTGGAGAAGTTGCCTTTGCTCTTTCAAAGGACCCAGTTTCCTGGCATGGCTGACGTCTGCCACTGGTTTAGAGTTTAGCGAGTGTGAGATTTGAGAAGCTTCTGCTACAATAGGAAATTAAGAAAACAGTCCAGCAGAACTTTCTCACAGATTGAAATTACCACGAAAACCTAAAAAAAAAGAAGAAAAAAAAGTCTGGCCATTCAAATTTCTCCTAATTTGAATTTTACGAAAGAACCGGTTGTCATTTTTCTCTCTTTGGCTCTATAGGAATGGAACTCGTAATTCAAAATGTTTCTGGTTTGATTCTCTTAGTTAAATTACAGCTGGAACAACCAATAGGCTTTACAAAAGTATTATCCGTCAAGCAGCCTTTAATGCTTATTGCTGCCCCAGTCACGAAGGGGGGCGCGGTGGTCCAGGGGTAGAACATCGGGTTTCGACGCAAAAGGTCCGGAATTCGAATACTGGCTGGTGCGTTCCCTACTGGTTGGGTCGGTGTCAGTATAATGTGACCGGCTGAGACAGAAGTCATAGTATCCCCGCCCTGTCTCGTGTGTGGCAGCACATAAAATTGTCAGACGTCCGTCTTGGGGCCCGTCCACAATATAGCCTATATAGTGCTGCTGTTGGACGTTAAACCAACCCAACCAACCAACCAGCCCCAGTCATGAAGTTTTAGAAGAAATTGGGTGGGAAGAAGGTTGCAACATAAGGAAAACAATAGAAAACTCCCATAAATGCACATTTCAAAAAAGGGGAAGTAGATGTGTACAAGTAAAAGAAGTATATTTTTTAACACTTAGAGGTTCAGGTAGGCCTAATTTTAGAGTTCTATAATAAAAAAAAATTAGTAAACTTAGGCTTACAAACATTGTTGATGCTTTATCTCTTTTTTTTTAAAATTAGCGACAGTCCACAACTTGTATGTACCGGTACTTTATATATACTGGTATATATGCATAACAGCATTATCGGCATCAAGCTAAAAAGGAGAAAATGTCATATACATAGGCCTTCTTAGAAAATGTCATATACATAGCCCTATTTAGAAAATGTCATATACATAGCCCTATTTAGAAAATGTCATATACATGGGCCTATTTAGAAAATGTCATATACATAGGCCTATTTAGAAAATGTCATATACATAGCCCTATTTAGAAAATGTCATATACATAGCCCTATTTAGAAAATGTCATATACATAGCCCTATTTAGAAAATGTCATATACATAGCCCTATTTAGAAAATGTCATATACATAGCCCTATTTAGAAAATGTCATATACATAGCCCTATTTAGAAAATGTCATATACATAGCCCTATTTAGAAAATGTCATTTACATAGCCCTATTTAGAAAATGTCATATACATAGCCCTATTTAGAAAATGTCATTTACATAGGCCTACTTAGAAAATGAAAAAAAAATGAAAAGCAGTGTCAAATTCCTGAGAATTGAGAAGAGAAAAGAAGAAAATGAATATGAAACCAAAAATTGAACTTTTAGAACCATATAATCCCAAGACCTTACTGTAATGATAGAGACAAGCCTGACTTAAGTGACATTAACTACATATATATATAAACAAACAAAACTTAGGTTGGTGATTTCCCACAGAATTAATTTGAAGACAACTAGTGCTTATTACAGTTGTTCAAATGCTTTATTTACATAAAGTTTTGTACAAAATATGTACATATACAACGCATTTTCTTCTTCCAAATACCAGTCATAAGAAATCTTTCTAAATACATGCAGGCCTAGTGAATTTGTGCATTGTTACAAACACCTACTTTTGTTTAAGCTAATTAATACTAGTTTGAAAAAAGCGAAATTTGACACAAAATCATTCTATTACCTATCAGCTATCTTCTTATCTTATCTGTAATATCAATTACCATTGTATAACGAGGATTCTAGACCCCTTACTAGTTAAATGGGTGAACTTGACAGTTTTCTCATAGATGTAGGTCTACAGTGTTATGAAGAAACAACTGACAACTACCATCCATCTGTACTATGTAACCTTAGATTTATAGAAAACTTACTCTATTGTGTTAGTACTGTTAAATAACATACTGAACAATCTCAACTTAAAATTTCCCCAACCCTCTCTCTCTCTCTATCTCTCTCTCTCTCTCTCTCTCTCTCTCTCTCTCTCTCTCAGTAATACACATTGCATTCTCAAAGCTAGGCTCTGCCATGAGGAATGACGATCAAGAGATCATCGCCAACCGTTCCCCAATCCACTCGCTTGAGCTGAAAGATTGTTATCCACGTAATGAGGGCAGCCAGCCAAACAACACACCCAATCATCGATCGGATTACGTCTGCAGGGGAAAAAGAAAAGTAAAACTGATGATATCATTTGTTTAAATGAATATCCATAAATAATATTCTCATCTTGTTTATTTGTCTCCTAGCAGGTAAAACTTAATTTACTTTTTTTTAAACTGTTTTGATTAAATTACAGGATCTGAAAGTAGAAGTGAAAAAAAAAAAAACAAGCAAAAAATTAAAATGTTTCTTTTTTAAATGAGTATGAATAATATTTACGTCTTGCTTATTTGTCTTCACATAAAAAGTATTTTGTGATTTGAATTTGCAGAGTATTATTTCAATTTATTCAAATATTTCTCATAATAGCATCTGAACTTTACAGACTTTTTAAAAACTTTTTGTTAGGCTGCAATTTTGGCCACATATAAAATCACAACTTTTGGAAGAGGCATTTTTTTATTTATTATTATTATTATTATTATTATTATTGCTGTAATAAGTATCACGATACTATCGTCATTATCATCTTTATTAACAAGCTGTATCATCACTATACTCTAATCCTTACAACTCACAAGATTTTATCTGAGCCTGCTCCGTGTACTGAGGCTTCATGAACGCTTCTTTAAAAAACCACACGCTGTTGATGAGCCAGAGAAACGGAAGCACAAGGAAGCCGCCAAGATTTTATCTGAGCCTGCTCCGTGTACTGAGGCTTCATGAACGCTTCTTTAAAAAACCACACGCTGTTGATGAGCCAGAGAAACGGAAGCACAAGGAAGCCGCCTGAGGAAGACACAACCAAAGAGTTTCTTAACAAATTTTGGTCATAAATAAGTTTTAGCTTAAGCCTCTTGATTCCCTAGACCTAAAATATAGGACTTCAAATATCTCACATAAACCAAAGAGTTTCTTAACAAATTTTGGTAATAAATAAGTTTTGGCATAAGCCTCTTGATTCCCTCTCTAAAATATAGGACTTCAAATTAATATCTCACATAAACCAAAGAGTTTCTTAACAAATTTTGGTAATAAACAAGTTTTAGCTTAAGCCTCTTGATTCCCTCTCTAAAATATAGGACTTCAAATTAATATCTCACATAAAACATGATATGCAGTTACCAGCTACCAGTGGTAGTACCACTGAAAAGTCAATGTATGCGTTACCTTTTAAAAAGCTCAGCTTAAAGTAACTTAAAAGATATTAAAAAATATGCACAAATTGAAAAAATTCGATTCTGCAAACCCCCTCTCAAAGTCAAAAGTTTGCATTTTAAGAGTTGACAACAACTGATTCATTCTGAAAAGGTTAGATTGATTTCTGAACTTAGCCAGATATTTTCAAATTGTGATAACAAAATTAACATGCATTAAAAGTGTGTAGTTGTGTTTTAACCTGTTTCTAACTGCCTTTTAAGAGTAGAACAATTTGGTTGTATCCAGTCAGAGTCGACTGTCTGGAACTAATCAAGATATCTTAAACATTAGAAGAAGAAATAACAAAAACAAAACAAAAAACGCCCCCACCCCTAATCCCCCGCTTCCAAAAAAAACCCCAGAAACAAACAAACAAAAAACCAGTGTATTCAACTTGATGTTTTCCTTCATATTATTAATTAGTAATGTTACTAAAAAATTATACCTCCTTCACATTCAAATGATTTTACTTTGCTATTCAGAGGCACCTTGGTCTTAGAAACACCATGAACTTCTGCCAGGTTAAAATAGCTTGATGAACAGACACTAAGGGGTTTTCAGGCTCTAGATAGTAGGTACTCACCCAGATAATATCTGCGGCACATGACCAGTTTTTCTGCATTATTCACTCTGCGAAGATCCATTATGTTACTTCCCTTGGAAAGTTGGTAACACACAAAGAAGTCAGCTTCTGTAATTAATCTCAATCTGGGAAGAAACTTCAGGAAGGAAAAAAAAAAGAGATGTCCCGTCATACAAACAGATACTGAATAGGGATATATATTTAATTTTACTGTACAAATCAGGCTCAAACAGTCAATGAACTTGCTTGCTTATTTTTAATATTTTGTTGAGGAAGGAGGCGGAATGAAAATCAAGTGCTACAAAATTGCACTTGAACGAGAAAGATCAATGCAAGACCAATGGCATCCAACCTCTGGAATAAGAAGGAAGTATAGATGACTCATTGAATTGCTTCTTGCATATTTTTGCTTAATTCGAGGATTTACAGGCTCCTTTCTTTTATTTCAGCATGTTTACAACAACCAAATAATTATGACATTAATACTATTTTTTTTTTTACAAAAGCAGGTGGTTGTGTCTGTATTAGACCAAAAGATAACTTTGCAAATATTTATGAACTCTGTACAGGCTAGACAATCCAATGCATGGTGCACAAAGAACAGCACTGTGTTTATTCCTATCTGGACCCACAGCCAAGCCACTCCAGCTTTGGCACTCCCCTAACCCTGGCTCTGTTCGCGCGCCGACTTAAACGGTATAGCGCTCCCACCTGAGCGCTAACATAAAGTGATAAAGAGGTAGCTCTCTGACCCCAGCATAGCGGACAGCCCATTATTAGTGGGTGACTTGAGGACGCCTTAAGACGTCATCTTCTCACAGTAAACCTTGTCTTATTCACTTAGGAGTTAGGACTCAATATTTCAATACTAATTTGGGTGTCGATACCTAATGGGGCATTGAAAATACAGTTTAGTTATTTTGCATATTGCATTTTGTTTGAAAATTAAAAAAAAAAGAATATACCTATATATATGTGTTTTCGTTGCTATATAGTAATTGTTTGAACTATGGTTGAAGTAAAAAAAATGATTATTAACAGTTTTGCATGTTTTTACTGGAATTGTGACATTGGAGTGCCAAATAAATAGGCTAGTTTTAGATCTAGGTCTCTTAGTGCTACATCTATACATGTGGCTATCTTTAGGGTTCTAGGGGTGTGGTACGACTACGAGATAAGGCTATGGTTTATGTGTGGGTTAGGGTTAGGGATAGGGTTAGGAATAGGTCTATGATTAGGGTTAAGGGCCATTTAGATTAACAGTTAATTCACCCACAAAGTTTCGGTTGAACTGCCAAACCTTCTAACTGGGTCACGGTTTGACTAGCACTTTGTCGGCGAGAGAGGATCCGTTTACACTGTCAGTCCATGAACTCAGCTGTTGCTGCTTTGCGCAAAATTCAAACGTCAACAAAATGGCTGGCGCAAGCTACTTGGCTGATTTAGCGGCATTCGTTGCACTTAAAGCTAACAATAAAACGAGAAAGAGGACCATCTGGGCTAAAAATGGCTTTATAAAAAGTATATACACACACACGAATATTCTCGAACAAATGCGTGCCTATCAAGCAAACTTCAATCTCTGCCAGAATGTTTCTGTGTGGGTTCGAACCCCGGTCAGAAAATCTGCTAGGTGATAACATTTTGAAGCTTATTTGAGACACACAGTCTCTCTCTCTCTCTTCCTTTCTCTCTCTCCCCCTCTCTCTTCCTTTCTCTCTCTCCCCCTCTCTCTTCCTTTCCCTCTCTGTCTGTCTGTCTGTCTGTCTGTCTGTCTCTCTCTCTCTCTCTCTCTCTCTCTCTCTCGCAAGCTACTTGGCTGATTTAGCAGCATTCGTTGTACTTAAACATTTTGAAGCTTATTTGAGACACACAATCTCTCTCTCTTTCCTCCTTCTCTCTCTCTCTCTCTCTCTCTCTTTCTTCTCTCTCTCTTTCTTCCTTTCTCTCTCTTTCTTCCTTTCTCTCTCTCCCACTCTCTCTTCCTTTCTCTCCCTTTCTTCCCCCTTCCCCCCCCCCTCTCTCTCTCTCTCTTGGCCTGGCGAAGGCCTGTTGTGTAGCATCGAAAAGGTAGCAACAAGGATAGCATTCGAAAAACACATGACCCGTATATAACATAAGTGTCGTTTATTTGGTAATGTTCGGTAAAATTCAATATACATTGTACTGAAGCATATTTTCTTTTTTATTCAACCCAGACATTGTACACAATCTATACTATCAGTAGATGAGCTAGGCCTAGTTTAATTAATCACTATTATTAATGTAGTTCGCTACTGAGTCTGGGGTGCTAGGTCTATCAACTTCAAGCTACAGTTGAAACCTTCACCCAGTTTCCAAAATACAAGGATGGGCCACGTGGGAAATGGCGAAAAACAAAACAAAATACAAAAAGAGTTCAGACTTCGTAATTTGGCATTATTGGGCCCTCGTCGCGTGAAATTTTACTAATTTTGAGTCGCTGATCATGAATATGTTATTTTTTTTACGATTCGATTGCTAAAAAACATTTTCATTTACTGAATTTTTTACTCCGCCTAGAGCAGGATCAAAGGCGCCGCCCTGTCATAACCCAAGGTGACACGTGCCAAAAATACCTATTTTTAAACTAAAACCCAAACCTGAAAATCCAAAGGAATTCAGCCGGTCTGAAAACTAATAGATCTAGATTTACAGTGAGTTATAATGTGATAGGCTGGGAACTCTAAATACACTTCAGACACCAGTGTTGTGTTCAGGTGCCGAGAGCAGTAGAAATAGCAGCAGAAGTAGTAAGACAAAGAGAAGGTCTAGATCTTTTCTCTATCAGCAGCCAAGGCAATCCCGTATCCCAAGTAGATTTTATCCACTCAAGATGAAAGACACTCCAAGACTGACTAAATCTACAGCCCCTAAAACAGCTCACACCACACATCTCTAGGCTAAGGCCTCTAGGCAAGCCTAGCACAACTCACTAACATCACACTTCTCTAGGCTCAGGCATCTAGGCAACCCTAACACAACTCACAACATACTCATAACACACTTTCACCACAGGAGCAACATAATTTATTCATTTTTAAATAGAGCTATGGTTAGGGTTGGGGATATGGATATGGGTGTCTAATTTATTTTGCCAAGGGCATAGTTGTGAAGGAAGGGACTTTTTGAAGTTTTCCTTCGGGATTTCGCCCGTGTGTACCCAGGACAGGCACAATAAAGGTTAGTGTGCAGTAAACTTATATAAAACAAATTATTTCTATTGAATAGACGCCTTTCCGGGTTTCACCCTTTTATTTAAAAAAAAACGAACCGTACGCTAAGGCCTAGATTAGATCTATAAGTGTTTCGTCCTATGGAATCGTTGACAAAATTTATTTAGTAATCGGATCGCCCACCCACATCGCCGGAAATTATGTTTTGTTTATTTCTAGTTGTGAAGGCTAATTAGATCTAGAATCAATATTGAAAGATCTATGCTTTAAAATCAACATTGGGGAGGTTTTGTGTTTTGGTTTTCCTATCAATGTAACACCACACAGTAGATCCTAAGATTATCTTAAAGAATCAGTAGATGTATAAAAGTTAGCAACATTTTATTTCTTTATATAAGCTACTAAATTTTTGGGCCCGACGTTTAAAACCCTTCCTGCACTGTACTGTATACATGTGTATAAAGATAAAGACTTAAAAGAGTACAACTGCTCATCCCCTAGATTCTACTCTGTAGCCTCATCTAAATTATCTATGCCCGCCTTTTCCAACCATATTCATAGATCTAGATCTAAATCGAGAATCCACAACTCTATTTACCGATGGTGTTAAAGAAAACTGTAGTGTAATCACTCAAATCAGTGTCAGACAAAGAAGCACTTGTGGTCAAGATTCAGAACAAGAAGAGAGTCGGTCTTTGGTAAACATCCTGAAATTGTCGCTTTCTAAAGCTAGAATCTAGTCTTGTGATGACTGTTGGTGAATGTTTTTGATTTAAGGTAAACCCACAGATTTATAAATAGCACTAGATCGCTCAAACAAAATGGCAGGCCCCTCTTCGTGGCACATCAGCGCGCGAGCTCGCGGTGTCCCTGTGTCGGAGAGGGTGGGCGGACAGAAAAAAAGGGGGGGGGGGGGGGGGGGGGAAAAAAAAAAGGGAGTGTGGGTGGGGGGGGGGGGGGGCAAAAACTACAGATTACGAATACAGTGCAATAGATAAATAATAGGAAATAATGACACCGGTGCTCTCTGGAGAGTTTTATTAACTTTAAATGGTGATTTTATAAATATTTTATAATAATAATATTATTATTATTATTATTATTATTATTATTATTATTATTATTATTATTATTATTGTTGTTGTTGTTGTTGTTGTTGTTGTTGTTATTATTATTATTATTATTGATGCCCGATTCGTACACATTCACACGCAACGCGTCTTGGCCATCTTGATGTTTCAAACAGAATGTAAGTTCTATTGATGCTAAATATTATTTTAAAAAAAAATAAAGTGCTCGATTTTCATTGACTGCTAAATAAGTTAATTAAAACAAAACCCGTTAAATTCATCCCCTGCGTTCGACTGCTTGATCTAGCTGTAACAGCAATGTTATGAAGTTGCCTCTTTCAGCTCTGGATGTGCTCATCGTGTAACAATGTTTTGTAACATTATAGGCATAGGCCCGCTACGCCTGCCCTAGTGTTTCATGCCTTAGCGCATCAAAGGACTGATGCGCATTAACCAAGGCGTCTTGGCGTTAACAGATTGATTTTTATTAATAGAAATATGTGTGCGCGGCTTCCTGCCCCATCTTTCCTCTCCCCAGTTACATTCAAGTTCTGTCGCGCTGTTTCATCACTGATTGATCTAGTGCTATTTATATATCTATGGATAAAACCTAAATATTTGAGGATCGATTTTGCAAGTAATCTGCCATATTCCATAAAATAATCACTGCTCCTTTACGTATCAGAAATACTTTATTCAACTTCAAACAAGGTGTGAGCGTATGAATGAAATCCAAATTATAGGATGTATTATAATCAGCCTTTTGTCAAAATATGTCAAAGCAAAGATTGGACACGAGTACCATAATACTCGATTACTATTTACGTATGAACTATGAATTGAGAGTGAGTATTTTATAGCCGGTACTGAAAATAAAGTAACCAAACCATGACACAGGATGTTCAGCGTCCACTATCTGCAATCTAATCACTATGTTGTGGACGGGTACCAAGACTAACGTCTGGGAATTTTGCGTGCTGCTACACAGAGACATTGCAGTGATAGTATAAGATAAATCATGTCTTTTTTATTTGTTTGCTAAAGAAGAATAATTACGTTTAAGCACCTTTGCAGGTTTTATTTTTAAATCATTTGACGCGAGATCTGAATTTAAATTTAAAACTTTCTTATTTTAAAATCAGTATCCGTTAATGGTAAATGACAAATTAATATTGTTTGACTTACTTTTGCTCTTTAAGTTGAAGTTTATTCATTTCCTGTACTTATCAGTCATTCCAAGCAAACTGTTACCTTGACACTTCTTGCAATTTGTTTATGTGAATTTTCATTGTAAACTGTACCTGGCTACTACTAGGTTTTCAAGGTTACCCCCGTTCCTCTGGGAAACATTGAACATCCTTTATCTGCAGATGCAGACAAAGAAAGCATATCCAAACTAGAACTGTTTTACCTAAATTGATTAAATTAATTAGTTCCCTTAATTTGGGGATAAAGACAGGTTACTGATTATAATTATGCTCTTTGGCTGGGTAATACTTTGACCTTAAAAACTGTTCAATATTACGCAAGTTTACGGTATTGTGTAGCTCATGATTTATAAGATTAGGTAGCAGTGTGTCTCAATATAAATCAAGCATAATAATTATAATATATGATGTCGATTTAGCCATAGATAAACCACGGTCCCTAGAAAAAGTCTTGCATCGCCGATCGTGGTTTTTCTATGCTTATTGACATGCTACAAAAGTTACTTAACTCTTGGTAGAATTTAGCCTTAGAAAAAAAAGCCTGGTCCTTAGAGAACCGTTTACATTGGCAGTCAGTGTTTTACTTTCGGTGAAATGTTATACAAGTTACAAAAGTCTCGGGGTAATTTAATCTTTTTTTTTTTTAATCCCGCGTGCCTTTTATTTATTTTTTTTTTTCAAATGGTTTTGGGACCCGGTTGGTTATTGTGTCAATTGTCGTTAGTACTTTTAGGTCTACCGTTAGACTAACTTATTGTGCTATATTTACTCTGTGTAAGACATCATTGTAGTAGTAGTAGTAATAGTAGTAGTAGTAGTAGTAGTAGTAGTAGTAGTAGTAGTAGTAGTAGTAGTAGTAGTAGTAGTAGTAGTAGTAGTAGTAGTAGTAGTAGTAGTAGTAGTAGTAGTAGTAGTAGTAGTAGTAGTAGTAGTAGTAGTAGTAGTAGTAGTAGTAGTAGTAGTAGTAGTAGTAGTAGTAGTTATGGTCGTAGTAGTAGTACTACTAGTAGTAACAAATGCAGGTTAACGTTTTTGCTTGGGATAATTATTTGGGCTTCTCGTCCGACATGCCTCAGTAGCCCTGAGTTTGATCGACAATCGGCATTATGTGACGGGATAATCATAGAGAACATTGTATTAGTTATGGTTATGGTAGGGAAGGGAAATTCTAATTACCCTCAGCACCATAGAGTGTATGGAGGAGAGAGAGAGTTAGAGAGAGAGAGAGAGAGAGAGAGAGAGAGAGAGAGAGAGAGAGAGAGAGAGAGAGAGAGAGAGGAGATAGAGAGAGAGAGAGAGAGAGAGAGAGAGAGAGAGAGAGAGAGAGAGAGAGAGAGAGAGGGGAACCCTATGTCGTTGTCTCCGTCATATGACAGCTTGGCTGTGGAGAGATTGGGTTGTTTGGGGACGGGTTCTTAGCGCCTTTTTTTTTTAATCTGGGAAAGAGATAATGGATTTGCCAATACGTGTATTGACTTTTATTCCTTTTGACATCCTGTCTTTCCCCCAAAGCTTCCGTTGTAAAAAAATGTATCATTATCTATTGTATCCGTTTTACATTGGTTTTCTTTCATTTTTGTTGCACTGTTCGTGCTGTACATTGGGGTGAGTGAGGTGGAAAAAGGGTTGTTCACGCGGCATAGTTTGGTGGGGAAGGAATTGGTGGCCAAAAATTCTAGTGGTTTTACATTTTCGACATTGAACTAATGTCTCTATTACATCTAATCTGCAGAGATTCGAACAATATACATTTAAAAGACTGCCACTATTAACTATGACAGAAAGTTTCCTTTTAAAAAGAGTTGGCTTTCAGACTATTCCACTGTATTTATCCTGTTCGTATGAAAGGGTATCTCAGCTTGTCTGATATAAAGGCTGGTTTTATGCGCAGAGGCATAGCTTTTGCTCTCATTGCACAATTGTGTGAGATTAAATTCCATGTTCCAAAAAATATTTATGTATGAGAATGATTTTTAAGCCAATTTCAATAATTTGAAAATCAAGCACCAGTAGACTTGAGTGTTCTTTTTAATGCACATGCTATTAACTTTGAACCAATAATGATCTCACACCAGCAAAGTTGTAGAAATATTTTTTGTTTTGTTTCTAGTTTCAATAAAAAAAAAATGTGTGTGTTTGTATCATCGTTTCTTTTTGTTTACTTTAAGCTTATGGAAAAAAGAAGGAGAAAAGATTTTTGCATAAAAAAAAATGTCCTGTTTGCAATGTTTATAGTAATGACGCAATTAACCAATACATGTACAAGAAGAGTTTATGTTGCCTTTTACCCATGAATGTGCGAGTTAAAAATCAACCACTGTAATCATTTTCTCAATCAATTTTATTTAATTTCGCCTTTGCTTTATAACTTCAGTTACATAAATAACATAATTTTTAGCTATTAAAACTCGATTTATCCGTTTTCCAAATTAAATCAACCCTTCTGTAAGGAAAAACACTTTTCAATTAGCTGTTGCATCTGACCTTTGACCTCTAATACTAATAGTATCTAAAAATGTTGAATATAAAAAGTAATTTATTTTTAAATTCATTTCTGTATTTTGAATTACTTTGCAATGGAAAGCTGTGAGAATAAAAAGATTATAAGAAGACGTATCCGAGCAACAGAGTGATTCAAAACTTTCAGGACTAAATGCTCAAGGCTGCTGGTCTCTCCCAAAAGTAGGGAAAATATCATTTTTAATTTATTGCTAATATTTCCATGTTGTTGTATTAATCAAATTAAAAGTCGTTTTTGTTTACTTCTAGAATCAAATTCAAATTAAGATTTTATCACAGTTCACACAAAAAAAGAATGAAGCCTTTCTTTAAATTAGAGGGATTCATATCAGTCAATGAAAACAAAATATCTTGAGCACGACCACATGGGAAAGAAAGAGTCACCTCATAAAGTGTTGTTTAGCATCCAACATTAGCACTAGAATATAGGCTATATATTGTGAACGGGTCTAACATCTGACAAGTTTATGTGCTGCCACACAGAGACAGTGTGGGGATACCATGACTCTGTCTCAGCTAGTCACATTAAACTAACACCGACCCAACCAGTTATAGTCTCAGATTGGAGTTTTGTTGTTTTTAAATCTGCAACTATGTTGAACTAAGAAATGTCTTGAAAGAAATTAATACTATACAAACAAAAACATTTCAATATTTTATTATGAGTAATACGACTGTTCACCAACCAATTTTGATTCATTCTTGATAGGTTTTAAATGGTATAAAACAAAAAATAAAAAAAACAATGATCTCACAGAACAGTTCATTAACAACTTTTTATTTATGCATTTTAAAAAATTGAACATGTTTAAAAATCACATTAAAAATGGATATTGAAATATCCAGTCATAACTGAAACAAAGTGTAACAGCAAATCAAATGGACAATATGCAAGCGTGTAAAATTATATGAAAGGATAACCCAATTCTAGATTTATGTAAGGAGACTTTGCTTTTGTGATTTCTGTACTGTTAGCATTATTATAAATGTTTTGTGTGTGTGCGCAATACATGAAAAGCACGCTGGGACTTTGAAACCTTACTAACTGGCTAACCAATATGTTGCTGCAACTTCTGGTCTAGCATATCTTCAAGTAGATATATATCCAATCGTCTTTTTACCAACCCCATTTTATGATGCCACATTCAAAGTTTTATTAGCTTCAAAAATTGCCAAAAAATATCTATTGCACTGAGTTGGCTATGTAGCCTGTAGGTCTAGGATTAAGCGATTACGCATAGCTCTCCCCTAAAAGGCTGTTTGTTTTTAGTACAATGCTGGTTAGAAACAAGATAGTAAATACACAGAAATTATTCCATACTCAATATGTTTTGGTCGAGTTAGTATAAAAAATATTAAAACCGTGATAGATGTATCAGTAAATTTCATAGGTAAGGAATATTTAATAGACCAAAGAAGTGCAGTTTATAAAAGAAAGCTGTGGTATCTTGATCTGTCTTGAATATAACAAACTTCAAGGAAGTTGGAACTGGTGGATACCACCATATTTCAACAATATGACATTGAGAGGTAAGGCATTCCATTTTCATGTTGTTTGATGTTTCCACCTCTAAAAATCAGACAATAAACATTACTGTAATAAAAAGAATGGTATACTAGCATTGCTACAAAATATATCAGCAATTTAAAAATAAAACTTTGAGTGGTCACAAAATTCAATGAAAGGGCCTGTTATGCAGAATTGTATTTCAATTAAAAAAAAAAGTTAAAATACTCCAAGGTAGCATAAAAATACATGTAATTGCAGAAATCTTTTTAAAAGACGATTGTGAAAAGGCACAAAAACATCTAGATGAAAAGCAATCTTTGACTTCGTGTTCAGATAATAACCACTGCGCTAACAAATTAAACATGCTAATTACAGAATAAAAATACTGAGTTAACCCATCATCTACATATATCTTTTCCAAGATATTAGTACTTAGGGGCAGCTTTAACCAAAATTATTTTATCACATCAATTATTCAGTAGAGAGAAAACTCAAATTTCCTGAGAGTGACATGATTGAATTTCAGTTTACCTAATATAAAAAATTATTAACTTCCACTCGTCACAAATTCAAACTTAATAAATACCTAAAAATATAAAAAGAATATTAATGCTGGGATGCACCAATATTACATGACAGATTTAAAAAAAAAAGGCACACAGATAAATTCCTACAAAAAGAGAAGAAAATTGTAACAAAAAAAAAGTTTTCTCTCAAATCCTTGGAAAGAGAAATAAATAAACTCACTATCAGTATCACCTTAAACAAAACAAAAAATCAGAGAAAAACTTAATTTATATAATATATCCTTACTTTGAACTTTCACAGTAGACCTAAACTTTTTCATTCAATCCACATCAGGACTTCTAACAATGCGTTATTGACTTCAATGTGGTTTCCTCTTATCTAAAAATTACCTGGATGATAAACTTATTATTTCAATTTGTTTACTGTTTCCTATGAATCTATAACATGTCAACCTCCTCATCATCAATATTGTCATTAGTGCAAGAGCTGCTCATATACCCACTGCAACTACATGCAAATGAAACTACCAAACGTGAACTGTTAATTACTAGAATGCTATTCAACATAATCTTGAGCCATGTGCAAAAATGGTGGGGAAAGTTCAATTTTTTTTTTCAAGATTATGATATTTACATAAAGGCAGCCTAATATCAAATACTTAAAGCAACTCTACCAAATTCATAATTATTTTATAAATCAAATTAAAATCTAAACATAAAATTAATTGAAAAGCATAAAAAAGTGCAACCACATACTTTAATACACTTGATTTTTAAAAAAAACTCATGTCTGGTTTACTTTCAACATCCATTCCTTTGATGTTGCTGAGAAACTCATTTTACTTATAACATCATTTGGTTTTTGTTGAACACAATACACAGTTCACAACATGTTTATCTTTCACCAGAAACAGCAAACCTCTCTGCTAGTTTATGGCGTCCTGGGTATTAAAAAAAAAAGATCATATGGATTGACGGAACTCGAGAGAGAGAAATAAGGAAAAAAACATTGCAGCTAGAGCAGGAATCAAACCTGCAACCTTCCCAGCGGAGGCTCTTCCGTTGGAGCGCAGCAACCTCTTTCATAATCGAGGGACCTCCAATAATTTTTCACAGTTGAAATTAAATCAGTATCCTACAGGTCGGAATCAAAATGAATTTACCTATGACTGATTTTCGACATAGATATGTGTAACCCAAGAAGCTAAAGATAAACTATCAAAGGCTTCTATTTCCGAAAAATAAACTGAGTATAATTCTATCAAAACCATGTAATTACGTTCAACAAAGGAAATAAATACTTCAAGAATGACCATCCACCTGGTAAATAATCTCCACCAATAGACACCTAACCTAAAATACATGGGTGTTTTGGTGAAAATTTAAGGCTAAAAAACTTCAACATGTGTTGATTTACATAAATGGCATATGTTTTAGAAGAAAAAAGTATAAAAATAGCAAGCTTACATCCCTGTTAATCATTACTACAAAGAAAAAAAAATACAGGGTTAATATAAAAAAATGTAATCTGTATCTGATTATCTATTGAATTTGAAAACAAAATTTGAAAACACATAAAAATCATCATTGTTTTGTTTTGATCATTCTTTTGCCGCTTACATTTGTCCATATAAAATATATCAAACATTTGACATATTGATGAGTTTTGTGTACTTTGTGTCACAAATAGAAAGAATGAAAAAAAAAATGTGAATGTATGAATTACTATGAAGTAAATAATATGGTCTGAAATATTATTCTCCATTGGTAACATTATTTTTTATTTTTTTCATTAAAACAAAAAAAAATCAAGAAAAATCTTTACACGAACATATAACACAGCAAGTAACTGTAAATGTGCTGTTTTGCACAAATCAAATATAGTTGTTTTAAACAATTACATGCAAATAGTTATATTAGCATTTTCATTCAAATCTGTATCACAGAACTCTGTTAAATAAAGCATAAATGCAAGAAAAAGTAAAGCTTAAGAAAAAAAAATGTTACCAGTAGGTAGGTATGAAGTTCTGGTACAAAATTGATAGAATTACCGTGAAATCCATTTAAGATATACATCTTGAGCACAATCTTAAAGTTCAAGTTATCCAAAGTTCATTTTAAACAATGACTGTAAGGTGGAAAAAAGGGAATTGGAGCTTTGGAAATAGTATTAAATTAAACAGGATCCACTTTATATTATACAATTGAATAATGTATAAAGGAAACAAATTCACCAATCTTCCTACAAACTGGAATATATGTCCGAACTTAACTCTCTTCAATATCTTCCAAATATTAGAAAACAACACTGATTTCCTTACACAAGAGAAAACAAATTCTATTGCAAAAATGAACTGTAATTTTAAATGTCAATGACCAAATGTAAACTTATCACAATATAAGTACTCCTTAAGACAAAAAAAACAAACAAACCTGTAAACAACATAATCTCAAAATATTTGGCACTTATGATCTTCCATTATCATTTACTCTTCCTTAACATGACTGTTGGTCGATTTCTCAAGCTCCTGTTTTGCTTGTCTTTCCTTCTCGAGGGCTTTGACTGTGTCCAAAGGACCGCAGCCTTCAAACGCGTTAGGACTTCTGAAGGAGCCCCCGATTCGATCCCACAGCGTGAAGAACTGGCCGTAGTTGTAGTTGTAGAGGAGGTGGTGGTCAGTGTGGTGCGCACTTCCATTGATCAGTGGCTGCAAGGTCTCCGGAACTCGGTAGTCACCGTCATGGATGGAAACCGTCCAGATGTTGACAAACACAAACAGGCCCAGGTACGTCAGCTGGTGTAATGGAGAATAGGAGAATAGGATACTGTGAAGATACCGTGTGAGTTTGAGAACATGTTTCAATTAAGAGAGAGAGAGAGAGAGAAAGAGAGAGAGAGAGAGAGAGAGAGAGAGAGAGAGAGAGAGAGAGAAACAAAAACTTTAAAGACTAGATAAATACATATTAAATTATTATAATAATCGTCTGGGATGGAATCCATAAATGAAAACCATCCATCTGGATTTGTTGTTTTAAAATATTGTCTACAGACCACACCTACAGCAACAAAGACACAGATTACTGGAGTAGGGTGCTCAAGACTGAGTGGTAGATTATTTTATAGCCTGTAAAAGGAGACCAAAATTGTGCCAAGCGCCATCTAAATGTAATCTTTAATCTAGCTAGAGCTAGAAATCTAGATCTAAACGGTCTGATAGTCTATTGATTCTATACTTCGATAGGCTACTGAGAGGGTAGAATCAAGGTAATTTAGTCTCAGATGACTATGAAAGAACTCAATGCATAGTTATTTAAATCTTAAAAAGTAGATACAATCCAAAATAATTATGTCCATAGAGCTATGTGATATTAGTAGTTTTTCGCAGTCAATCTAGATTCTAGGTTTAGATCTAGATCTAATGCTGCAGTGTATAGCTATGTCCCAAACAAATTCGCTTTTTGTTCTGATCTAGTGTCTATTTTAACAAACCACTGAAACCAAAGTGCTGACTCTATCTTTCTTTCTGTGTGTGTGTGTGTGTGTGTGAGAGAGAGAGAGAGAGAGAGAGAGAGAGAGAGAGAGAGAGAGAGAGGTGCGACCCCCCACTTCCCTTTCACTTTCAGTTTCGGGGAAATGGGTAATTCCGAGAAAACTGGAGTGAGCTACTCTGCATCCTCGGGCATCAGCTCCCCGTCCCCTCTTGCTTTTATGGTTTTTCCTTTTTATCAGAGAAAGCATGCACTGCATAGAATGGCAATTTATCTATGCCGATTTATCCAATGACTGTTTATCTTTTCTACAAAATAATTTATAAAGACGAAGTTGATCTAATTAACAAACTTCTAGTCGCAGGGCACTAAAATTACGTCGCTTATGTTAAGTGAATGGCTCATTGTGATCTTGACCTAAAAACAAATGCGAGTTGGGAAGCATTGTACTAGCCTAATATCTATTTCTCATAAGTCCATTTCAGCTGGCAGCACGTGAAAAGGTCTTAAAAGGGACCCTGTGAGAGACACTGTCACGCCAGTCAGCATTCGGACACTGACTTAGAGGACAAAGATTCATAACCGTGCGGTATTACTAAGAACCAAACTATCCCTAGAACTTCTAGATCTAGCCGCCTGGGTGGGTTAATGATTTAAGATAAGTACCGGTTGTTCAGTGTCATGGATTAAGAGGCCGGAATTTTTCTCATAGAAAAAAAAGCACGTTGCGGAAAAAAAAACGTCTCCTTCCCAAAAATCGAAAAAGGCGAATTTGTGGGAACAAATCGGAATGATTCCCATTAAACCAAAATGAAGGGCAAGTCTGTGGCTATCGGTAAGGACACCGCCGGAAGTAGCGTTTATTATAGAAGTCAAGCAGTAAGTATAAGGCAAAAAGCCGGACGTTCACCAAGACGGGGTCTGTGAGCGGGAGTGTTGGCGACCAAAAACCGGAGATCTGAAAGGCTTGCTGAGACTGAAAACCGGAAAAAATCCGGAGACCGAAAAAAGCCTGATTTCCGGCTAAAGCCGGAAAAGTGGCATCCCTGAAGCTAAAAAAAACAATTGATCCTTACACAAGAGAAACAAATTCTATTGCAAAAATGAACTGTAATTTTAAATGTCAATGACCAAATGTAAACTTATCACAATATAAGTACTCCTTAAGACAAAAAAAACAAACAAACCTGTAAACAACATAATCTCAAAATATTTGGCACTTATGATCTTCCATTATCATTTACTCTTCCTTAACATGACTGTTGGTCGATTTCTCAAGCTCCTGTTTTGCTTGTCTTTCCTTCTCGAGGGCTTTGACTGTGTCCAAAGGACCGCAGCCTTCAAACGCGTTAGGACTTCTGAAGGAGCCCCCGATTCGATCCCACAGCGTGAAGAACTGGCCGTAGTTGTAGTTGTAGAGGAGGTGGTGGTCAGTGTGGTGCGCACTTCCATTGATCAGTGGCTGCAAGGTCTCCGGAACTCGGTAGTCACCGTCATGGATGGAAACCGTCCAGATGTTGACAAACACAAACAGGCCCAGGTACGTCAGCTGGTGTAATGGAGAATAGGAGAATAGGATACTGTGAAGATACCGTGTGAGTTTGAGAACATGTTTCAATTAAGAGAGAGAGAGAGAGAGAGAGAGAGAGAGAGAGAGAGAGAGAGAGAGAGAGAGAGAGAGAGAGAGAGAGAGAGAGAGAGAGAGAGAGAGAGAGAGTGAGAGAGGGTGAGCAAGTTATCAATGCTTATGCTTTTTAATAATGTTTTCCACATGTGTGTCAAGATACTGTTGCTGCTAGTACATCCAACCAACATTTCCCTTAATTTGATTAATAAACGTTTATCTTATTTTGTCTTATTTTATTTTTTCAAGTTCTGTATACTTTATAAAGTAGCTTTACCTTTGATTACTGGTGTGTATCCTAGAATAGAGAGTGGATGAAATTTTAATAATTTGGCTGGTTTTCATCTCGCTTATTGATTCTACTTGCCATATTTTTAAGGCTTAATCCCCCGCAACCAATATTAAAAGTAGTTGGACGATAGTCTTATATAAATTGTGAATTCAAAAAAAATCTACTTTTCCTCTGACTGGCTGAAATCCTCGAATAATACTATACTTAACTATTTTCAACCTACTATGATTGGAAGAGTTAAACATTATTATAATTATTTGTTTGCTTGTTCCTCTCCTTGATAGTCGTTAAAAAGCCTACTGTTTGTGTGTGCATGTGCTTTATTTTTCTAGTACAAAAGGACAAGTTGAATCATTTGTATTTATAATATAAAGCTTATAAAGTATTTTCCATAGAGATAGACAGTAAAAAGATAAAGCACGCTGATTCTAAATGTTCTCAACCAAGCTACAAATTGCTCTCCTAGTTGGGTCGTGTCAGTAGAATCTTACACCTGAAACATCACTCCTTGTAATCCTGCTGTCTCTGTGTGGCAGCCGTGACAGACATTAGTTTGGTACCCGTCCACAATATAGCTGGGAATATTGGTAGTCCATTGTTTCCGATGACTTCTATGTGCATCTCTATTGGGGGTGGGTTGGATTCTAAAGCGGCTATGTAGTCGTGTAGTCCTAGATTTGATTGGCAATGGCGTCAGAGTTACTGCTGCAGCGGTTTTCCTTCAATCCCGGGACTGGGTAATGCAGGCTGCAGTCCAGATTTCTGCTGGGAATACACTTAGAGGAACCAACGAACCAAACCAAGTAGTGTAAGAGCAATATAGGATGATCTCACCTTGTGTAAGGGGAAGATAAATGGATACATGTGGTAGGGCAGGCTCTGCAGGAAACCATCCGCCGGGTGAAACGCGTGACTTGCGAATGGCGTTGGCACCTGTGAGGGAAATAAAAACATTCATGAAAAGATATATTTGAAATGGATGAGCTTCATCAGCTGATTGAATGGGAAAGGTGTTGTTGTTTTTTTTTAATTGCTGTGCAATAACCTCACAAAATGAGTCTGGTTGTTGTTCAGGCTTAGCACACAAAGGGCATGTTATACAGTTATTGGTATCAAGAAAAGGTATTAAAAAGGGGACAAAATTTGAACTGGATTGGATAAATGAAATAACCATTACAAAGTTACCATAGAATTTCTTGTAATATTTTGAGCTCTCATGTCTGTATTGAAGTGTTCTTTGTGCAAATAATTAATATGGACCCAGAAATTTGTTCCAAGTTATGCCTTTCACATGCCCCGTAAACTAAGGCCAAACATGTTAGAGAGTCCTGATTGCCCAACAGGGTACTACTTATCTCTGGCAGACCCAATGGAAACAAATATCAGGAAAATATAGGAGTCATGGGGTCTGAGCTATTGCTCAATAGTGTAGATGGGTCCTAAGACTAACATCTGACAATTTTACATCTTGCCAGCCACACAGAACCAGCGCAAGGATATCAGTACTACTGTTTGAGTAACATTATATTGACACTGAGACAACAAAAGGTATGAAATAGCACAAATAAATTATATATTTGCAGCCAATTTAGGTACTCATGGAAAGACTATGGTTATCACCAAAAAATACATCTTGATATAATAGGGATGATGAAAAACCCCCCGAAAATTCTTGTTATATACTCTCTCAAGCATTGTTACAGGACAAAGAAAGAATATATGTATATGGCTGTTGTATGAAGGCTTCCATAACATCAGGTTCACCTAGCTGAGTCCCTGAGCTGCCATTTAGCTATGTGAGGGAACCAAGATGAATCAGGCATAAGTCAGAATTTGGACATGTTGAGTTATTTAAAGTGTGTTAGAAAGCATTAAAGGCACTTCAAGAGGTTGAACAAATATTTTAATATAACGTTATGGTTTGTGTTTATAAAACAGAAGATAATCCTCTTCATTTGGTAACAAAAAAAAAAGGGTCAATACAGAATAGTTTTTCTTTGATAAGTGGGCTCTAGTTTAAAACTTAGATCAGCGACTTGTGCCTGATTCACCCAGGATGCCTCACAACTCAGGAGAAGTGAAGGGCTATGAGTACGGCCTAGTTATGGATTATTATAGGGTAATGGATAACTTACTTTCCATTTGTGGTGCAGCTTGTGAAGATGTCGATACACCAGCCTGTGATGCAAGAAGCGGTGAATCCAGTAGATGCACATGTCCGTGAACGCAATGAATGTGAACATGCTCAAGAAAACTCCTGCCATGCCTAGAAAAAGAAAAGAAAATACCACAGAGTGAGATTCCTAGACACAGTGCGTAAAGTGGAAACCTCATGTAGTGAGTTGTGTAGGTATGGATTAAAACTTTAAATGAAAAAACAACAGCTTGAATTTTAAAAAAAAAGTCAGAATGGATTTATAAAGGTGACCAAAAAATATAGTCAGTTAGTTGTATTTTTTATATTTCAACAGCTCCATTGTCATCCTTATTCCTAACATTTTTTTGCTTCTTAACGTTAAAAAGGGAATTATTTGAAACAGTCTTGAATTAAGAGAACTGTACCAGGAAGACTGATTTATGAGTTTGAAATTAAAAAAATCTATCCTGTCCTGCCTACAAAGTTCAGTTCATAAAAAGTTTATTGGACTGTGTCTTTGAGTTTACCATTGTACATTAATAAGTACCAAACAATATTTTGTTCTCACACTTGTTTCTATACCATGCATCATGATTATACTCCTTAGCACTTCTTCTCTCAGAGAAAAGATAAACCACCTAAAACTATATTAATTTATACGAAAATTTCTAACACACAAAATAATGCAATATCAATACAGAATACAGAATATTTTATCAATCCTCATGGGTAATCTAATATTGGTGAACTACCTCAATCTTTCAGTTAGTTTTTCAAGTCTTTGTTCATATCTGCTTTAAGTAATATACACTAGACTGGATTCAATATCTCTATTAAATATTAGCAAAACTTTTCACACCAGGGTTGTAGCTCTCAGCCTTCCCTAATGTCAACGCAAGTTTTCTCTATAATGCTATCTTTTCACAAGATGATAAATGGAGAGTATGAAAGTTAAACTTACCAAGCCTCGTATCTGCAACATTGTCGTAAAGCTTACTGTAACCTCTGACCTCTGCAAAGAAGATTGCCACGGTTGGAATGCTCATCAGAGGGACGCTTAGCACAGCCACGGTTATCTCCTTGCGAATCTGGTTCTTCATGATACAGAGGTAAAAATTTTTTAAAATAATTTTCAGTAGTTCTCTGTTCTCTTTTCAATGTTGAATGGTTTTAACATTATGCTATAAAATAAATAATGTGGCTGATTTATTTGGCATCTTTATCTCTGCGCCTAAATATTTTTAGGTGCAAAAAAATTATTTTTGGTAAGTAAAATATTTTTTGGTAAGTAAAATATTGACTAAATCAGAAAAGTAACAACTACATATATAAAGTTTAATAATTATTCATTTATTAATACTTGGCAATTCAATTGAGATTTTCACATAACTGCCTTTAGATCACCATTGCAATGAAGGATTATTTAATATGATTTTTAGAAGAATATTGAAAACAAAAAACACACTTCCAAAAATGTTGCCACAGAATCCGAAGGCAGAGTAGCTGAGAATATATGCAGAGAAAAAGGACGCAAGATAGAGAATTTTAATTTATTTTGGGTTAAATGATTCTTTAGGTTTGTTGTTTTCTTAAGGATCCTTCTTTTTTAAATGGGAAATCTCACCATAACAGTCACAGTTCTGAGAAAAACAACCTATTTTGCTATATATTATATAATAATATACCTTGATATAACAAATTTCTTCAATGCTGTGCTTTTACTCGGCCACCACAGTTTACACTGATCAAGTTTCTCTTATTGTTGTAATTAAGCATCAATGGTGGGTATGTTAGAGCTCTTAGACTAGATGGGCTGGATGTTTGCAGTTCAAATCTTCAGCTGATGAGGATTCTTAGAGAAACCTTAGGGACTTAGAAGCAATCAAATTAAAAGATCCGATGACTTAGCTCTAACCTGTAATATTTGTGGATGTGTCATCAACTTGTGGTCGAAGATGAAGACATAGCTCAGGCCAGCTACAATGAAATATAAAAGGTAACCCCCGATGTTGGCGATCAGTAGCAGAGAAATAACCTGGCGCAAGGGCAGGTCTTCTTGCCAGTCAGTGGGGTACACATAAGGGGTGAAGAAGAAACGATCAGAGTAGTGAAGTACCAGATCCATTTCTTAAGTCCGCTCGCAGTTTTGTCTGTCAATTTGGCGCCCAATCAATGGGACTTATGTTGACTTCAAGGGATTTTCTGAACCTAAGGAAGTAATAAATACAACTATATGATAATAATAATAATAAAAATCATAAATCAATAATTAATTTTGGCATGCGTTTCCTTGTAAACAATAAATGCACAGTTTCAACAAAAAGACAGATTTAGACTATTTACCAGTTTGTGACCAAAAAATATTTTCTTTAGGTTTATCCAATAGGAATGATACTTCCCCCTCCTATTTTTTTTATCTATAGTAAAAGTATCACTCATTGGGTGCAGTTTTAATTGCACCGGTATCTTGAAGATTTTAAAGTTCAGAGTCATATAGTAGAAGGCCCAACCTAAGACTATACAGTTGAACCTGTCCTAGACAAATATGGTCGTCGTAAGCAAGTATTTGCAGCACTTTCCTAATGCTATGTAGGCGAGTACCAAGCTTACTTATAATAGCTTTTCTTTCCGAGTCCTTAAACGTTCTGTTGCAAACGGTCTGCAGGATATCCTAAAAGTAGCATGTGTGTCGATTTCAATAGTGGACAATGAAGAGAACTGTATTATTAAATTTAAGCAGTAAATATTAAAATGGTAATCACCAAACTTTCAGTATACCATACAGCCTTTCAGTTTCACACGCCTCTTGTTCATGAGCAGTTTAGACTTAGATCTAGGTCTGATCTGTAGATAAGATCTATAGATCTACCTCTTGCTTCTACCATGACTCTGTTATTAATTCCTTAAATCTATTTTCTTTAAATTTAAATTTATTTTGAATATTTTACTTTTCTCGTAAACTCTTTCCATGTAAAATGCACGCAGTCAGTCGATAAGTAATCTGAAACTGTAAAAAAGGCTAGATCTAGATTCTAATCTAGATCTCTTCTACTTCTAGATGTACTGCAGAGCAAGCACTCGCGCATTCATTCATGATTCACTAGATTCTAGATCTAGATCTAAGATTAGATACAGTCAGTAACAGTAAGAGAAGCATCTCAATAATTATGTAATCTGAATTCTAGAGTGAATCTAGATTAAATTGGGTAGGCCTACATATAAGATCAACATTATAGTACATTATGTATTTATCTGTATGTTATTTGAAACTAGGAAATTATTATCTACCCTGTTCGATCAGCTGTGAAACACCGTGACTTGTAAATCGGTCTGCTGATTGCTGATAAAATGATCAAGTGATGAATTGAGACAGAATGAGAATCATTCAATGATGCCGATTTGCCGATTGCCGAATCGAGATTCTATTTTGATTGGTTCTTGTCAGTGGAATCATCGTACCAGAGAATTGAGAAGCGGGTAAGGTTCGTTGAGGTCGGCAAAGTACTAGAGAAGCTTCGTTTCTAAAATAATTAACCACAAACTATCAAAGGTTGTAATCTAAGTATTTTTTTAGAAGAGGCTGAATATGGGTACCTCAAACATATTAAACGTACGCTATATAGTTTATTGAATTTTTATTAACATAAAATGCGCCTAACTTACGTAATGCAGAATACATGAGAAAAAAAATAGTAAGAAAATAACGTCATAAATGTTTTGTGACACTGTACGCTTTTTTATGATTTCAGCAGGGAGACAGACAACAGAGAGTCTGCAATGCACATCATGCATACAAAAAATATTCTTTAAAATGATTGCTATCAGGAGGAAAACTGAAGCAACGTGTTGTTTTTCCTTGGTAATATAATACAGGGCCTGATCAACTATGAATCTATCAATCTATCGGTGGAGTTAAAGGCTCAAGCTGCTAAATTCACTCGATCTGTGTTTTCCTTTTTATCACGTAACCATGCATTGTTATACAATTGTATAAGCCACATTTTTAGGGTCCAAGGCAAAAAGTGATGAGATTTTCACAGAAACACAAACAAAAAACAAAGTCGTTTTCACGTAGTTAGAGTCCATCTGTCGGCCGCCACATAGACTCTGAGAATTTTTTTATGGCGGCCGCCAGATGGACTCTGAGTTGCGCTGGCGGGTGGGTCGGACTGGCGTGTTACGCCGGTACCCTCGGAGAGTGGCCACAGCCTAGACGAAGAAAATAGACGCATTCCACAAAGTGTGCTAAATTTGAGATATATGTAGGCCTATTCTACACGTTAACGTGCCATCGTTATGTCAAGATTTGGATAATTTTTTAGTTCTTTTTATTTCTATTTTTACCTAATTTATATTTTTGTTTTTAAAAAAGAAGAAAGTTTTAGAGATAGAACTTGCATGTGTTACTGAAATTTTTGTTTCTACTTTAGACGTTTTCTAACATTGATTTCTGTTTCATTCTCGCAGTCATGAATAAATTATTTTGTTTCAGTCTGCAACATCTAAATTGCTATGCGCTACTGATGTGTGACAAAAAATCGCTAAGTTTTCGGAAACATTGAATACATGTTTGAATTTTTTTACAGCAAATGTAAAATATAAAAGAGAAGGGACTTGGAAAATGTTTGTGTAATGTAACAAGGTACTGCTGCCTCAATTTGAAAAAAAAAACAACAACACCCAAAGTTGTCATAGACTATTTTTGTTCACAATTGGGTCACTTTACCCTATAACCACTGTGAAGTTCCTGTATAAAAAAACAGAGTCGTTCTGGCGTTGATAGTGTCTGTCTGGCGGCCGTACACAGACTCTACGGTGTTTTTGGCGGAAGCCAGATGGACTGAATTTTTTTAATGCGCTAGCAGGTGGGCCAGAGTGTCGCGTGCAGATAAACGTATCCATTTAGGAAAAGTCGACTTTTTGATTTGTACTTACCTCCCTTGTCAGTTTTCCCCTTACCGTCACAGACAAACATGGCGAAGGTCGTAGCATCCCTCACGAAAAGTGCTACCCGTAAGTTTAAATGATATCAATGTCATATGTCGAAATCTATATTCGTATGTTTACAAATACATTCCCAATTTATTACCAAACGTTCATATTTTCCACGTGTTTTGCTTTTATATAATTCTGACGTCGTGTTCTTGATCTAGATCTAGACGTTAGTTTTTTCTTCTTTTTTTTTTTCATTGAAACATTGCAGATTGTTAGAATCGAGACTAATCTAGATTAGATCTAGAATCTAGATCAAGATTCGGACCCAATATTCCAAATGTTGTATTCAGGAGCTGAGAGAACAAGAAGTAGCAACAGAAGTAAGAGTAAAGGTAGCTGCTCCATGGGCAGCCGCAGCAGCCGCAGCAGCCGCAATCCAGTAAATCATGTACATTCCAATCCAAGACAAACTTTAGTTTAGACTAGATTTAGATTTAGCTTTCTAGACCCTGGAAAGAGTTTCACCCAAAGTCACAACCCAACTCATTGGCATCACACTTCACTAGGCTTAAGCATCTAGGAAAACCTAGCCCAACTCACAACCTACTTAAGTTACAGGTATCAAACTCACAACACACCCCGTCCTTCATGGCTGACTGCCTTAGATTATTATATTTAAAAGCTCTACATGTGAGGAATCTGCGGAAAGAGCTACCCTTCCCGCTTCTTCTTCTTTTCTTATCTCTCACTCTTTTTCTCTCCATCCCTATATCGCCCTAAATTTAAATTCTACTGTTTTTATTCTTTCTCTGTTTTTCTCTCTCTCCACACTTTAAGTTCCCTCTCCTCTCTCTTTCTCTCTCTCTCTCTCCCTCTGTCTCTCTCTCACTCTCTCTCTCTCTCTCTCCCCACAAATTTAGTTTCCTTCTCTCTCTTTCTCTCTCACTATCTCTAAGTATCTTCCCCTTACATTTTGACAAATATGAAACCTTCAAGTTTTTTACATTAGTTTCACGGTAATAAAATATATCTGAAACCCTGGCACAAATTTCCTATGTTACATTTTAACCGGAATGAAGTAGTGAAAATATCTTAAAAGTTCAAATTCTTAACTTAAGTTTTCCCCCAAAGCTTTCCACTGTAGGTAAAATAAATTCAATTTGTTGTCACCTTCAGGAAAAATGGTAAAAGATTGTTAAAAATACTTTAACTAACTTGTTAGAGAAAATCAATTTTTCAGACTTAAGAGATAGTTTTATGAAGTTATAACAACAAAATAATGGCATTATGACTATGAGTGCAACTGTAAGACTGTCACAGGTGAAAATACTGCAAAAAAATTCATTTGTCCAATGTTGTCCCCTACTGATTAGGTTGGTTTCAATATTTATGAGACCGGCTGAGGCTGGAGTCCAGGTCGCCTTGCACTGTCTCTGTAAGGCAGCATGTGAAATTGTCAGACGTTAGTCTTGGGCTTGTCCACGGTGTAGTCCATATAGTGCTGACATTATACGTTAAGCAACCAACTCAATTTGCCTTATGTCCTACACGGAAACAGCATCTTTTTTGCCAAGCCAAATGTGTAACTCCGGTTGAGAATCTATCACGTCTCCTTCTCCCCACAGAGCTCATTCAGGCCAGCAAGCCTCGCCTGGCCACGGCCTGGAAATACTCCAAGGCTGAGCTCGGCCCACCCAGCCTGCGGGACTTGGGCGAGGCACAGACTCGCATGGGGAACATCTTCACCTCTTACAAGACAGGGGCGTACAAAAACCTCACAGTCAGGGTAAGAATAGTGTGTAGGCGAGGCAACCATGTTGAATGAGGCACAAGTCTGAGTTTTAGAACATTCTGAGTGTCTGTGAGTTATGAAACTTCAAGTGATGTACTTCTGAGAGGCTGAACATTTTTCAACCCTGTCCTTCCTAATACCAAAGATAACCTGGTTTATTTGAGAATGAAAAAAAAAGACACTACAGTTGTCTCCGCCTAATGACCCGCCCCTCGAGTGACAAGAAAAGCAGGTTCTTAGAACTAAGAAGGTGCTGGCTCTAACGGGAGGAGAAGAAAATTAGCTTAGGTGTCGCAACAATGTGATCGGTCCCAAAAGAATAGTTTTCTGAGGGTTTTTTTTTTGTGGATTTTTTGTTTTTGTTTATTTGGTGTTTAAAAAAAATTAATTTTAACTGCGGACCTTCAGTTAGTTATTTCAGAACATTAAAAGATTTAGATCAAAGCAATCGCAGTCACCACACTAGTTTTTACATGCATAATGCATTGATTTGTAAAGTAAAGCAATCTTTGTCGAGAGAAACAAACCTCTCTCTTTGTTTAACAGCCTACTTTTTTATAAAAATAATGTGAGAGATGATCATTAGGCTGATCAAATTTTACAGACTCTGACAGCAATTAAAAAAAATGCAACGGTTAGAGCGGGACTCGACTCCGCAGCTCTCTCATTGGAGGTCGTGCGCTGTACTCTCGGACCCACTCACCCTAGAGGGTGATACTGATTTTCAGTATAGACATACAGCTACTTACACCTCTTTTGAGTTCCCTGCCTGTATCATTAAAAGTGGTGGGAGTTGGCGATAATGAGAGAAACATTTGTTTGATGTTAACCAGATGGCTTACTGGTGTTACCGTATTTCAATAAAAACGTACACCTCTTCTAACAGTCTTAGGACATCTCAGGATCTCTGTTGTTAGTTGGAGATCAGTTAGTCAAACTCAAATAAATGGAGTTTGGGCATTTTCCATAGTTATTGTAATTTAATAATTACATGTATATTGAGGTGAAGTTACAAATAATTTGATTTTAATAATACCTTTTTAGTAGAAAGTAAAAAAGGGCTAAAAATGAACTAAAAGTGTAATTTTATGGAGGGTTACATGTGTTTTATTGTAAGTGGGGCGACAAAAAGAGTCACACTGTTTGAAATTGGAAGAAATTTTAGTTCAAGTATTTCACCACACAAATTATTAAACTCAATGTAATATATTTCCACAGTAATCACATAAAAAATATCAAGATTGACAGTCTTCATGTTTTTACATTATTATAACCTCTATATTTTTCTTGCTTCTACTAACTTTTAGTTCAATTCTCTCGCTTTCGTTTATTTTTTTTTATGATGGTGTATATATCTGTGCTAGCTAAATTCACCCAGTTGTCTTTCTTGCAAGCCTTGATTAACCTTTCGAAGATGGTAACGTTAGCCTTTTTGCCTTTTTTTCCCCTCAGGACATGTTTATATAAAGCCTATAAGTCCCCTGAGACATTGTAACTAAAAGAAAGAATGATACATGTAGTTATAGTAACATATTACAAGATTCCTTCCTTCCGACCTCTTTCATTTCTGAGGGAAAAAATGCTACTAAAGTTTGCCCCTAACATGTCAACAAGTGCTGTGCTCATCAGTGCAAGACTGTCTAGTGCCGTGAGATGAAAGGGTTACAAGAAAAAGTATTGTGGTGGTTTTCACCCATAGGCCAGAGATAGTGTTGCCATGAACTTTCTATAGAAAGATCCAACCAATCCCTGAATTCAACAGTGGTTGTACACATTGTCTCATTTTCAAAGGAAGAAATGCCCATAAGCAGATCTGATCCATTTTTACTTCAGACTTTTACATTATAACATGAAGGCTCTATGATACATGTAAATAGTTTTTCAAAGTAAACCTTGTAAGATTTGATTAAAGTATTCCACTCCCAAGAAATTTTTAAGTTATTACTGGTAACAGCAATGTCATAATTTTGGTATATTATTTTATATTTACTATTTTATTGTATTCCTTTGTAATTCCAGGATGCTTGGCTGAATACGCTTGTAGGCGTTGAGATTTTCTTCTGGTTTGTAGCAGGCGAATGTATTGGCAAGGGCAGCATCATTGGCTACAACATCCCCGGGGCTGTCAACTGGGATATGCACTTCTAGACCTCTGAAATGTTTCGTTGTGATTGAGAATGAATGCTTTAGCAAGTGGAATCAAGTGTTTGCTGGTGTGAAATCAGTTGTATAGATTAGACTTCACAATAACACAGACCTTTTTATTTGTGATCGTTATTTCACTCTTGTTTCAATCAGAATGATGGTTGGAACATTTGTGAGTTTAAATTAAATACACATTTACCTAAAAATGTTTTGTTTTTTATTTAATTGTCATTTGTCAGTCTTTTGTGTTATATGATTTGTGCTTAGTATGCAATCTGCAGGAGTGATTCACGAATCATGCAGTTAGGAATGTGAGTTCACCTAGAGTGACAGCGGGTAGTCAGAGGATATGAGCTTTAATTGAGTGTCAAGAGAGCTCCTCAAGCAATACAAGTGAGTAATTAGTGCACCGTGTTCTAGTAAAAAAAAAGACCCTAGGCTAAAGCGCTCAGAGTGAACACAATTTAGATCTATATTCTGCAATTGCCAAATGACACACTGTGAGTGTGAACATCTTGCATGTCTTCCAACAAAGAGGAATAACTTTTACTTTTTTAAAGAAACTTATAGAAATGATTCTTAGATTTAAAAGTTCCAGATTGCATCTGGAAATTGATGATGACTGCCTAAGTATTTGTGTCTTCCTGGTTAATTAAAGATCTATAAGAGATCAGTTATTATTTAAATTATCTGAGTATAAAACTTTATTGCAAAGCAAACAGGGCGATAGACTAAACATATACTACTGACGTGGTCTCGTTTTTGTTCCAAGACCTCTGAGACTGAAATTCTTTTAAACAGTTTACAACAATCAGTGCATTTAAGTTAACTCAAATTTTGGAGGTGGGTGGGTTTTTTGTGTGCAATATTTTCAAAATTCTACAGGAAAATTTAGCAACTATTATAAAAAAAAATAAAAAGAAAGGCAAAGAGACAGGTGTAGAAAGACTTTCTGAAAGTCTGTACCTAGATCAAAACATGAATATATTATACTAACATACTGACATGTATGGGAGAGATTTGAATTTATCTACTTTGGTTTTTAATTGGTGAACATTCTGTTTATGTTGAGGAAATATTAAGGAAAACAAAACAAAAAACCAACACAAACTTGCTTAACCAGTTGCACTTAGATTATTTTACTTGATGAAGTTGTATCGTATTGTAACTGTACGCAGTATGTGTAGGACTTTAATTTTATTTGAAAGATAAAAAAACTGATTATCTGATTAAGGTCATCGTTATTTCCAAAATAAATTATAGGGCACACAAAAAAAGAGAAAAAAGCGGATTTTCAAACTTTGTTATTCAATCAATTCTCGTTATTTGGGATGTTAAAAATGGGGACTACTGTACATGTATTACTAGCAAACGGGGACTTGAAAAGCCTTGAACACAAGACTTAATTAAAAAGGCAATAGAAAACATTTATTTTAACTATTTTAGAACTAAAGTGTAACTGTAATATGTTTCTTTTTTACAATTTTGCTTATGGCACACAGTGACATACACACAGTAAAACCCTCAAGAGAAGACCTGGGCCAATGGTTTTTGTGAAATTTATTTTTGATACAAAATATTAAAAATGTAAAAATAAGAACATTGCTATTCAGTAAAAGCAGTAAAACTATGCATCACAAAATTAGCCTTTGGCATAAAGAAGATCTTTCAACATAAAACAAGCATATAATTTTATAAACACATAACAAATACATGTATAAAGTCTGATTTCTCATTAAAAATTTTTTGATTACTGCCAACTAAAGCATTTCTCTTCATCGGATTTGACTCAAGTTCTCTTACCCATCTACTTGTACATATATACGCATGTATATGCCATTTCACCTTTTCATTCCATATTACATCTGATGGTTTGCTGTATTAGTGTATAAATATTAGGACCCCCCTCCCCAGGGGCACAAGATACACTTACTGACTTAGGATAGATACTGCAAATAGTTCTACTACTGTTTTGCTTTTCACTTTTGTTTGCCCTGCAAAAACATGAACACATGAACTTATCCCATTTTTTTTTGCTTAGAAATGATATAACTGGCAGAAAACTAAGGGGACTTTGGAAACAAAGAGAATGGTAGATCCTCACTTTTCACCATCTAAAAAAATTAATCTAAAAGCACTAAGGACAAATATGGTAGAACTAGAAGAATCTGTAATGTTGAGCTAGGATACGGCCATGAAATCAGAACATGGTTACATTGTAAACAAGCTTGATGCATGAAAACACACCTCCCAGTCCCAGTACCATGTTCTATTGATCCCAAGTATGATGTACAGTGGTCTACTAGTCTTTTTTTTTCATTTTATAGTCTAAGATAAATCTTTACACACAAAATAAACATTTGCTAACACACCAGCAAACAAAATATCCTGAATTTTCTTTGGATGTAGCTTGCACAGTTTGGATATATTAAAATTACAATGGACAGTCTGGCATTGGTAGATAGATCACTTTAAAACTAGTAAAATACAACTCTAGCAAACATAAAAAAAATATTGCAAATAAGCCGGAAACGCTACACAATTATTGCAGGAATGACAATTAGCCTGACATAAATGATATACATGTGTATTTTAGCGAAGTTCTGTTACAAACTTGAGCCGTAGAACAACATCTATTGAAATGGTTTGATTTCCAGACCTTATTAGCTTTGTTCTCTCTACCTTGCTCTACCTTGTCTGAAAGACATTGGTCATGGTAATTTACTTTCCACATAAACAAAACCCCCAGTTCAAGTAGGTTCATGTAAACATTGCACATGTGTCCAGAACACTTTTCTGCATTAGATTATTTGAATAAAATCACTTTATAAGAAATATATAGATAGAGACAAAGACATACTGAATTATTGATGTCTGCCTCATGAATCTTAATTGCACAGGTGTAAAATTATTTACAATCTTGTTTAGATCTTGTTTGATTGTCATGGAATTTCTGAGAATTCAGGGAAAATGACCACAGTCTTTATAGTGTTTCCTAATGCTTTATAAAATGAAAATTGTACAACTATAGACGACAAAATAATAACAAATTACATTTTGTCTAAAATTAAAATCATATATAAAACGATCTGACCCAAATATATACGTACGCTTAGCTTAAAATTTGCTAGGCGGTAGAGCATAATTTACGATGTGTATCAAAGATGTGTTACCACCTTTTATTTGTATTTCTCAAGTACATTTTCTAATATTGACCCTTTCATTTATTTGCAGCCAAACAAGAATGTTGTTATAGAGTCTATCAGTTGAAAACCCCAAAATCAAAGACTGGGTAACGGGTTGTTCAACTACATATCCAAAGATAGAGAAAGTATTAGGGCCGCCAGATGTGGAGAAACTCACAGCATGCTTTACTGAAAGGTGCATGAGAATTTCATTGAATCATGTAATATAGTAACGGTGAACTCCACATGCACAGTCAATATTGCTCAGAGTCAGAGGATCAACCCTATATGTGTAACATTTCAAATAAAATAATTACTGACCTCCTACTTTGTATTGATTTCCATACCAACACGGCTACAGAAGCCCCTTTTTGTTTGCGCCTGTGGCTCGGTAAAGAATAGAAAAGGTATGGACCCTGCCGAACCCGGGTCCACAATCCTATATGTACATGTATAGTACTTTGGTTGAAGTCTATACCCCTAGCCCATGTACTTGACCACACACATGTAGAAAAGTAAGCTATGTTAAAAATTATGTTTGACAAAGACTAACAATAAGCAGATCCGTTGTGGGTATTATGAAAAAAAAAAGTATGCAAAACAAAGAAAATGTTAAATGAAACACTCTTGCAGTTGAAGTCAAAACTTAACTTGGAAACAAAGCACCCACAAATACTGGTATAGATAGACACATTCATTATTCACATCACATTTTAGTAATGCCTGAATTCAGGACACTCTACTACATCTATTGATTTGTTCTAAATTCAACAATGTATACAAATAAATGATGCTGAAAGACGGGTTGATGTATGGCAGCAAAGACATGCAAGGCAGGTTAAGTAGAAGGGGCAACGATCAGCGAAATTTAAAGGCAACCATAGAGGGTGCCACCTCTAGACACTTGTACTTTCGTGATTTGAGCAAGCAAAAGGAATTGGACAAATGCAGCAATTCATGGCCAGCCTCATTTGTAAAAAAATATTCCTCCTTAAAGAAACAGCACCACATAATATACCCCTTTCCCCTGTGTGGATCTATAAACTGGAAATAAAAATACATGTGTGGTGATAATGGATACGAATTTTTAGTCGACCATGCGGTTGATAACATGAAAGAGAAGCAAGCAGGAGTGACACTGTACTCTAATAGCCCTAAATTTATTTGTCTTAGGTCAATGTCTACTAGGTTTGCTATCACTTTCAGTACGCATTCATATAATAACAAATATTTTCTAAGTTAAAAAAATTCGTCTCCCTGTTTTCTATAAGATCATATCAAATTCAGTATATTTCTAGCTTCGTTTTGTAAAAGGAACAGAAATTTAAAATGATAAGTACTGGTACATGACTAATAAATCAAATATTGATTCCAAGTAAGTATGTTTAATTAAGTGGTAGCATATACAGCATCTAATGAGCCACAGATACTTAATATCAATGAAGTAAATTGTAGCTAGAGTTAGAATTTTCATCAAAGAAAACCTCCATCTATTTGTGGACTGGACCCCTGAATCTGAAAAAAAACCAAACTATCTAGGTATATTATACAGTTGGACTCGCGATATCGGGAAACCTGGAAAGATGCTGAGGAGCAGAATTTTTAAAAGTCATCGTGAAATTGGTAAACATTACCCGCTTAAACGGGAAAAAATTCAGTCACTCGAATTAAGGCGTTGTTTGTACCTGAGAAACTCACACAAGGTAGACCTTAAGAATAAAGTGACACACATGTGGTGAATGGTGATTTCAAGGCATTCTCTAACTCTTAGCAGCGGTTATTTGTGACTCGGGTAAGTGAACGTGCGAGGGAAAAAGTCACAAAGTCTTCCTGCATTGTGTCACAGGCGAGTATTGACAGGACTCACAGGTAACCTCGCATTTGGCACCAGAATAACATCTATTGATGTCCATCCGTCCCTCTCTCTTATCTCTCTTAGGTGAAGAGTAAAACCTAGCTAATCGGGAAAAAGTGTCCTCTCCCCAAATTGTCTGATTAAGCGCGTCCGACTGTACCATGGAAAAAGACAAAAACCTGTACATATTTGCAGCCACTGATTCCAGCACAATCTGCATACAATGTACAAATACAATTTCGACACTATGATTTACGTATATGAAACATGATATCGATAGCGCGAGCTCAAAAAAGAAAAAAAAGTTATGAAGCTGAACTGCTAATAACTTAACTGCATATTCTTTAAATCTTTTAAGTTAAAGTTCATAATATTTATCTTCCTCTAAATATTTACTATGGTAAGCCACATTTTATTACTTTGGCAAGCAAGGGGTTTGAAATTGCTTCATTTTTTTAATAAAGAAGTTAACATGGATATTTTAAATCTCCGCTAAAATCTGGTTCTAGTTATATCATATGATTTTTGGACAGAAAAAGAACTGGAATTATTTAATACACGTGTCTTATCTGTGACTCATGTTCAGCAAAAGTGTGGCTTTACCAAAGACGTAGTGTGTGGCTTTACCAAAGACGTAGTGTGTGGCTTTACCAAAGACGTAGTGTGTGGCTTTACCAAAGACGTAGTGTGTGGCTTTACCAAAGACGTAGTGTGTGGCTTTACCAAAGACATAATGTGTGGCTTTACCAAAGACGTAGTGTGTGTTTAGCGAGACAAATAGGGTTGAGTTAAGTGGATAAGGCATGTAGCTGCCAGAATTTACACACACACAAATCCTTCAGTCCCTTCACTTTTACAAATACTGTCTCAACTGCTGCACATCATGCAAGTTCCCAATGTTCACCAATGAACTGTTGACTACAGCTCTTAAAAGGTTTTGACAGGACCCAGAACAAATATGAAATACCAACCAGATGTGACTTATCAAAATACCATTACCAGCCTCGAAAAATGGAACACTTTATTTTAATCAATAAAATAGAATAAAAACACCTCAATATCAAGCTTTTGTTTTCTGTTTTTTTCTCTCCCTAGAATGGCTTAATTCTCAATAGTAATTTCCCTATTTAAAATGTTCTCATAAATATTTATTATCGTAAATGTATATAAAGAAGTTTAAAATATTACACATTTTCAGATTTTTTAAATCTCTCAAAACATTCTAAAGTGCCATTCAGTGGACATGGCTTAAGAATCAGATCAGCTTAACAAACAAGGACTTCTGAATTAAGGCAGTCAAGACTTTGTTTTGATTCAAAGTTTACATTATGCGTAGATAGGTCACAGGTGAACAATGAACATTTCAAACCAGCTTTTTCCTCTCACAGAAATACAGGGCCAGATTTCCCACACAATATCTCAATGATCTTGTGATGTACATTTTTTTCCCCACCCCATACACCACAATCTTCTTATAATATTAATCACATAAGAGGATTAAAGAAAACATTTTGGACTAGTACACACACCAAAAAAACAGATTATGACTAGAATCTTAACAACCACTTCAATCCTTAAAGGCGACAACAATTCCATCTCCATCTGTCATTCCATAGGAATGGAGCTTACGGTCAAGGTAGATAAGCCGCTCTAAACCTTGTTCAATCTGGATCAGAAAAGGAAACATTTTAAGTTATGCCTTTTCACATTTTCTTTTCCATGGTGATGTATTTCACTAAAAGTTACCCCTGCATTTAACTTAGAGCAAGGAGCTACACAAAAGATTGACTTCTAGTAGTTCTATTTTCACCCACAAAAAAACTAATATGCTATGCCTTGTTCATGTGGTATGTATAATAAGTGCCACAAACAGTTTTAATTTATATGAATGGTTTGGGGCAAATCATCGATCAAAAGCGATTCCACTCATGCTTTTTGCTACTCTATCAGGCTCCAAAATGATATGTCCAAACAATTATGGATTTGATGATGATAGTCTGTTGTATCTAAATTCACTATGCAATAATAAAGGTGGCATCCATTATAATGAAAAGGCTAAAAAAAATTGTTCTAACCATATTTATTTAAAAGCCTTGGCAAATTCAATTGATATTTTTTACTGAGTGGTACCTGTAATGACTACAATTTGCTGTTTGATATTAAGCATCTTCTAAAACAAACGACCAAAATCAAAATCAACAAAACAAAAATAAAAACAAAAGAAAAAAAACAACAAAGCAGCGCTACAATGTAAAAGCTGACACAATATACACTTACAAAAATTATGTGTTTCATATTTATGATGAGTAAAAATTTCTTCACCTCTGTTGCAACCCGCAATCCCCCTTGAAAAAGTCACCCAATACATCTCTTTTATATAACGATTGTGGGCGAGCCCCACTGCTATTTATAGATTGGGGGGGGGGGTGCATTGTAGTTGCAAAAAGCACTGCGAGCTACAACAATACTGTTGATTTACATCACAAAAACCTATAATGTATAATTTAGCATATTACTTCAGTGAGTTTTGGTTGTTTCATCAAACATTGAAGAGAAGAAGATCAGGATTTTATGAAAATAGATTGAACATCTTTTTGTAAGCATAAAAAGTTTTAGAGAAAAAAAAAAAAGCTGCAAACTTAAGTTTGTTATTCCTAGATCAAGACTACATAAAGTAGAATCTAGAAATCGAGATGGAGATCTAATCTAGATCTACGTCTCTAGTTTCTAGTTCCTGGATCTAGACTTTGGATCTAGATCTTATATCTAAAATATAACTCATTAATTGGAATTCATTATCTTTGAAATATTCTTATTCAGGTGGTTTACTGAGTTTATTAACCCTGAACTCATAGCCTGGACCATTATTTATGGGCTTCTTTTTAAACGCAGCGGGGGGGGGGCTGGGGTTTCCGGTTTTAAAAATAGACTTTGTTAACCAAAACAGGTCTATTATAGAAAAATGTGCAATTTGATGCAAACAACAAAGAAACCCTATGAAATTGTGGAAAAGTAATTATGCTCTTAAAAGAAAATACAATGACAAAACAAGATAGTAAAGACCTATAGAATGATAAAAAGAAAACCCGCAACGACAAAGCCAACAACCCAAACTAACATTACAACCCCGTACTTGATTGTCCATGTAGAAGAGCGCCAGCTTTGCGACCGGTCTGCCCGCCATCACACTCAGCAGTTTGCGCAGCGCCCTGACGGTCTGGTCCAGCTCTATGTCCATCTCCTCCTCCTTGACCACTCGCTGCTGGGCATCCTCGACCCTCACCTGGACACAAGTCACAGGCACGGGTTTCAGTTGGGAGGCAGCCAGGGGGGATTGAGGGCGAGACAAAAGTTGACGTCTTAAGAAGCATCCAATGCATTTCAAGAGGTTGAAGATGGTTGGTTGGTTGGGTTGGTCTAACGTCCAACAGCAGCACTATATAGGCTATATTGTGGACGGACCCCAAGACGGACGTCTGACAATTGTATATGCTGCCACACACGAGACAGGGCGGGGATACCATGACTCCTATCTCAGCCGGTCACATTATACTAACACCGACCCAACCAGTAGGGAGCGCATCAACCAGGATTCGAACTTGGGACCTTTTGCGTCGGAAGCCGATGTTCTACCCCTGGACCACCGCGCCCCCAGAGGTTGAAGAATTCATATGTCTAGCTCTTTCAGTTCTACAACCAGAGATATCCGTTTTAAATTGAAAATGAAAAATAAAAAAAGATCAATATAGAGCAGTTTTTCTAACTTAAGATTGGGGGTGGAGGTGTCTAACTCTAAACTTTTATCAGAGGTTTGTGCCTGATTAAGTCTGGGTGTCTTACATTTGTTTTAAAATACGAGAAAATTGTAGATTTAAGGGCAGCATACTTTAGTATAGACATTGTCACGGTACTGCTAGCACGACAAAATTATACAATGGTCACCATCTATCACGCAGGGGTTAAGCTAGTATGGTAATAACATTCTGTGCATTAACAAAAAGTATTGCATGAAACAATTTCTAAGTAGATTTACAATGAAATATGATTGACATAATGAGAAGCCCATACCATGGCGGCTCCACACTGAGGTAAGAATATTTCGTCACCAAATGCAAGCAATATATCCTTGTAAAGGCGAAAATGTGAACTAAACTTTCAGATTTTCCTTTATCTTCGAAACTTGTAGAAAAAGTAGAAATAACAAGACAGTGAAAATGACTTAAGGCTTAAATCATGCTCGGTGACAATTTGAAGGCTGCTATAAAGATTTCAACCTTCAAATTTGGGGGAAAAAAAGTCATTATGTCATTTCCATTTTACAGAACATAGTTATGATTCTAAACTGCATATAGATTTAAATACGTATAATATTAAACACATAAATTAAAATATTCACCAGTGCATAAAAGCAAAAAATGGTTCATAACAGATTTCAAACAGCTGGTGGTGAATTAAGTTAATATTTATCTTTTTTCTTAAAATACAAACAGTTGATACAAATTTCCAGTCGATGTAACATCTAAAGCTGCTCAAGAGCAATACATTATGTTCCCATTTCTTCTATGACTATTGAAGAGTATCTGTTTTATGTGTGTGTGTGTGTGTTTGTGGTGTGGCATGCATGTGTGTGTGTGTGGTGTGTATGTGTGTATTGTGTGTGGATGTCTGTGGTGTGGCATGCATGTGTGTGGTGTGTGCCGTGGCATGTGTGTGTGGTGTGTGTCTCTGGTGTGTCTGTAGTGTGGCATGTGGCATGTGTGTGCATATGTGTGTGGTGTTTGTGAGTGTGTCTGTATGTGTGGTGTGTGTGTTTGTGGTGTGGCATGTGTGTCTGTGTGTGTGGTGTGTGTGTCTGTGGTGTGGTGTGTGGCATGTGTGTGTGTGAGTATGGCGATACCTTAATTTTGACTGTTCTCTGTGGCTTCAGCTCAATTTTGGCCAAAGGATCAAGACGTCCATACTTATCCTCCAACTCATAGTACCTGAGGACAGATTGACAAATGAAAAGAAATAAATGTGAAAAATATAACAGAAAATGAGACTAACAAGACCAAACAATAAATAATTGTCATGATAAATCATTTGAAGACATTAAGTGAAGGAATCAAATAATAATAATTTATTGCATTTCTTTTGCGCATTTCCAAAATTAAAATTCTGCTCAATACGCATTACATCAAAAGTAATCATGAGGTAATGCCACAAACAAACATGCAAATGATATATTCAACCACACATACACAAGTAGCATGCACCTACACACAGACACACACATGCACACCAAGATCAAAGTATAATACATGTAATAAATCAATTGAAGACATTAAGTGAAGAATCAAAGCATATATGGGTGGGCCCTGTGGACAGAATACCAGACAACCTATGGACATCACGAGTTGACGACCCAGACTATTCCTCAGAAGAAGGGGAACACCACGCCTGACATGGAGACAATATATCAGTTCAGAACACAGAGTGTAGACTAAGGTAGACGATCGTGGCTACTTGAAGATGGTCTGAGAGGGGCTCCACTACATAGCTCATCCTCCCTAGATTTAGATTGGAAAACCAACAATGAAAATGCTCCCTGTAACAATTATACTTGATGCTTTAACAACAATTTGTTTCAGAATATAATTATCAATGAGAACCAGAGATGTCACTATTTTAAGGTCACGGAGTAAAAAAAAAAATCAGCCTTACAGATAGGTCAACTCCACAGAAATCTCTTTATCAAGAATGTCTCTTAAATCCTGACACCCTAAAAACTATGTTATGCATCTGTTTGTTTGTTGCTTAACTTCAGAACTACATAAGCTCTATTGTGTATGGGCCTCCGAGACTTATGTCTGACAATATTATAATCTGCCACATACAAGACGGTGCTGGGAGACCTGGACTCATGTCTCAGCTGGTCACCTTACACTGGCACCGACCCAACCAGTTGGGATAAAATTGGACAAATAAATTTGTAATGATCCTGGGTTTCACACCGAGGACCTCCCGATTGTGAGACTAACGCTCCACCACTTGAGCCAGTTCGCCCTCAAAACCATGCGTCCACTGGGAAACTGTTTACATAATTATATTTAAAAGTCCAACCTGGCGGGTTTGATGTCTGCATCCATATATTTGCGGAGAAAAGCTCTCTCAGCATCCTCCCGCTCTGTCTCTGTCACTTTGCTCCCATTGAGGGTGGTTATCTTGGGCAGCAGGGCCACCGTGTGCTGGAATCGCCTGTCTTTGGGCAACGCCTGGTTCAACAGAGGGAAAACAGTTACATCTCTCTCAAAGTCTGACATTAAACAGAGGGAAAACGGTTACATCTTTCTCAAAGTCTGACATTAAACAGAGGGAAAACGGTTACATCTTTCTCAAAGTCTGACATGGTGATTATAAAGGCTGAATCAAACTGTCAAAACATGGTAGGTAGAAATTCCTTTGAATGATGTTTTTCTCTGTGCCAAAAAGCCAGTGGGTGTAACTGTAAGAAACAATGACTACACTGGACACTGCATGGGTGAATCTCCAGGAATCATCATGATACAATAACATGAAAACACTGATTGTAAACAAATGGAGGTACATGTCTTCTTACAATGGCTGTAGCAAGAAGTTATGAAAGCGGGGCTTAGGACAAAAATCCAATTACGTGAAAAACGACTTCACAGGCATTAATTTGAGCCATGTCCACAGTGTAACTCTGTTTTAATTAACCCCCCCTCGCAAAATCATTTAAAATATTACATTGTACTGTGTTTATAGTACGTTTCACATTGGTTATCTTAGTAGTTTAGTGAACATTTTAAAGTCCTTTACAAAAGAATATATTTATATTATAGCAAAAGAAAACCCTCAATGCACTGAGAAATTCAAAGTTCTTAAAGTGATTGAATATGTCAATAAGTTCAAAAGTTATGATGAATTTTAAAATTTATCAAATGGTTTTTTTAACAAGTAGAATAAGAGCCAACAAATTTTGAGTTTGTAGGGATCAAACAATGTCCCACTACCCATTCAGCCATTTTACACATCAAGAGACAAATAAAGGCACTCTAATATGACTGAAACACTGTACTTCATTATATAATATAAAATGAAGGGTAGAGTAGAGGGGGCAAGAAGCAGATGCTGGTTAGATGACATAAAACATAAAAGACTGGATTCGCAGAAAATTAGAGCGATGATACCAGATGACAATGAATATGGCTAAAACAATGTTCTCAACTTTTGTCATTGGAATTACCGGTATTTTTTGAAAATGTAGGAACAAGGAACGAGAGAGAAAAGAGTGATGAGACAGACGGACAGACGGACAGACCAGCCTAGCAGTATGACAAATAGGTACGACAGTAGGACAGAGAGAAACAAACAGCAATGAGGAAAACTGACGACACAGACAGAATCAGTACAAAGGAAAACTGAGATACAAAGGATGCCGAATTAAATGAAACCGTTTTAAAAACAAATGGACAAATAAAGAGGTGTTAAAATAAAATCATGTCAGAAGAATTTCAGAACCATAGTTAATATAAACCAATTTTTTAAATAATTGAATGTTTTTTTTAGTGTTTTGTGGACGAACCTGACATTGACATTGCTCACAAATGTGGCCTTGACCTTGAAATGGTAGCAAAGTGACCTCTTTTACTGAAAAAAGTGGACTGTAGGATAAAACTGGGAAGACAGTCGCTGCCATAAAATAATGTGATATGAGGCTTTGAACCTTTTCCTGTTGTTATTCGGCAACCTCTGATGTTTTCCTGATGCAGCTGCAGTGGGTCTTCCTGTCTGTTATTGATTCGTATGGCCTCAGTTTTTCCGATATTTATCTGGAGTTCAGCCTTCCTGGCTTCTTCTCACACACGATATAGTTTCTCTAGTGTGCCTTGTTGTCTTTGTGAAAGAAGGCTGATATCGTCTGCAAAGTGAAGATCCTCCAGCTGCCTCATGAAGGTCCACTGGATACCCGTGACTGCACGCCTATGTCTACACAGTGATGCTTCACTGAACAAAATGATCTGAGGCAGGGAGAGCCATCGTAGATCCTGGTTCTAATTTCATGAGATCTATGCTTAGTCGGCTGCAGACAGCTCAGCATGAATACAAAACTGAATGTGCTTCGTTAAAAGCTTTAGAATTGGTTTTTATCCTTCTTTTTATGGACACATCATTCAGTCCAACTGGCTTTGCTATGGTCAGAGATTACAAGTCTGGTCTAGATTTAGATTAGATCTACACCAGATGCCTCACCTATGAATTCATTGGTTATCATAAGATCCAGTACATGACTGAATAAATTCACAGTCCATCTCTGTACCACAATAAATATCAGCAATCACCAGACAAATGGAAAGAAACAAGGCTTGGTTCAAACCCAAAGAAAGAGAGCAAAAGCTACGTCACACTGCTGAAGGGAAACTTTGAGACCGTATCTGGTCGATTTCAACACTGGCTACGTGTTCTAGGCTGCCGTATTTAGCCGCGTTACACAGAAGGCTGTGAAAATCTTATGGCAAGATTTAGTGGTGGTACAAGGGAAAGGGGTAAATTAACAGAGAGAAAAAATGGTCAATTTTACATTTAGAACAATGACAAAAATATGTTATTCTCACACTCAAAACATCAGAATCAGTAAAAAGTGCGGTAATAACACTCAAAACATCAGAATCAGTAAAATGTGTGGTAATTTTGATAAGAATTCATGGTGGGATGTTGATGTATAAAATTACCAAAAAAAATAAGTAATAGCACAGACTACACAACACACAATGAATAGTAGCACAGAGTAGAGAAATCACCTCAAGAAACGGGACGCCGCTGAGTCTGACGTCTGTCAACGCCGGGAAGTGCTGCAGCTTCTCCACCTCGTCCCAGGATCTCAGCTGGGTCCGGCCAAGTCCCAGCGACTTGAGGTGTGGGAAGCACCTACAGACGACACGAGGTAACTTTTTCAGATCACATGATTCAAGGCCAGTTTTTTTATATTCACTCTATTTTGGGGAAGTTTTCAGAGCTTTGTTAAATTAAAAAGTCTGATATTTATAATTTCAAAACGGAAGGTGTTCAGTTGAGTACAAAGATGTGCTAGCAGTAGCACAAGAGTGTATCAATACGCACCATTATAGTGAGCAGCATGATGGTGGGAAAAAGTTAAGAGTCAAGCAAACACTGCAGATTCTTCACCTACAAATTCTTCGCTTCTACATAGATTATTATCCTTCTTTTCCCTCTGCCCATTCGCTTCTATTCCAGCAGGTTTGTTTTGTTGTTTAACATCCAACGTCAGTCTTTATATAGTGTAGGCTATACTGCGCACACGCCACAAGATTAAAGTCTGACAATTTAATTTGCTGCCACACACGAGACAGTGCAGGGAGACCAGAATGTTTGTCTTAGCTGGTCAAATTATACTGATAGTACAACTAGTAGCGGTATAATACATTTTTGACCCAGCTTTGGTTTTGAACCAGGGACCCACCATTTGGGAGACCAACCCTCTACCACTTCAGCCAGTTTGCATCTCAATAAGCAATCACACAACATGAACTGATAATCATATGAATGGAAAGAGCTTTTTTTCTTTTTACAAAGGAACTTAAAATATGAATTCAATTACATTTGAACATTTTATACAATTTTACCTTTTATCTATGTAAATAAAGACAATATTTAATTTTTTTTTAAACTCTTCTCTTGAGACGAAAAAGAGCTTCACTTCACTTTCACTGACCAAATAAAGAAAATAATACCAGTATTTAAAAACCTTTACATTGGAAGGTTTAGGACTTTAACGTTCAAAGCTCTGCAGATATTTATTTACAAAATACATTTGTGCATCTCCATGTAAGAGCTGAATACAATCAATTTGTTAAAAAACAACCTATCTATCTACACGCACAAACTATTGATGGTACATACTGTGGAATATCTTCAGGATCGCCAAGGCTGGAGATGTTTGTTTCTGAGAGAAGCAGGTACTCTAGGTTGGGGAAATATCGCCCTACTTTGCAAATCTCTCCCCAGTCTGTGACATTATTATGTGCGAAAAACAGGCGCCGCAGGGTAACGTAGCAGTAGCGCGCCGGGTGGTGTGGTAGTGAAATCAAGGCCGAGGCCAGCTTGGGCGGACCAGGGCAAGCATCGTTATTACAAGATGATGGGGAGCAGAAATGTGCACTTTCTCCTGCCTCTTCCTCCTCACAGCATTGCTCTAGATCTGAGATTGCTAGACCATTGCCTTCTGACAGGTTTGGAAGATCTGTGTCATCTCCAGTTTCTCTGTTGTCCGATACAGAATAATCGTCTGGCACTTTTGTTACTTTATCTGGGTTTCCAGTTTGCAGTTCCGGTATCAATGCTTCGCCAGAAAAGGTGAAGACTAGTCCGAAGTTGTGGTATTGGTTCAGGTCCAAGTGAAGCTCTACAAGCCTGAGCAAAATGCAATCAGATTAAAAACAAGAGATAAGTGTTGTGATATGGCTCTCTAGAGATAAGACTGTAGAAAATGCAATCAAATTAAAAACAAGACATAAGTGTTGTGATATGGCTCTCTAAAGATAAGCCAAGCCTGAGCAAAATACAATCAGATTAACAACAAGCGATACATGTTGTGATATGGCTCTCTTAATTAAAGCTAAAGGACGTGTGTAGAGCTGTAGTTCCTCTCTTGTCTGCTGCTAAGTACCAGTGATCCCTCACAAGAAACTAACTTAATAACTATACATTCACTTTCTTAGCTTTGAAATAATGTGAATTAAAAAAATAAACCAGAGAAAACAAAGATTTATCCATTTATAAGTTCAGCATTAGTTATGATTCAGTTCCAAAATAATATAATATTTTCCCATATGTTATCAGTGCAATAATCTTTACTTTTAGAAAGACTGCCATGTTTCAGGGAAAACAATTTCTTATTTCAAATCAACCTATGGAAAATATAATTGTTAGTCTGTCATCTAGTTATGACAAGAAATACTTAAATATTTTATTCTTTTATTAAAGCTAAAGGACGTGTGCAGAGCTGTAGTTCTCAAACTTTGACAAAATTCTCCTCTCTTGACTGCTAAGTGCTAGTGACCCCTCACAAGAAACTATACATATACTTTCTTAGCTTTGAAATAATGTAAATAAAAAAACAACAACCCAAAGAAAACAAAGAATTATCCATTTCTGAGTTTAAAATTAGTTATGATTCAGTCCCAAAATAATATAACAGTTTCTCCATATGTTGTCAGTGCAATTGTCTTTATTTTTACAACAATGTCATGTTTCAGGGAAAATAATTTCTTCTTTCAAATCAACCTATGAAAAACATAATTGTTAGACCGTCATCTAGTTGTGACAAGAAATACTTTAAAATCTTATTTTTCTCCTTTACATAAAAAAAGCAAATCCAAGTAAGAACTGACAAACAATCCCTCTCTCCCATGTTCTTGGCTTTGGAAGATTTTGGAAATAATTATAAGTATGTCGACTATCTAAAGACATTCAGCGTGATTTTAAAATTTATGTCAGCAGTGAAGTTTGAAAAAAAAAAGCACACATTCATATACCATTAGGATTACACACAGCATTCTGTGTATGCATATCAGACTTTTATTCTGCAAGTAAAAATGGTTTAAAACATCCTCTTGCGGTACTTAATTTTCATCAACAGTGACTGCATCTTCTTTACGTAAATGTATTAAGCAAACTTTCCCATAGGTATTCATTGAGTTTTCTGTATTCTGCACTGTATTTCCATTAATCCTGTAAATCAATGACCTTGAGACATATCTTATGTTCACCTTGGAAAAATTTCCAAAAGCCGCCGCAGGACGTTCCAGGTTATCCCTGTATTGTTCAGGACTAAGTGAGTGAGGCGCGGAAAATACAACTGTCTCACGGAGTTCAAAGAGCAAATGTCAGAGGTTAGACGGTTACTTGCCAAGTTGAGGAAGCTCAGATGAGGTATACACGCAATGATCCGAAAGACCTACAGTGTACATTCATAGAGTGGAGAGAAATTCAATGATAATGTTAACATGGGTTTTCTTTAGGATTCTTAAAAATATTTCATAGATTCAAAAAACAACGAATTCTCACCCACACCCAAACAATGTTATTATAAATAAATTTGTTTGTTGTGGTTGTAAAAATCAGCACAGGCATTTTTGTTAAAGAATTTGGAAAGGAGTTGTGGTTTAATGATAAGTTAGAAACTTCCATAACAAAACACACAATACCCATTTTTCAAAGTTTTCTATTAAGATTGGAATTTTCAGACTAAGAAAAGGTATGAATGAGTCAAATGTAAGTTTTAGTTCTAAGCGTTGTTTTTTCTCTTTAATTTCAGCTTAGAAAAAACAAATGGTGTTTTATGCATTTGTAAAGCTTAAGTCATGGAAGGAATAGCACTGAAATCTCATTAAGAGTAACACAGGCAAAAATGAATTTCCAAAAATATGAAAGCAGTTGGAACAAGTGCATCTCCGTTCGGACGAAAAGAAGAGTCCTTCGAGGCTATATTAAATTCAAACTTATGTATGGATGTGAGGCTTAGGCAATCTAAAAACAGAAACAAACCAAACTCGAGGCAGTTGAAATAAGATTGCTCAAAAGAAATTTCAAAATCTTGTGGACAGCAAAGAAGTCTAATGAAAAAGTTATACAGGAAACTATCACAATAGTATCACTCATGAATACAATTCATAGATGCTAAGCACTCTTTTTTGGACATGTGATCAGAAAATAGAAAAGCTGGAACATCTTTAGACAACTGGAATAATCAAAGGGTAACGCAGCACAAGAAAATAACGGACATACTAGCAAAATGGCTTAACGTAAGGTAAGCAAGGGAGGCAATGAAAACAGTGCAGGATCTTGAAGTATGAAGCAAATCGTCTCAAAACTTTATCTCAGCAACTTAAGTTTTCGGTTGGAAACTAAAACATCACCAAAGTGAGTGATGCCGTAGGAGAGGCATGATTGCCAACGATACAAACCATGATAATTAATAGGATGGATGGAAACAATTTTGTAATTAAACGTTCCAGATCTACAACTATCTATGTGACGCAACCAGGGTGAACCAGGCACATGTCCGAAATGTGACTATTTGAGTTCTGTATAGTGAGTGATATGAAGCATCAATCACACTTCACAGGTTGAAAACAATCATAACTTTATAATTGCTAGAACCAAAAATAGTTATGTTTATTTAAAAATAAAGAAAGTCAATACATTAAGTTTTTTTCTCTCTATGATTCAAGGACTCTACTTCACATTATATCACTGACTTGAGCCTGATTCTCCGTGGTTGACTCACATACAAAGTGAAATATGTAAAATAGAAAAAACCTCGTCCCAGCTGGTGATGTTGTTCTCCATAAGGTCCAGTTCCATGACATTAGCGCACATCTTCTGGATGCAGGCAGCGTCGCCAGCAACACTGATCTCCTGGCCAGACATGCTCACTCTCTTCGGAAGATTGATTGTTCCAGATGCTGTAAGATTATAACAGTGATTGTATCAGACGCTGGAAGATTATAACATTGATTGTACCAGATGCTGGAAGATTATAACATTGATTGTACCAGATAACATTGATTGTACCAGATGCTGGAAGATTATAACATTGATTGTACCAGATAACATTGATTGTACCAGATGCTGGAAGATTATAACATTGATTGTACCAGATGCTGGAAGATTATAACAGTGATTGTACCAGATGCTGGAAGATTATAACAGTGATTGTACCAGATGCTGGAAGATTATAACAGTGATTGTACCAGATGCTGGAAGATTATAACAGTGATTGTTCCAGATGCTGGAAGATTATAACAGTGATTGTTCCAGATGCTGGAAGATTTTAACAATAGTGCAGAAGGTTTAGGTTTTCGCCTTTTTCAACATTTTAAGTAAGCAAATACACTGTATCGCAGACATGGCCTGAGACTATTGTCTGATATGTCGCATGGAGGGTTACAATTTCAAAGGCAGTGTTTAAAAAATGGTGAAAACTGCTACTTTTAATCTAGTCAAATCATGCTATGTTGATTAATTGTAGCTTTTGTAAGAATCTACATGCATTAATGTCTATTAATATTGTTAGTTGCATTATATTTGAGAATAAGCACTAATCATATCACAGGCACATAAAAATACAAGTATCTCCTCTGAAAAGTTGAAAAAGGAAAAAAAGTTGTGTGCATGTATTACCAAGGTAAATCAGACATTGATATGCTGCCTGTTCCACCTACAACCACAAACTCCCAGAGCGACATGAAACATTTACAATTCACCCTTATGCTTAACTTATTTACAAAAAAAAAAGTTTTTGACTTTTTTATCCAACAAAATTACTTATGCAGCACAATTTCCCTCTTTTTTTTCTGCTATAATATTGGGACTAACAATTGTGTGGCTACTTTGATTTAATATCAATCCATGAAGCTCCACTTCAGTGAAAATGAACTTTAGAAACATTTAAACAATTTAACCGTGCACACTCCACATCATTTTTGGCCGAAAGAGACTCACGTGTTGCCTTGATGTTCCCTGACGTGTGTATAATAACGATGTCGTCTGAGGTTCCGGCCAGGTCGTCGTTGGGCTGATACTTCAAGTGGACTGCGTGGACAAAGCTGCCGAGTCCAGAACTTCCCTCGAGACAAGTGGCTGCTTTCTCGACAGTGCTCTGGCCTTCACCTTGTGCTGAACTCATCTGACACACCGAGACGGAGCAGGCAGAATCGGCTTTGTCCAAGCGGCTGAGACAGCCTTGCAGTTTTCCAGAGCTGGAAGATGCTGACTGCCGCACTATGGTTCGGGGTTAGGGAGGAACAGAAAAAAAAAAAGAAAAAAATAAATCAAATGACTTAACACAACCACCTATTTTGTAGATAGCAATAAAATTCCAAAAATTTGGCCATATGCCTATTTCCACTCAAATCAAAATCTACCATTTTTAATTAAATTTCTAGATTCCATAGGCATAGACAGAATATTTTGACCACAAAATGTATATAAGGTGTTAAAAGCTATCTGTTGAAATATACCATTGTTAGAGATAATAGATATTGATGTTTTGAGAACATCATATTTAAAAAAAATTAATCATATTCATTGCCATTTTTATTTATATTTTTAGTTTAGTTATCCTTTTTTATTATAGACATGTTTCATAGACTATGCCAAAGATGATAGAAGCCTTAGTAAGGACAGGACTAGACGGAAAAGATTTAAGAATCATCACAGAGTTAAATTAGAATAAAAAAGTTGCCATAAAAGTCGATGAAGAACTATCTAAACCAGCAGCAACCCGACGCGGAGTAAGACAGGGATGTGAGTTATCTCCATACCTCTTCAATATATACACAGAGTACATATTCCACACAAGAGGCATTAATATCAATGGAACAAAAACAAATATTATACGATACATAGACGACACTAACCCTTATAACAAACAACAAGGAAGACCTCCATAAAATGTTTTATTTGTAAAAAAAAAAAAAGCAAAAAGGAAACAAAAAGGGCTTGATATGAACGTGAACAAAACTAAAACAAATGGTTTTTAGTACACAGAAAGATGTCCAAGTTAAAATTGTAGTAGACGGAAAACAAGTGCAACGAGTCCAGCATTTCAAACAGTAATGGCAAAACTGCCAAAGAAATAGAGATCAGAATAGCTCAAGCAAAATGAACGTTTATGAAACCTAAGCTTATCCATGTCAAGAGAAATTTGAAGAGATCTAAAACTAAGAGCAATAAACATTTATGAAATTTCCTTCCTACTATACAGCAACGAAACATGGGCTCTCTACAAAGAATCAGTGAAAAACTAAAAGCTTTTGAGATGTGAGGTATTTCGAGGGCTAGAAAGATTAAGTTACAAAAATAAAATATCAAACGAAGAAGTCTTGAGAACACTTGGTATTAATGAAAAGCATGTATACGGCATTACAAACTGTCTTATTTTGGCCACATAGCAAAACATGACCGCCTTGCTCAAACAATTCCAACAGGCAGAATGGAAGGAAGAGGAGGGAAAGGCAGACCGATCAGGAAATAGTACAACGACATAAAAGAGTGGACAGGGATCCAGCTACATGTGACCCACAGACTGGCACAAGATTGTATGACACATGGCACGTCAAACCCAAAACAGGAGGGCACAACGACCATCACATATATCAGTATCATAATAAAATTCAAATAGTATTTTTCTTTTTAATTTCCTTTGGACTAGCTGGGCAGATGTTTGTTTGATTTGGTTGGATCATAACTGGCTCACGCAGTGACAGGTTTCGCTAGGCAATAAAAAATAAAGGAAAGATGCAAGGGAGGCAATGAGAACTGGTTGCCATGCACAGGTGATTGGTAGGACAGATTTGACTGTATATATAAACACGTCCAAGGCAAAGGTTTGAAGGGTATTTAGAAATATGATAGAAAAAAAAAAAAAAAAAAAAAACAAAAAAGGAAAAACGACCAGACGTTGAGGAAAGATTGTGATTTAGAATTCCTTCCTTACCACAGGAAACTTGAAGCTGACTAGTCTCTGTCCTGTTGACAAGCTCCTGCTCTGAGTGACGGGTAAGAGCTGTCGAGTTGTCCTGCAAAGCAAACCCCCCACACTCCTCCCTTGAAGACATGGTCCACCTTACACAGCTCTCACTCCTGACTTGAGTCAGATTGAAATTTAAACACAAAGCCCAGAGATTAGGGGATTATAATGTATTGTTTAACACATTTATTTCCATAATCTGTATCACATATCATTTTGTTACTTTTATTTTTTTGGTATTCTGATTCAAACCAAACTAGATTGATATAATCTTGTTTGGGGCAAACTATAAAAACACAAAATCTTGGTTATTAGTTTGCCAGTCTTTGAAAAATTTTAATTTAATTCAAACTCGTGACTTTCTCCTCATAAAAACAAATTAATGTCCGTAGCATGATTGAGTTTGGCCATATTGTGACGAATCTAAAGACAGTGATCTAGCCGACCCCAGAAATTCGACAATCGCATTATAGTGACACAGCCCAACCAGTTACCAGTACAAATGGAGCAGGCAGAGCAGAGGCTTCAACAGACCTCCTGCGTTATATTCAGAAGGTCCAGACAAGGTGCCACCCCCCCCTGCCTGCGTTATATTTAGAAACTGATTAACCAAAAAAAAAATTTACCCGATGCCATCAACTGCTTGATCTAGCTGTAACAAGTTTTGAAGTTGCCTCTTTAAGCTGTGATTGATTACACACATAGATGCTCTCATCATGTAACATTGTTTTGTAAAATTATAGGCCCAGGCCCACTAGGTCTAGCCTAGCGCATCATAGGCGTGATTCACTGCTTTCAGACCCCCTTTTCATCTCCCCAGTAACATTTATGTTCTCCCATGCTGTGACGTCACTAAGCTATCTAGTACAATTAATAGAAATCTGTGTGGCGAACATGCAAAGTTGATAAACTTAGACACAAAAAAAAACAAAAAACAAAAAAAAAAAACAAAAAAAAACTCGAAATCGGTAAAAATTTTAATATCAATGAATCAGAGTATGGCTTAGATCTAGCCATGCAGATTCTAAATCTTCATTAGATAGATCTAGATCTAGATCTGAAGCTGACCCGAGCCTCAGTGATGACTAATACTATTGACTCCGCTTAGAACTCTAGATCTAGATCTAATCTAGATTTAGATTTACATACCGAGAAATATCCAGGACTTTCAGTTTCTCTAAGTCTATTGTATATATTGATTCATACATAAACCTTTTCCAAATAAAATAAAAATCATTTATTATACATTATTTATAAGCTCACATGTAGGCCTTGAAATCAGCTACCATAATTTATGTACCATTCTATTGCATAGAATAATAGGCAGCGTGCGTTAATTAGATTGTGCGTCCATCGTACTTTTTATTGAAACAACAATAGCAACACCAACAATAACAACAACAACAATAAACAACCAACAAAAAAAAACAACAGATTTAACCTTTTCTTTATTCAAATTGCTCTACGATTAATCGCATGACTTTCGGAATTGTATCGGTGAGTTCGGAGGAATGTACACTTTATTTTTGTCGTGTTTTGATTTTAATTTTCAAGCAGAGAAGGCTGGCTTCGACGGGCATCGACGTTGTCAGTCACCATCACAGTTGGTGTACGGAATGTCACCCGCAAGGTATTCGGCAGTCCGCACCAGTTGGCACATGATTATCTGCCACACATATCAATGTTTCTACCTCTAGGCTATATTTATCTATATAAAGAAAGCATTACGCTATATTTAATCGACATTAATCTTGTAATCTACATATAGATGGATCTAGTCTAGGTATTTTTCTACTTCTAGTTTGAATTCCTCTTACCAATTTTTTATCGGCCAAGATTTCTTGTTTGTTAAAGCTCGTCAATGAAATGATTAGTTCCTTTTTCAGTCTTTCAACGGAGCGTCAAATTTCTTTCATTTTTAAGTCTGTACGGATCGTCAACATTCTTTCATTGTTAAGTCTGTACGGAGCGTCAACATTCTTTCATTTTTAAGTCTTTGTACGTAATGTCAACATTCTTTCATTTTTAAGTCTTTGTACGGAGTGTCAAATTTCTTTCATTTTTAAGTCTTTGTACGGAATGTCAACATTCTTTCATTTTTAAGTCTTGTTACGGAGCGTCAACATTCTTTCATTTTTAAGTCTTATTACGAAGCGTCAACATTCTTTCAGTTTTAAACCTTGCTACGGAACGTCAACATTCTTTCATTTTTAAGTCTTTACGGAGCGTCAACATTCTTTCATTTTTAAGCCTTTGTACGGAACGTCAACATTCTTTCATTTTTAAGTCTTGTTACGGAGCGTCAACATTCTTTCATTTTTAAGTCTTGTTACGAAGCGTCAACATTCTTTCATTTTTAAGTCTTGTTACGGAGCGTCAACATTCTTTCATTTTTAAGTCTTTGTACAGAGCGTCAACATTCTTTCATTTTTAAGTCTTTGTACGGAGCGTCAACATTCTTTCATTTTTAAGTCTGTACGGAATGTCAACATCAAGAATGGCACCATGGAAGGATTATTTCACGGTTAGGTCTTTGAACGGACGGGTAAATTAGTGACGACTACCTCTTAGTCTAACGCCTCTTACATCTCAAGAAAAGTCACATACGGTGACAAGGCTCAGCAGCCAGATCGATTGTTATCGTAAAACGACACTGATCTAACCAGTAGTAGGTTAAAAAAAAACGCGCGGCCACCTAGCGGGGACCGACCAACTGACCTGATTTTCCTAACCCATGGCTACAGATAACATTTGTTATTGTTTTACAAGTAAATGTGTAGTTGTATAATCATAGGCCTACATCAGTCTGAAGCCTATTGTAGCGGGTTCGAACAGGGTCCTGGTATCTCTGCACTGTGTGGCAGCAACGAAAAACAATTGCCAGACGCTAGTATTGAGACGCGTCCTCGATACATCCTTATTGTGTGGGTGGGGGCGGTGTGGACGTTCAATAGATCAACCAAAATGCGTATAGAAACTAAAAAAAACAGTTACACCTGTTAAATAATCGCGGTGTAAAGGAAGACCACGGTTAACATTATTTTGTTTAAGGCCCACATGTGTGATTAAACTGTGTACCTGTCGTGTTATTCGTATACTTAGTTTTCTTTTCTGAAAGATGCACGAGCAAGAAGATGTCAACTGACACAATAAACAGCCCAATAATTATAGTATCTGACTGTTTCACAGAGAGATAAGACGATAGATAGATAGACAGATAGATAGATAGATAGATAGATAGATAGATAGATAGATAGATAGATAGATAGATAGATAGATAGATAGATAGATAGATAGATAGATAGATAGATAGATAGATAGATAGATAGATAGATAGATAGATAGATAGATAGATAGATAGATAGATAGATAGATAGATAGATAGATAGATAGATAGATAGATAGATAGATAGATAGATAGATAGATAGATTGATAGGTAGATAGATTGAACAATAAAGGAAGAAAGAGACAAATAGATATGATGAAGAAAGGGAAGTAGGTAGACAGATTGATAGGTGGATGGATAGAGAGAGAATAGAGAGAGAGATAAAGATAGGTAGAAGAGATATAGAGGTAGAGAGATAGATAAATAAATAAATAAATAAATAGAGAGAATATAGAGGTAGAGAGAGAGAGAGAGAGAGAGAGAGAGAGAGAGAGAGAGAGAGAGAGAGAGAGAGAGAGAGAGAGAGAGAGAGAGAGAGAGAGAGAGAGAGAGAGACAGACAGACAGACAGACAGACAGACAGACAGACAGACATAGACTGAGACAGAGAAAAAACAAATTATCGCGTAGGTACCCACGGACGGTTCTAACCATAAAAGCCAAGTTTATCAGGTGACAAATAAGAAGGCCCTACAAACCACAAGTCAAGAGTCCAGGGTTAGCACTCCCAACACTGTTTCGGTGTGGAAGTGGGCCTTCTTAAATTTATTACAGTAGACCCACCCGCGATATAGCCTAGTTGGCTGTGGTGGATGTCATCAAGTAAAGACAAAAAATGAAAAGAAAGAGAGAAAATTAGCCCCTAGAAGCTAGCTTGTAAACACACTGTTGCTGAAGGATGGTGAGACCGAGGAATTTATTGAAAATAAAGATTCCCAGGAATTAGGTCTAAGCGTCGCTCAAGGTCAATGACACCATGGTTTTTCACGTCCATTGTTCATCAACCACAGCTGAAAGGAATTAAACCCAGTCGCAGTTACTAATAGAGTACAAATTTGGCCCTCTAATAGAAAATGGTGTCTTTCCATTTGTACGTGTTTATTATATCCACTCTTAATCATTAGTTTTACATAATAATGAGTTATCTCCGACAACCAGAGAAAAAACAAAAAAAAACCAAAATATTTTGGAATAATTGACCTTCTTAATGATGACATACAATATTAATAGGAATCAATAATTGTTACAAATAATGTATAACAACATAATTGTGTTGTAAAATCAACTATTCATAAAATAAAAACCAAAACAAAACAAAAAAATATGCCCCGGGTGAGGATCGAACTCACGACCTTCAGATCGCTCGTGACATTATGTGATTATGAGACTGACGCGCTACCTACTGCGCTACCGAGGCCTGCACACTTTGTCAAAAAGTAAATATATATACTATATTATCTATCTACTTTCGACTGCTAATAATTCAGTGTGATTTCCCATAAAATTTATATTATGCGTATTTCAATTGACAACCTGTTTGATCATAATTTTATTTGGATGGTACACCAACAATTATACTAGAGTTATAACTTATCTATTAATAACTATTGCATCACTTTAGTCAAGGAGTGGTCCGAGTGGTATTTCTCTTGTTTTGATCACATGTCTAGCTCAAAAATAGACATGGAATTTCCAACTTTCCTTCGGGAACGAGAGTAGTATCCGACTACACTTTTATTATTAGTAATAGTTATACTCTTTACGAATCTGAATAACCGCGCTTCTCGTAATTTAGGGTTATAGGGGCCTCCATAAAATAATAAAATAGTATTAAAATTGTAAATGTAGATCTAAAGCTGGTCTCGAATGATACTCACGATTGTCATCTATAACCCTTCTAGTCTTCGTTTAAAAGTGGTAGGCCTATGTATAAAATTAACACACCCGTTAAAGTTTGACAAATCCACTAAATATAAGTTTGGACAGCATTAATGGAATTATCCCCCTAACCTTTGCTAGATGAAAAAAAATACTGTTTAAACACCGTTGCTATTGTTTCCATCAGTATTGTTTAGTGTCTCAACTGGCGAACAAACATGCCTCATATATGACCCCATTACTCTACTTATATTATTAGTTAGAAAATCATTTTTTTAATGTTATAACATTTCTTCCATGCACAGATGCGAGTTTTTTTCTAAATAAGAGACCCCCCACAAAGAAACTAAAATAAACATAAAACACAGTAATCGAGTAGTCATTGTGCACAAAATAAGGTTTATTTACTCTCATTTTATTACACTTGTCAAGGTGATCTGTTGAAAAAAAAAAAACCCAGTAAACCAGACGCTGATGCATATTTTATCCTTAGTCATTAAGCAACTCATTTAAAGACATTATACACACACTCTCTCATGAAACATTTGACAGATGGTCCTTATGCAATACGTTTATTTTAAGATCCATCTGAAATTAAAGAAGAAGAAGAAGAAGAAGAAGAAGAAGAAGAAGAAGAAGAAGAAGAAGAAGAAGAAGAAGAAGAAGAAGAAGAAGAAGAAAAAGAAGAAGAAGAAGAAAATTATACCTCCCTGTGAACTTTGAAATTCAACACTGCGAATACAGAATTTAAATGAATACAATTACAAACTGATTATCATGATGTTGACGTAAAAGTCTCGCGACGCGCGAGACTTAGCAGTGGGAACTTGTAATTTCTTAGGAAGAACCTGCCAATGCCCCAATGCTATGATTACAAGGAAATCAGAAAACAACAACAGTAGGTAGACCTTAGTCACTTCAAATATTTAAGTATTCATTTAATCTGGAATTTAGATTCAATATTTAGATCTAGAGCTAAACTAAAAGTTTTCACGTTATTTAGATCTATATTTATCTGAGAGTTGTCGGTAATCCCGGTTAATCTATCTAAATATTGTGGGAATCCTCCACATCTAGATCTAGAGTAAGTTGTCGGCTTGTCCGAAACGTCATGTAAAAATCCCAACGCGGCGCAGATTCTACATGTTGAAGCCATTGAACCCTCTCTACTACACTCTCTAAATCTTTAGGAGGTCCATTCTCAATGGCTTTTCGTCCTGCTTCTTTCTCCTAACCTGCCAAGCAGAAACGAAGAACCGAGTCTAGGCTCAACTGCGTCGTAACTACGTAACTAAGCTCCCTGTTCACCCCAATATCCCTAGGTCTGCAGCCCATTGATGTAGAGACCCCCTTTTCTTTGAGGGCTTTATCCAACTTCAACCAAGCTGCCTTAGTCCTATCATCTTCTAAATCAAATCTACGGCGTAAGATGTCACAAATTTCCCAAAACCCCATGATTTACTCTCCCCTCTATGTTGTTTAGTAGTTCGTTATCGGCTGCCTTGTAAATTCTTTACTCGAGTACTGAAAGACCTGCGGCATTATAATAGAACAATACAGGACTGGAGTTTTTAAAACATTATCTATAAAGACCAGCTAGAAATTCAAAAGTAACACAGATAAAAATATAAAAGGAATAAATCCGTTTGCAGTACATTTCTTCTTCAAATCTACACTAGTCTATAGATCTAATAGACATTTCTTGGTCACATAGATCTTTGTCCCTCTCCCTAGTTTAAAATTTCCTTAAGGTATTCGTTTGGTTTAGGGTCAAAACAGCATTTATTATTCATTGTTATTGAGTGATAGTGTTTTTAGTTTTTAAGCATGATTAAATTTTACCTTTGTTACGATTTTCAGCTGCAAGACATAGAGGTAACAAAACAAATCAAGGGCCTCTGAAGCCCACCCTCTTAGGTCCCATGTGGCACCTCAGTAAAAGTGTGGTGAAAGTGTGTCATGAGTATGTTGTGAGTTATGTTAGGTTGCCTAGGTGCCTGACACAAGGAAGTTAAATGTTAGTGAGATTGTGTCTAGACCATGTTAGTCTGTCTATCCTGTAACAATGGAGAAACAAGAACCTTCAAGAACGGTATCACCAAGGGAACTTTTTAACGAAGGTAAGAGTTTCTTAGTTTGTTTATGCATTTGTTTGTAGAAGGGAGGGTGGCCCGGGAAGGGGGGGGGGGTGTAAAAAATGTTTTTTTCCTTTAGGCTGATTCTTTAACTTTACCCAATTTAGGTATTTTTGGTTGATAATGATACATGTTTATATCTCAAATTTAGTATTTACTTTAAATCCACACTTTATCCAACATATGTCATGCAACCCGAGTGAATCAATATAAGTTTTGAGTTAGCGCCCACTTTCACATTTAAAAATATTGAACTTTTTCGTCTTCATATGAAGTCGTATCGGTTTTAGAAATAATAGAGTTAACAAATGTTCAGCCTCTTCCTCTTATGTAAAGTTCATTTTCTACACACAATAAAAAACTTAACATGTCAATTTCCATCTTGTGCCTGATTAACCCTGTACTTATTTCCAGACAAGACAAGGTAAGTTTCTACTCGGATGTACTTTTCTCTTCTTAAGATGTATATTTCTCCACAATTGTATGGTCAAAGTACATTTTTTTAGTTAGCACTAGCAAATCTACAGCCAAAACACCATCTACCTTCGTAGTTTAATCTTGTGCGATTTTGGTATTAAAATATTTTGGTCTTGGCTCCATTATAATAGGCTTACTGTTGTTATTGTGTCTGTTATAATTATTGATTTTGTTGTTACTATTATTGTTGTTGTTGTTATAATTATCATTATGATTATGATTCAACTTATGTTAGTATTTCCAAAACTCATATTCCATAAACAGGAATGTCAATATGATTTTATATTGTCTCCATCACATTTGCTCTTTTGCCTCTATAAAAATTTCAGAGTCTGAGGTGATCATCGACAGGCGACAGCATGGGAAGAAAGTTGCCCCACCAGATGTAAATCCAATGGAAGCCCCAACTCCTAGCTGCGTCCAGCATCTTGGAGTGACAAAGAAAGTTGCTCAGAAGCGCATACGTCAGGATGAGGAGGAGACGAATGAAACGTACAAAGCTGTTGAGAAGGAAATTGTGGGCCTCAATATTGGCTACAAGCGACTTGTCAATCCTATTCAGACATGCAGTTTCAATGCCCAGTGAGTTCTAAAATATGTTCTAGAAAAATCCTGCGTTGTTTGATATATTTCAAGCCATAAGTAAAAAAAAAAAATTCAATACATATGTGGTTCTCTTTGTTTAGACAAACCAAATGCTATTAATAATTAAAATTCAAATTGTCTGAAACTCTATGCATGTGATACTTACCAGCCAACATCTTGTTTGATAATTAGTGGTGCCACTTGAAAACACATGCACTAGTCACCCGTGACTTTTTTTTGTTTTACAATATTGAAACCACAGAAAAGCCACATGGGAACAGAATGCAATTTAAATTTTGTTGATAACTTGATTAGAACCCAAGTTTTAAATATAAAGATACAAATCCAGGAAAATCAGAGAACAGGATTTAAAGTTAAACTTTTATTATTCAAATTATTATCAGTGGTGCTGTAATATGAAAGTGTTTAAATCAATCAGAAGCTTTTATTATATGTACATTGACTGCATTATCAATTTGTAAACACTCCTTCATTGGGTTCAATTAAGAAACAAAAATGGCTCTGATAATTAATTTTCGGTGAGATCTGTATTTACTTTTTTTTTTCTTTTCTCTAAACTGCCATTGCTTCTATTGTCAGATGACCACACATGTATTATAATTATTTTTCATATAGGAATATGTAAAAATTAACTATAATAAGTTTCAAGTCTTATGACCGGATATTTTTTATTTGAGTCTTATAATATGTTGTACAAATTTTGCAGTTGGCTATGTACATCTGACATTAACTATGTTTGTAAAAAAAATAACACCAGGCACACGCAAGAAAAAATATTACTTCATGCTCAAGTTGTATGTTGTGTACAGGGTAAGTTATGAACTGACGTTTTTTGTGCACTCACCCTTATGGTTATTGCTTCTTTTTCTTTTTGTTGCATTTATAAATTTAAATTACTTTACTTGACGTTATCTGTTTCTGTCTTGTTTTTTTTTTGTTTTTTCTCTTTCAATGTGTATTTTCCCCCCCCTCTCTCTCTCTCTCTCTCTCTCTCTCTCTCTCTCTAAAAATGGGCAGAGAGTCGTCCAAAAAGACCTTACACCTAACCCCAAAAAGGTGAGCAAAGAAACATGAATCTTTCAGTCAAGTTACCGAATTTTAACCATTGATTAAATTTTGTTTGTTCATATAGCTTTTACAAATTAAACAGGAGGCTGTGACACTACTGGCATGAAAAGCCACCTGTTCTATTTTAATTTTTAAAAAGTGAAAGTTGCACATGATTTTTTTGCAATTTTCCATAAATATACAGATTTTTAGTTCACACGTCAAAATTCAGTAAAAATCTGTCAATTAGTCACCATTGGCGACTCAATATGCAATGGCATTTCACTTTCAGGTTCATAAAAAAAAGATAAAGATCCAGTTGGCGTCATTGTGCAATGTCCTTATGAAATGGTGGAAAGGAAAAAAACCCTACCCAAATAGATATTCATAACAAAACAAGAAATCCCTGAAAGGGCCATATGGGGGTTGAATAGATGCCAAGTAACCTGTAATAAAAAGATATAAATATATTTCATATGCTTTTAAACCATCCATCAATAAAAATCAAATTTGAAGGAAGAGGTAATCGAGTACAGTATGTAGGTTGTGATTTTGATGTGAGGTTGATAATAATTATTTGGGCTTGTGTCGTGGTGAAACATGAATGCTACCTAACTCAGAATCTAGACTATATCTAGGTCCACTGTGTCAGGTTCAATGTCTTCAAGTAAAAACATGTCGTGATGGAGCAGTTAGAATTTTAAGAGCTTGTTTCAGATCTGCATGATTCCAAAAGTGTGATAATATTATATATAATTTTTTGTTTTGTCCATTTGTGGTATCCATTCTAAAAAAGATCTTATCCAGGCCCTATGGTGAACATTAATACCATTTTGTTTATTTTTTTTTAATTTTTGTTTTTGTGTGTGAGTAGATGGAACACGTTTTGTGGCTTGGGTCAAGCTAAGCAGTGCCTAGAAATAGATCACCAGCTTTTGAAATGAAGAACAGTAATCAGGCATTCATCAAATTAATACATATAGTGTCAACCACTTGGATACATATACGTGTATGTGTGTGTTGTGTCCTACTCCGAGTCTCATGTAACTTTTCTTTCTCTGCCTGTTTTTCAGCCTCAGACGTTGCTCCATGTGAATGAAGTGCAGGTTCCTTTGAATTTTCTGGACTGCAGCTCCATCACCCGAGTGCTGGCTGTCGTCTGGGATGGGCGGAAAGCGTCTATCTTTCAGGAATATGCAGGTTTGCCCCTGCGTCTTTTATTTTCCGGCTTGTGTAGTTGGTCCTGACCCACGCACTAGCTTAACCTGATCTGTATTATAATTTTTCACATTCTCTTATTTTTTGTTTTTTTCCCTTACAAAATTGGTAACCACTATACACATTTCTATGACAGCATTTTCCCCCAATGTTTATATTGACTATCTGTGGTCTTAAAAGAAAGTGATAATGCTATCATGACAATTGAAGATAAAGTTGAATGGAGCAATTTGGAAGATTAATTCAAGAGTTTTATTCAGCACCTGGGCACTGGGGAGATACATGATTTGGACCGGGCCTGAATATATTTTTTTAGGAAATAATTTTTTCTAGGTCAGCATCGGTTATCTTATATTATCACCTATTTTCAACGTGGCCAATAAAGTTAGGTAAGAAATTATTGATTCAGTTCGCATTACTGAGAAAAGAATAATATCAGATACATATGCATTATTGCCAGTTTTCTGGAATAAACCGGATTTCTGGATTTGGCTCCGGGTTGGATAAAAAAAAAAATTGAGCCTGGCCTCAGATCTTGTGTATCGAATGGCATCAGCGCCTTGAAAAGTCAATGATTATTGTGTCTCGTCGATAAAAACACCTGAAACACTTCCATTTTTACATTTGTTCCACCCTGGCAGGACACAAAGCAGCGCCATGACAGTAGCCTCGGTTAATTTTGTTTGCCATAATCCAGTTTAAAGTCAGAGCCTTTTCCTGGAAAGCTCAGGCGAGATTGGAAGATTTGTTTCCCCCCAGGAGAGAAACTTTGAGTCATCTATATCTAAAATAATGGGTCTCCCTGAACGCGTAGCTATGACATCACCGACGTCGCCTTAAAAGAGTCTTTCAGTGGCGTGTTTATTTTTAAACTGATCAACATTGTGTTAGTTCTACACTTATTCCCTCCAAGAAAGGATAATGGAAAATACAAAAAAAAATCTTATGGAGATTTTCAACTTTTATCAGAAAAATAAGGAGATTTGTGTTTTATTTTAACTGTTTGTTAGACTTCTGTATTTATAACAAGGGAAAATTTTGACTTGCTCCTTGTGCCTTGTTGCATATTATGCTTGACGTCCAGAAAATACCAATTCAGCACAATAATTTGTTCTATACTTGAATACAATTATTTTTAATGGAAATATTGATGAACTATAGAACCTAAAAAATGAACTAATTTTTCTTGTGTGTAGGTCCTTCTCTGCGTGAGGCCATGCAGGACCCACAACACCGCAGCCGGTTGCAGCAGGCGAGTCAAACCAAGGAAGTCATGCTGGGTCTGTTCAAAGCTCTGGAGAAGCTCTGCATCCATGGAATCAAACACAGAGATGTGAAGCGTGAGTGAATCTTACATACACTGATACAGGCTCTCTGTGCAAGCAGGACAGTTGAAAACCTGTTGAAACGCTGGTTATACGACACCACGAATGCTATTCATGAGGAGGGTTTTAAGTTTAGGCTATATTGTGGACGGGCCCCAAGACGGACATCTGACAATTGTATGTGCTGCATCACACGAGACAGAGCGGGGATACCACGACTCCTGTCTCAGCCGGTCACATTATACTGACACCGACCCAACCAGTAGGGAACGCATCCGCCAGGATTTGAACTCGGGACCTTTTGCGTCGGAAGCCGATGTTCTACTTCGGCCACCGCACCCCTCTCATGAGGAGGGATACAAATCTGACATTCCTTGATTTAGACAAGTAAATTAAACCTAGAATCCCTCTGTCTACCTTCCTGAAAAAATCCAAAAAAAACTAAGAAATCCATTTTATATTTGATTGTGTTTGAGAGACTTTTTCTTATCTTTTACAAATTGAAAATGGTATAAACAAAAAGATCAAGAATGAAATATACAGTTGTTGGTCCGATGTGTAATTGCAGTTGAGGTTAAGCCAACACAACAACAAAAAAAAGCAGCAACAGAAAAACAAACTAAAAAAATTAGGAACAATTATTTGTTGGGTGCAAATTTGGACTTGATTAACTGCATTATTTCAAAGCAATTTTAACATTTTTCTTCTCTGCCATAAACTCCGTATTGAGCAGGTTATTGACTAAGCCTGGAGCGCGACTTGACATTTTGTGAGACTGCTGCACATATAATGCTGACCAGAAATGGAGGATCAATCGGTAGAAACAGATTTGTGTAAAGATGCTACATTGTATTTTAAAATCTGTTCTTGTTTCAGCGGAGAATACTTGCTGGGACCCAGAAACTGGCCAGGTTCGCCTGATTGATTTTGCATCTTGTCGCACACCGCAAGACAAGCAGGAAGGTAACAAGCATCCTCAAAACCTCAACTTTTCTTCTTTTTCAAGCGAAAAAAATAAGTAAAATTTCAGATTAGCTGGTTTTCAACCTATGTACAGGGTGTCCAGCAAAGTCGTAAATAGGTCGTAAATTTTGTATTCTGGTCATAATGGTTGTAAATTTACCTCGCCGGTCGTAAAATCCAATGATCTGGTAGTAAATATTCCACTTGCAAATCAATGATAAGGTAAGCCCATTATGATTAGGCCTGTTCATTGCTGGTATTACTGGGCATAAATATGAAACATATGAATGAAATTACAATAATGAATATGATAATATGCAGAGTTTTTTTTCCCCTTATTTTCTATCACGCAATGACGTAATGTGACACAGGAACAGGAAAAAAAGTTAATTTTCCTAGGAAGTAAATTCTAATTGCAGGTTGTAAATTTTTTCATCATAATCTGCTGGACACCCTGTATGTAGCAGCTAGTATTAGTAATGGACTAGAAAGAGCAACGCTTGAAGTATGTTAATTTATATCAATTTATTCTGTAGAGTGTGCCTTTTAGAATGCAATTTGATGCCATGATCCTGAAAATCATTCTAAATGGTTTTGAATATTAGTCTTAATAAGTTATGTCTAGCAAGCAAACGTCATGAGTTCACTGTCAGCATGTGTCTGTGTTCAAATTTGTTGGATCTGTTAATAATCACTATCTGATGGGCCGTAGCAAGATTAAGTGATGTACTCGTTGCATATGAGTGGGTCTACTTTTTGTGTGTGTAGAATATCAAGATTATTTAAGTTTAAGCCAGAATTTCTCATAACTAAAAAAAATGCTTTCTTTCTGAACATGGAATAATTAGAAAAGGTATCTAATTCAAATGAAATATGGTATCTGACACTGAGTTATTAATAAATTCAGCAAGACAGGAAAAACCACACAATTTAAAAATGTTAACTTTTACAATAATATATTAACAAAAATGAAATCTTTATGAACGGTTTTGCTTTGTTCCCAGCATCTTTTGCAGGCATTACCCCAGAGTATCTCCCCCCTGTCGTGAGCGAAGGCATCTGTAAGGTATGAATGAAATATGCGTTACCAGTGCTGCTAATGTTGTCAGCATCAAGTAAAGTCCTTTACTGTCCACACTGCACAGGCTGTAAAAACAAACACATTCAAAAAGATTAAAGAAAAGCATGTGAAGCTATACATTCCTAACCAAATTCGGCATTGATTGGCTTCAGGGTTTGAGAACAAAGTTTACTTCTTAAAACGTTTGGAAACATTGTTCTTGCTTTTTTTGAAACAGCCATCTAAAAATTAGTTTTATAATTTGTCAATTTTGAATGTGTGATGATAGGTTTCTTAATCCAATCTTCATAATGTATTTTTTTCTTTGTTTTTTTTTTTGTTTAGAATAAATTGAGGTGAACATATGTTTAATCGCTATTGTTTTTAAACCAATCCTGTTGATTTGATTGTAGCAACCTGTTTTTTTTTTGTATCCTTAGCGCATAGCTCCAGTCCTGACTGAGAAGTCTGACGTGTGGGGTGCGGCCATGGTTGCCTTGTACATCATCAAGGCCGGACATCCAGTCATTCAGTTCTTTGCAAACGTGCCCGAATATCCGCGTGATGCTGACCCTCAACTCCGTGAAGTAGTCCTCGGAATGGTTTGTGATTAACTCTATACTGCTAATTTATTCTTCTGAGTTTGAATCAGACATTTAATCACTACCGGTTGGGTCAGTCCTCGGAATGGTTCTTGATTAACTCTATACCTCTCATTTATTCTTCTGAGTTTGAATCAGACATTTAATCACTACCGGTTGGGTTAGTGTCAGTTTAATGTGACCAGCTGATATCCCCGCATTGTCTCTGTGTGGCAAAACATAAGCTTGTGTGAGGTTAGTCTTGGGGCTCGTCCACAACATAGCCTATTTAGAGCTGATGTTGGACAGCTGATATACCCGCACTGTCTCTGTGTGGCAAAGGGTAAGCTTGTGTGAGGTTAGTCTTTGGGCTCGTCCACAATATAGCCTATTTAGAGCTGATGTTGGACACTAAATCACACCGCTTTACAGGTTGGCTGGGTGAGTGAGTGAGTTTGTTTTACGGCACGTCAGCACGGTAACGGCTATGTTGTGCCCATGATGTCCTAAGACAGTTAATGCATTATACTAGTAGCAACGGTGACTCCTTTATCTCTCTGAGTAGTAAAACCATAACAATTGTGGACGATTCAGGGTAAGCACATACGAACAGTCTGTGTTGTGGGGTGTCACCTACGTAGATGATGAGGATGGTGAGGATGAATACATTTTGATACAATTAATTTAACGGTCTCTTATTTGCCTAAGCACTGAGTGTTCATTTTTTTGCTTTGTTTGAAAGATGAAAAGCTGAAGTTTTCAAATCTGCACAAATTTTTACTATATGAGTTTGGGAAAACCCTAAAAACTTTGCGATTCATGAACATTGCTTGCAAAATCACTGTGACTCAATTGGATTGATATAAGGCAAAATTCTGCACCTCAGAAATTCTTTTTTCTTTTACATGGAACAAAGCACTTGGAAGAGCAAAGGATTTGCAGTCTGGTCAGTAGTTGAAACGTAGCTCTTTTACTCTGTTCCAGTACGGTCGGCTGCGAGCGCCCCTGCCAGATTTCTTCCTGAGGCACCCGACCCGGCCTGACATGGAGGTCCTTCTGAGGGGCTGCCTGGCCCTGGACGAGGGGGACCGCTGGACATCACAGCAGGCGGTCAACTTTCTGCAAGGTTTGTCTTATTTCAACATGCAGGGGGCACGGTGGTCCAGGGGTAGAAAATCGGCTTCCGACGCTAAAGGTTCTGAGTTCGAATCCTGGCGGTTGCGTTCCCTACTGGTGGGATCGGTGTCAGTATAATGTGACCGGCTGAGACAGGTCATGGTATCCCCGCCCAATCTCTTGTGTGGCAGCACATAAAATTGTCAGACGTCCGTCTTGGGGTCCGTCCACAATATAGCCTATATAGTGCTGCTGTTGGACCTTAAACCAACCCAACACAACCCATTTCAACATACTGGCCAAGAACATTACTATACTGCTAATTTATTCTTCTGAGTTTGAATCAGACATTTAATCACTACCGGTTGGGTCAGTCCTCGGAATGGTTCGTGATTAACTCTATACCTCTCATTTATTCTTCTGAGTTTGAATCAGACATTTAATCACTACCGGTTGGGTCAGTGTCAGTTTAATGTGACCAGCTGATATCCGCGCAAAACGTAAGCTTGTGTGAGGTTAGTCTTGGGGCTCGTCCACAATATAGCCTACTTAGTGCTGATGTTGGACAGCTGATATCCCCACACTGTCTCTGTGTGGCAAAACGTAAGCTTGTGTGAGGTTAGTCTTGGGGCTCGTCCACAATATAGCCTACTTAGTGCTGATGTTGGACAGCTGATATCACCACATTGTCTCTGTGTGGCAAAACGTAAGCTTATGTGAGGTTAGTCTTGGGGCTCGTCCACAATATAGCCTACTTAGTGCTGATGTTGGACACTAAATCACACCGCTTTACAGGTTGGCTGGGTGAGTGAGTGAGTTTGTTTTACGGCACGTCAGCACGGTAACGGCTATGTTGTGCCCATGATGTTCTAGGACAGTTAATGCATTATACTAGTAGTAACAGTGACTCCTTTATCACTCTGAGTAGTAAAACCATAACAATTGTGGACGATTCAGGGTAAGCACACACAAACAGTCTGTGTTGTGGGGAGTCACCTACGTAGATGATGAGGATGGTGAGGATGAGTACATTTTGACACAATTAATTTAACTGTGTCACTTTGCCTAAGCACTGAGTGTTCATTTTTTGTTTTTGTTTGAAAGATGAAAAGCTGAAGTTTTCAAATCTGCACAAATTTTTACGATATGAGTTTGGGAAAACCCTAAAAACAGTGTGATTCATGAACGTTGCTTGCAAAAACACTGTGACCCAATTGGATTGATATAAGGCAAAATTCTGCACCTCAGAAATTCTTTTTTCTTTTACATGGAACAAAGCACTTGAAGAGCAAGGATTTGCAGTCTGGTCAGTAGTTGAAACGTAGCTCTTTTACTCTGTTCCAGTACGGTCGGCTGCGAGCGCCCCTGCCAGATTTCTTCCTGAGGCATCCGACCCGGCCTGACATGGAGGTCCTTCTGAGGGGCTGCCTGGCCCTGGACGAGGGGGACCGCTGGACATCACAGCAGGCGGTCAACTTCCTGCAAGGTTTGTCTTGTGTGACTTGCACTTAGAGATTTAATAGCAGGCAGTCAACTTCCTGCAAGGTTTGTCTTGTGTGACTTGCACTTAGAGATTTAATAGCAGGCAGTCAACTTCCTGCAAGGTTTGTCTTGTGTGACTTGCACTTAGAGATTTAATAGCAGGCAGTCAACTTCCTGCAAGGTTTGTCTTGTGTGATTTTCACTTAGAGATTTAATAACAGGCGGTCTAGTTCCTGCAAGGTTTGTCTTGTGTGACTTGCACTCAGGGCTTTCATAGGCTTTCTGATCATTGACTGCATGACACATTTTTTCAATGGGATTAGTGAATTTATATCAATTTCTTTTGTTGGTCATAGATAAATAGAACTCTTGAGAAATTATAGACTTTAAGACAAATTAGTTTTCTCCTGAGTTGGTGTGGATTTTGCTACGACAGCTGATGGAAATAAGATAACAACTTTTAAACAAATTTTTTTATTTTGTGTGTTCTAACTAAAGCCCTTGTGGTGATTTTAGTAAAGGGAGTTACAGAAAGATCTGTTAACTTTGTTTGGCTTCTTTTTTACTGCTATTGTATTTAAATGAACATACCTGCTTTGTTTAGTCAAAAACATATTGGAATCATGAATGTAGCAATTGCTTTTCGCTAATGGTATTTATTTGTTTGTCTTGTCTTTCAATTTCAGGCAAGCTGTCACCAGAAGGGTCGCCTGCAAGGAAATACAGGAAGCTGAACAGCTCATTCAACATAGAGAATGTACTAGACAAGGTATGCCTTTCTCCTGCTTCTTAGCATTGACATTTATTTTCTGAATTGTTTGTTTACTGTCTCTGTCTATCAGTGACATACTTACATCATTACATTTCTGTGTAGGTCTTTGGCTTGGCTTTTCAAACCAACCCATTACATGTTTAGCTACCATCAAATACATTAGAATATAAACAGTGGAGTCCATTTAAAAGCAATGTCTTTAATGTTGAGTCTTGCTCAGAGTCACATGGTGGTGCTTGTGTAGTCTTTTCTTCATTGTCATCGTCAAAGTAACTTTGATTTGGATAAATCAACTCTAGATCAAAGTCACATGGTGGTCCTCTTGTAATGTAGTATCTGTAACTTTGATTTGGATAAAATCAACTCTAGATCAAAGTCACATGGTGGTCCTCTTGTAATGTAGTATCTGTAACTTTGAACAGGATAAATTCAAGTCTTGTTAGAAATCAACACCTGTTCCTGGCCATGAAAGTTCGACTGTGTTTACACTGCTGCCTGCTTTGATGAATCAAGATGACATTTTTGAACTGTCACTTTCTTTGAAATTGGTAAAAGGCATATTGTCAGCAAAGAATCCGATCTGTGGATCAGCATACATGTAACCTGATTTCTTACCCAGAAGTACGATCCAGTGTGGATATAATGTCTCCTGTTAGCTTTTTGGGTTCAATGAGTGGGGCCTGCAAACTTCACCTCAACTAGCTAATAATCGTTATCAGATTTGCCTGCCATGATTATTGTGATCGTTAAGTAGAGGCATCACATTGTTAGAGAGCCTTTAGATATTACAATAAGCACTTATCAGATTTGCCTGCTATAACTATTGTGATCGTTAAGTAGAGGCATCACATTGTCAGAGAGCCTTTAGATATTACAATAAGCACTTATCAGATTTGCCTGCCATAATTACTGGGATCGTTAAGTAGAGGCATCACATTGTCAGAGAGCCTTTAGATGTTACAATAATCGTTATCAGATTTGCCTGCCATAATTACTGTGATCGTTAAGTAGAGGCATCACATTGTCTGAGAGCCTTTAGATATTACAATAAGCAGTTGTTCTCTGTTTAAGTGATTTATTGATGATGCTCAATCATTTTTAGCCTGCCATAATTACTGTGATCTTTAAGTAGAGGCATCACATTGTCTGAGAGCCTTTAGATATTACAATAAGCAGTTGTTCTCTGTTTAAGTGATTTATTGATGATGCTCAATCATTTTTGTTGATGGTTAAGGTATTTAAAACAAAAAAATTCCTTTAGCTCATAGAATAATGTGATTCGACAATTCATTCTCTCTCCTTATTTTTGTTTGTTTGGCATTTTTCGCTTTGTAATCCCTTTATAGTGTCTGTAAAAATCGAATAACAGATTTTCTGAAAATATAGTAAATAGGCTGAAATAATCCCTTGATTTTGTTGTGTGTGTGTGTCCTGCAGGCAAATCCTGGGAAGATTGAAGATTTGGACTTGAGCCAGAGTGTCAGCATCAGGAGTGGCAAAACTGAAGGTAATTGTGGACAGCAGTTTTCTTTCATAGAGAAAGGAGAAGGCAACCTGAAATTCAACACCTTGCGGGTTTCATGAAGAATCCTGTACTCGGTCCGTCCTGCTTTGTCCTCTAAGCCACTTTGTGCGCTGAGAACTAGCTAGATCTCCATTTTACTGGTTTAACAGGGGTATGGCTAAAATATCCAAAGCAATAAGCTCTATGTCCACAAAGTCTTAAGTTTCTCCAGACCTTCCAACATTACGGTTTGGGCGTAATTTATTACGCCAAAGTGCTGCAAATTACGCCTTACGGGCGGTCCTTGCCATATTACGGCGAGTTGAAAATAGTAGGATCTATAACTTCAGTTTCTAGCCACTGGTTCAGATGTGGTCAAACAAAAAAAAGATTTCATACCAGCAGTATAGGACTGTCGATATTACCTACCCGACCATAAGGTACTTTAGTTGTCACTTATTCTAAACAAAGACTATTACCATTAGTTTTATTGGTTTGTTTAACATTTATTGATAGTCAACTTTTGTTTATCCAAGTAGAACGGCATGTGTGCTGACAGTATTGGTTTGTTTAACATTTATTGATAGTCAACTTTTGTTTATCCAAGTAGAACGGCATGTGTGCTGACAGTCATGGGGTTTCCGACAACCAATGCCCGTCGGGTAACTTTGACGGCCAATACGCAAGTGAAGTCAAAGTATTGTAGGTGATATTGCCGGACTCAACCTGCAGCTAGCTGTCAAAGCGCTGTCCGTCAAGCCTCGGACTGTCGACAATAGTTTACAAATTTAGTCCCTGGCCAACAATTTTGTAAAAAATGTTAGCTTGGCCCGCGTCAACGGGAAACTCCGCTTTGAAACTCTCGACGCTTGTCATAAAATCCAAAAGTGTATCAATTAAATGGAGCATGCACAGTTGGATAACTTTGCTTTCACTTAAATTTCATTTTCTGTTGTTTTGGCTCGACAAGGGCACATTCAAGTCTGTTTTGTTTGTTCACTTCAATTATTTGAATGCAATTGTGGAACCCGTTTTCTCAAATTTCTTGAGTAGCGTTTAATACGTTTATCTATTTTCAAACATTGGCCAATGTAGTCTTAACCTCAATTTGACCATGTTTCATAAAATTTGATCCTGCCTTTTTGGGATTTTCACAACCTTAAATACACGTAGTCATGCCCTAGGTCTAACTTTAAATGTTTCTCAGCTGGATTCACGAATCCGATGACGTAACACTCCGTTACGGATCTATCAAGATATAGAATCTAGATCTAGTTATAGTCTACCTAAATGTTCTTTATCTCTCTCACTCTCTCCCTCCCACCCTATCCCCCTCTCTCTGTTTCTTTCTTTCCACAAATTTAAGTTTGACCTTCTTCTTTTGTCTTTGTTGCGTCCACATGCAAGCAATGAGGTACCTTGAAAGGAGTGACCCCGCCTCAGATTTTAGAGTGTGGCCCTTTTATGCTCGCAATAATCTGAGGTAGGGATGCAGAAGCCACCAATCTGCATCGAAGGTTGCCTTTCTTGTTTATCGATTGCTTGATGACACAGGGCAGGTTGGACTTCACACGCCCCTCTCCACGTTATTACGTGTAGGCTAGTTGCGGACGGGGATACCTTTGCCCAGTACATTAAAGCTTTTCATGCACCTGGGATATCCTAGAGATACCCAGCCGGAGCTGAGAAAATTCTAGTACACTTTTGAGGAGAAGTTGCCTTATTTTAATATGCAATTCACCCTTAGTGGTCCCTTTTTTTAATGAGTTTTTCTAAATTCATTATCTATACAACTCTTCTGCATTTGGAGACATGATCATCCCTTCGTATAACCATCAAGATAGTTACATTTTAATTTTTTTCTTTATACCTTTTAAAAAGTTGACATCAAATTCAGTTTCTTTTTAAATTTTTAGTTGATCAAGGAGTCTCTCGTCGCAGTTGCATGTTTCCAGCATTTTATTACTTTGAGTTTCAAAAATGACTCTAAGTGGCAGTTGATATACAAAATTTAGGGTCTCTCTGTAAGAGTTTACTTGATGCTTATGAACACACCATGAATAACTCAAAAAGATCAAATCCCCACTTGAGCCTACTTCACCCGGGTTGCCTCACAAATGTATATTTTTGATATAGCATCACGCTATATATATGTATCTTGTCAATTGAAAAAACAAATGTGCTTGAATCCTCAGGGACTGCTTCAGTTTTGGCTGCCAACAACCCAGTGGCGCTGCCGGATGTGTGTGGAGGCTTCAAGTTGAAGGCTGCGCAGCTGTTCCCACCCAGGTCTCAGCTCGTCACGGCATTGACCCCTCGGGCCCAGCCATCCATGCCTGACAAGTTGAACCACTCAGCCCAACCACTGATGCATGACAAGTTGAACCACTCAGCCCAACCATCCATGCCCGACACGTTGAACCGCCCAGCCCAACCACCAATGCCTGACGTGGAACCACTCAGCCCAACCACTGATGTCCGACACGTTGAACCGCCCAGCCCAACCAGTGTCTCCATGGGAGGCTGAACCGGTGGACGAGGACCTGGCGTGGCTGAAGGAGAAGTGCGGGGTGAGGAACCCGCCCCTGGTGGTCCCCCAACACCTGCTCGACCTGAAGGCCAGGCCAGGCATGCAGGAGTCTGGCACCGCGGCGCAAGGCTTCTCCTTCACGGGGCGCGGGAGAGACGTGGCACGCTTGGATTTCTCCTTCGGGTCTGCTTCAGAAATGTCAGCCGGCACAGGCAGGGGTGTCTCCGCTCGTCCCGCTACTACTGCTACTACTACTACCGTTGCTGCTGACTACAACAGCGCATGCCTGCAGCCTCAGTACAGCCAGATGGGAAGGCTGAGCGGCAAGCAAGTGCTGCCCCCTGTGGCAGACAGGCCTACCTGTGGGGAGCCTCAGAGTGAGAAGCCCCTGGTGGTGGGCATGTGGGGCAAAGTCAGTCCGCACCACGAGCCCGCGATGCCTCAGGCTGGGCAAGGCACCAGCGGGGAAGAGCCCGGAGGCAACATTCCAAATTTCCTGTTCATGTAACTTGTGTGTCTAAACTATGGAATGTTCATGTAACCTGTGTGTCTAAACTATAGAATGTTCAGGTAACTTGTGTGTCTCAACTATGGAAATGAACTGGTTAGTAGCAGGGTTTGAGCCAATGACTGATTACTTCATGATGACAACAAAAATCATGTCAAACCTGTCTTCTCTCTAACTAATGTGACTCTGTGGCCCTGTCTGAAAACCCACTTGATTGAAACTGTTTTTTGTGTGTGTGTGATATTTTGTTGTTGCTTTAATGAGCTAATGGCTCACAAATTCATGAAAAAAAAATTCGAAGTCAAACCTGTTTTCTCTTTAAGTAATGTGACTAGTGGCCCAAATCCACTTGATTGAAACTGTTTTTTGTTTGTGATATTTTGTTGTTGCTTTAGTGAGCTGATGACTCACTGTCACAAATTCATGAAAAAAAAAAAATGAACGTCAAACCTGTTTTTTCTCTAAGTAATGTGATTGGTGACATGTTTGATGAATGAGGCTGTTGTTATTTTTTAGTGATATTTTGTTTTTGTGTTACTGAACCAATGATTGACTAATTCATAATTTAAAAAAAAATCATCAAAACTTTCTCCTAAGTAATTTGACCAGTATAAACGCGAGTACATGTTTAGAGGCATGGTTTCAGAACTCATTTGGCTTTTTGTTTTGATTGAAGCTTGCTAATTTTGTGTGATATTTTGTTTGGATTGAAGCTTGTTAATTTTGTGTGATATTTTGTTTAGATTGAAGCTTGCTAATTTTGTGCAATATTTTGTTTAGATTGAAGCTTGTTAATTTTGTGGGATATTTAGTTTTGATTGAAGCCTGTTAATTTTGTGGGATATTTTGTTGTTTCTCTCTGTTGGGGAGCCTGACTGGTATGCTAGTGTGAGAACATTATGTATAGTGCTGTGCTGTGTGTGCTTTGTGAGTCTCTGCCGTCCCGGCTTGAGGAAAACCTGTCAGCGCACCTGTCCCTGCATGAGCTGCAGGCGGAGATAGTTTATTCAATATGTTCCACTTGCAGCCTGTGATGATACAGGTAGTTACTTCTGTAATTACCAGTTGGTGCTTCAAACTGTTGCCTCTATCTCCCTCTCTGTCTCCCTCTCTGTCTCTCTCTGTCTCTCTGGGTCTGGAGGACACCGTAGCCCTGGGGTAGAACATCAGCTTCTGACACAGGATATCCGTGGTGATTTTGTCCCATACTGGTTGGGTCGGTGTTAGTTTAACTTGACCGACTGAGACAGGAGTCGTGGTACCCCTGCACTGTCTTTGTGTGTCAGTTTTGGGGACCGTCCACAATATAGCCGTTAAAGAGCTGAGGTTGGACGTAAAGCACCAAAATAAACCAAACTTGTCTGTCTCTCACTTCTTTTCTGTCTGTCGTCTCTTATCTTTTTCTCTCTCTCCATATCTCTCTGTCCCTCAATCTATGTCTCCCTCTCTCTGTGTCTATAATGTAGCCTTGAGCCCTTGTATAAAGTCTAGTAAAAAATATACAAACTATCAATAATGTAATTATTTCTGTTGTTCTGTAAAATGGACCAATAATACATGAACTATCAGTAGTTATTTCAATTGTTTGATGTGAGAGAGTAAGACAGTCACTCTATTTTGAAAGATTGTAATGGTGATTTCATAAAACAGTTATGAAAGTGAATTAACATAATTATTATTATCTATTTGATTGTTACTGTGTACAACTTCCACAGCGTCTGAACCAATACATGTAATCAGCTGAAGTGCATGGCATTTACAGGAATTGTAAAACTTGGTACATTGCACTAATGAAATTACACACAAAAAAAGTAAAAGATAAAGATAAAGGGAAAGAGTGGGAGAGATAGAGAGAGTGAGAGAGAGAGAGAGAGACGGGGAGGCTGAGATTGGGAGACAAAGAGAGCGAATTGTAGCAGCGATAGAGTGAGGGACAAACTGGCAAACTAAAAGTTAAATGCAAGGAATGCAAAGACTTGCACACATGCTCACAGTAAACTGGCTCTTTTTTACTGTTCTGGTGAAGATTGCTGTTATTCTTCATGTAATTTTTCACAATTGTAAAACTTGTTGTATATCACTATCACTAGTATCAGTAAAGGATTGCTTTATTATGTTTCCTTTGGTGTGATTTTATAGTCATACCCATAAAGTAGTAGTAGTTTTGAGGAAGAGCCTAGACAATTCAGTGCAGCTCTTCCCATCACAGCCGGCTGTTATTGTGCCCATTGATATGAACTGGGCTGGTACATCAGCACACATTTTGTTGTGAAATAATAAAAATATCAAAGTTTTTACCACCGCATAGTTATACATTTTCAAATCCCTGAAAATAGTGTGCGCCCAAGGAATACACCGTGAATCATTCCTTGTGATGAGGTTAATTCTAAGTTATTCCTCTTTGGTTTTTGTGTGTGTGTACCAAATCTGGAATTTCTTAGGGCTTGACAGAGTTCTATAATTATTTATTGAAACTGATTAGTTTGTAGGTGTGACTGCAATGTATAATTACAGCTTTGTAGATTTTAAGGTTGTTCCTTCCTGTTCACATGTTATTCAGTCACTGGCTGTCATAAAAAAACTATGACCTTGAAACTAGAAACCCAATACATGTACGAGGAAAAGAGTTCATTAGTTAAATTAAAGGGAAACACATTTTTGTTATATCTTTTAATATGTTAGTTGAAACGAGCAAGTGCCTTATTTTTTTGCCTTATAAATCATGACAGCCATTATCAGGAATCAAGTAAAGAATGTTACAGTTTAGAAAAAGGAAAGTAATTTATAGTGAGATTTATATTCTGAAAAGAAGAAAAAACAACAACCCATTATTATGGCAGTGTCGGAAGAGTTTTTCTTTGTATAGCTTTTGTTTTTGCTCCATAATACACGACTTTTGATCAGTTTGATGCTTTTTTTTGTTTATTTTTTTTTGCTTTGAGCTTGTGAATAGCAAAATGCTTTTGTAGTAAAAAAAAAGAAAGAAAATGTGCCCATGTTAAATTTTACTGTGGCCTTCTGTTGTAAGAAGTGCCGTAAACTTTCTAAAATGTCACCAGGAATTTAATGAGAGAGGTGGGGTATATAAACACATCTTGATTATTTCTTTTTGCAAGATTTAATCAATTTTGAAAGACACTTGTTAGTACTCTTATGAAATCTAGCGAAATTTCCAATTGAATTCCCCCTCCTCCTGTAATTAACTTAGAAAATGTAATTCCCCTTGTATGAAATGTAATTCCCCTTGTATGAAATTGAGTTTGAAAATGTATCTGTAAGAGATAGAAAAAGAAACGAAATAAAACATGAGCACACCATTTCTTGTTGGTGTATTTGATCAGGTTATCTTTACCTCTTTGTGGTTGCGTGCTGTTGGTTTTAGTTGTTTTTTTTTTAACTAAGATAAGTTAGATAAGATAAGATAATCTTTACTCGTCCCTTTGATGGAAAATCGACTTGGACATGTTACATGTACTTCACACATATGATTATAATAAACTAAAGATGGTTACACGAAAACTAAAAACAATACATGTACAAGTTTTGGAGAAACTAAAATCCATACAAATAGTATGGGTGATGACTCTTTACATGCGTACTGTAGAAACAGATATTAGGTTTAACCAAAAAGTATTTAAGCATATGTCGGTGAACTTTCGTTTTTACCTCCCTTCACTCTCTTTTCCCCCAGTGTTACTCTCACTCTCACACACAGACACACATACAAACAATCAAACACACACAGGCACACACAGAGGAAAACAAAAGAGAGAGATTGAGGGATGGAGGGAGGGAGAGAGAGAGGGGGGACGGAGGGAGGGAGAGAGAGAGAGAGGGAGAGAGAGAGAGAGAGAGAGAGAGAGAGAGAGAGAGAGAGAGAGAGAGAGATACAACCTCGCATACACAACAATGTTCTATGATGAGTTTCTCAGTTCCCATGAGCCTGATGGTACAAATGAGTTATTGTAGCGGTTGGTTAGGTTGAATCATGCGACCGCTGAGTGTCGAAAACATAAACTCCTGGTTTAGTGGATGGTTGATGTCTGATTACATCTAATAATCTAGACATTTTTTCAACAGTGGCCTCTTATAGAGATCAAAGCGGTAGGCCCAGTTTAATTTTTTTACCCGCTCTTTTGATCAAGCTATCTATTCTTATCTGTTGAAAATTGAAAGAGATGATCCTCCCCCAACAAGTGATTACAAATAAATAATGCTATTCAATGCATGCATTGTAGAATAAAGTCAGCACATTAAAAGCGGCGACGGCAGTTGCAGTAGTAGCAGCAGTAGCAGTTGTAGTAAGTCGTAATAGTGGTAGTAGTAGTAGTAGTAGTAGTAGTAGTAGTAGTAGTAGTAGTAGTAGTAGTAGTAGTAGTAGTAGTAGTAGTAGTAGTAGTAGTAGTAGTAGTAGTAGTAGTAGTAGTAGTAGTAGTAGTATTATA
>RQTK01000486.1:155330-176748 GCA_003991915.1 Elysia chlorotica
GTAGTAGTAGTAGTAGTAGTAGTAGTAGTAGTAGTAGTAGTAGTAGTAGTAGTAGTAGTAGTAGTAGTAGTAGTAGTAGTAGTAGTAGTAGTAGTAGTAGTAGTAGTAGTAGTAGTAGTAGTAGTAGTAGTAGTAGTAGTAGTAGTAGTAGTAGTAGTAGTAGTAATAGTAGTAGTAGTAGGAGTAGTAGTAGTAGCAGTAAAAACTGAAAAAGAAAAACCCAGTGGTTTACATTATCCCCCCCCCCCCCGCCACACGCACAAACATAAAGATCAATAACATGAGGTGAAATGTAAAACCTTTTAAACCCAAAGCAATTCTTCGAATGTTCACCAAAAAATATATATCTTTGTGGATATCATTCGACATAGGCAGTAAAGAGTTGAGAAAGCCTTTTTGTTTTTTTTATTAAAAATAACAGCAATCAAAACAACACCAGCAACAATAACAACAACAAGAACAACAGCAACAACAACAATAACGACAACAACAACAACCACAGCAAAAACAACACAGTTTAGCAAAGTATTGTACTATGCAAATTATGTCGACACATTATAAACAAAAATCACAGAAAACGAACCAACGCACTCTTAAAGAAAAAAAGTATTAAAAAAAAATCGCCCGACTTACCAAGTAGTTAGGTGCCATAGTTGAGCGTTCAGTTGGTTTAGTTGTTTAATGCTCAACATTAACACTACATAGGATATATTGTGGACGGGCCAAAAAACTGACTTCTGACAATAAAAATAGCATGTGCTGCCACACACAAGACAGTGCGAGGAGACTTAGACTCCTGTCTCAGCAGGGCACAGTATATTGGCGCCGACTCAACCGCAAGGGAAAGATATTGTAGAAAATAGTTATTGATCGATCTTGGGTTTCGAACCGCAGAATTCCAAATTGGGAGACAAACGCGCTACCACCTAAGCCAGTACGCGCCACTGTAGTGCAGCATGTAAATACCAATTAGCTATTTTGAGTTCAGATTAATTTCGGGGGCAGTTCACCTTGTTTTACCACAGTTATTAGAAAATAATGGTTTTCTCTTTATGGGTTCTCTAAATTTGGAAATCACGAAAGTTCCAATTTCCTTAAAATCTGCGCACTCACAAACAGTCTAGAATATTTCGCAAAACTTGTCTCAGCCCTGGTGACGTAATTCTAAGCGCACTTAGAAATGACCATGGACTTAGAAGCTAATGGAACGGAACGCAAACGTCTTGAGTCAGTGACCATGAACTAAAAATACCAAGAAATCATTACTAGTGTTGCTATTTATAGCGTCACAATGGTCGTCCAATCCCCCATAAAACGGTGTGTTCTCTTCGTTCTGCACTTCTGACTTCTCGTTTTTTAAGAACTTTTGAAGGATAGAAGTTTCTGTGAGTACACGTTACTTGTCTCTAGAGAAGTCACAGCTACACCGGACACATGGAGAAAAGCAGCAGCACTGGAGGTAAGAAAACATTTATTTAACATAATAGGAGCAGTCTACTCTACGAGCTGATTGTAACATATCTCTCTCTCTCTCTCTCTCTCTCTCTCTTTCTGTTTCTCTCTCTCTCTCTCTCTCTCTCTCTCTCTCTCTCTCTCTCTCTCTCTCTCTCTCTCTCTCTCTCTCTCTCTCTCTCTCTCTCTCTCTCTCTCTCTCTCTCTCTCTCTCTCTCTCTCTCTCTCTCTCTCTTTCTTTCTGTTTCTCTCTCTAACCCATGACCATGGCTTTAAAAAAAATAGTAGGAAAGTCACCGAATCAAACGGAGTAGCCAGATTTTTAACACCAATGGTAAAACAAGTGCTTTATTTCTGTTAATTTAGAATGGAGAGGACAAATTGATAATTATTTAGAGACTAGACTTAAATGTAAACTGTCCTATTTCCGTGACACTATTTTGGGGGTATTATTTGAAATTAGCGAACTATCGAAAATTTATAATAATAATAATAATAATAATAATAATAATAATAATAATAATAATAATAATAATAATAATAATAATAATAATAATAATAATAATAATAATAATAATAATAAAAATAATTTCACTTTTATATAGCTTTCCACCGAAGTATCAACGCGCTTTACATTATTGAAGATAAACCCATATAAAAAAACGTACATCTTAAACATAAATTATACAAAACGCAATAGACGGGTGATAATGGAATGCATAGCAACATAGCTGAAAAAAAGACAATACCTAATGCGATCATTGGGGTTGGGTAATAGATTCTAATTTGACATAATTATATTTTTTTGAAAAAGGAATGTTTTTAAATAATTATTTTCTGAAAAGGAACTCACTAGGGATGAATCTAATAGAAAGAGGTGAAGAGTTCCATGCAGTGCACTGGAAAAGGTTCGATCTCCATAATTATGATACAAGATTGGTCCTAGGAGTGTGCAAGAGACTTCAGTTTTTAGATCGTAACTGACGTCCAGGAATGTACGGGGAGATAAGTTCTTTTATATATGAGGGTGAGTTGTTACCTTGCGCTTTAAAACAAAGAAGAGCAATTTTGTACTCAATTCTAGCCGAAGCGGGGAGCCAATGAAGGGTTCTGAGCAAATGAGAAAAACTGGTTTTGTCGTAGAATTCTAATCCTAATACAAGTCTGGCAGCTCTGTTCTGAACTCTCTGTAATTTATGTATTCGACAACTAGGGATAACAGCTAGCAAAGAATTGCAATAATCTCTAGGCGTGATAGCACAAAAGCACACACCACTGTTTAAAGTGACTCTGAGTCAAAGTATTTCTTCATTTGATTAATCTTTTTAAGTTCATAGTTTAATATTTTAGTTATGTTGTTGATGTGGTCATACATAGTAATAAAACTGTCGAGAATCACGCCTAGATTTTTTGCCTTATGATAAACTTCAACCGTGCTTTAGATTTGGCATGCTATTTATATTGTGGCTTGTTCCACATAAAAGTACTTCGGTTTTGTTACCGTTAAGCTTCAGTTTATTGCTTAACATCCAACCTCGTATGGTCTCGCAACATGCCTCCAAATCGTCAATGACAATGAATTTCCGATGGAGTGGAATATTTATAAAGCTGAGTATCGTCAGCAAACATATGATTTTTAATTTTAAGGGGTCTAATGGCGTTGGAAAGAGGTCTTACATCGAGAGTATAGAGGATAGGACCAAGGACCGAGCCCTATGGGACACCGAAACTGAGAGTTTTAAAACCAGAAAATTGTCCATTAATGATTACCGCTTGGGATCTGTTTGTAAGATATTATTGAAACCACTTCAACACGACTCCGCCAAACCCAAAATTGCAACTTCAATACGACTCCGCCCAACTCAAAATTGCAGCTAAAAAGAATTGAATGGTCGATTGTCTCGAATGCTGCTGAAAGGTCTAACAACGTTAACAACGATACTTGTCCTGCATCAATAGATAATAAAGCATGGGTTATTCGCAGTAAAGCAGTTTCAGTGTTGTGCGACTCCCTATAAGCTGACTGATTAGGATCTAAAAGGTTGTTTGAAAGCAAGTGCGCCTTTAATTGAGCGAGAACAACCTTCTCTAAAATTTTCGAGATAAAAGGCAAGTTAGAAACTGGGCGATAGTTTTCCAAGTTCTCAGGGTCAAGGTGTGTTTTTTTTCAATAGGGGTGTTACAAGCGCTTTCTTAAAAGAATTTGGGACAACTCCACAGTTTAGAGAGGTGTTAATGATGCTAGTTATATATGGCAACAGTGTGTCTAGTTATTGCAATAATAATTCGGTAGGGATGGGATCCAGATTACATGACTTAGAGGGGGGTGATAAAATAATATTTTTCACATCTGAGGCGGATACGCTATAGAAGGCATTGAACGATTGACCGTTAAATTGTATATCGAGAGCATCAAACTCAATAGCATCTTTAGTACATCGATTAATATTGTTTCTAATAACAGATATCTTGTCATTAAAATACTCAATAAACGCGCCAGAAAGATTATCTGACGGAATTGTTTTTGGTAGAGTTATCTCTCTTGACTTGCCACAAATTATTACCCACAACTGCAAGTGATTCTTTTGAAGATGAACAACCGTCAACCTTTGTGCGTAAATAGTTCCGTTTTTCACTAGTGATTATCCCAACAAGTTTACTAATTTTGATTCGATACAATTGAACGATCATCATCAGACCCTGTGCGTTTCCACTTTCGCTCTGCCGTCCTGCAGCGCCGCCTTTCATCTCTTACTGTCGGGGACAACCAAGGAGCCTGAGGACGTTGGAATATCCGTCTAAGGGCGTAGCTACATCAAACTAGGCCAAGCGTGGGTCGACAGTATCATATGACAAAGTTGTCGATCCTGGTATAAACGCCCAAGCAACGCAGATGCCAACCGAAGCACATGATACAAGGATCAAAGGTCACTGGTCAGCGGGGAATCGCTCTTCGCACATACACGCGAGCCTAGATTCTGGCTTGGTCCGTCAACGGAAGCTGTTATCCGTCGTATGTCAGCTGGTGTATCTCGAGGAACGAATAATGTCTTTTATTGTGCCTTTAATGTGTCTACCCCGTGGACGTAAAGTTTAATTGTATCTCCATGATTTATCTGCCCACAGATGACGCGGTGCGGGCAGCAGCCCGGGCAGTCACGCAAGGGGACATCACCGAGTTGTCCGCCTTCGCTGCCCCGCCCCAGGCGGTGAAGGCCATGATGGAGGCCGTGCAGCTGTTGCTAGGGCAACCAGTGCACGTAGCCACGGACTTTGGCCGGGCCAAGCGGCTCCTCAAGGCCACCAGGAAGGAAGGCCTCCTCCAGCAGATCTCAGAGCGAAACATTGACCTGGTTGCTATGGACGCCGCCCGCAGAGCGAAGCAATCCCTGGGCCCCTACAGCGCGGAGCAGATGAAGAACGTGAGCATGGCGGGCGTCTCGCTCTTCAACTGGGTCACAGCGGTCATAGAGGCGGTGGAGAGGCGAGGGGAGTGACCATTGGTCAGAGCGGTCATAGAGGCGGTGGAGAGGTGACCACTGGCACAGAGCGGTCATAGAGGCGGTGGAGAGGCGAGGGGAGTGACCACTGGCGGTCATAGAGGCGGTGGAGAGGCGAGGGGAGTGACCACTGGCCAGAGCGGTCATAGAGGCGGTGGAGAGGCGAGGGGAGTGACCACTGGCCAGAGCGGTCATAGAGGCGGTGGAGAGGCGAGGGGAGTGACCATTGGCCAGAGCGGTCATAGAGGCGGTGGAGAGGCGAGGGGAGTGATCATTGGCCACAGCGGTCATAGAGGCGGTGGAGAGGCGAGGGGAGTGACCACTGGTCACAGCGGTCATAGAGGCGGTGGAGAGGCGAGGGGAGTGACCATTGGCCAGAGCGGTCATAGAGGCGGTGGAGAGTGACCACTGGCCAGAGCGGTCATAGAGGCGGTGGAGAGTGACCATTGGTCACAGCGGTCATAGAGGCGGTGGAGAGTAACTACATGAGTACAGTTATACAGCTATCTACTTGTTCTTTTTTTTTTTTTTATTTATAAAAGAATAAACGTCTTGTATAAAAAATGACCTGTTAACCTTTGAAGAATAATTTTATGTAATAAGTAGGTGAAATATCTATTTGTACGATTATTAAAAAAAATTATCACTCTATCCACTGAGGGAGGCACCCTATTGGTTTAGAAGCCAACTGCAGGTTTTGTTTCAGGTGAAATTTTGGGCCGCCATCCAGAATGGTACTAAGAGGTAAACAACACTTGTGTGTATGGCATTGTGGAGGCACTTCACCATTCACTGAAAGTTTCAGGAAAACGCTGTGGGCTTTAGTGAAAGTTCCCCACGCGAACTCGATCGAGTAACACCTGGTCTGTCTTCTAGGCTGAGGCACACCCGCCCAGTGCTTCGTCCCATACTGGCTGGGTCGGTGTCAGTTTAAGGGCCTGGCTACACCAAACTAGGCCAAGCGTCGGTTGTCATTCACAATATTTATTATGACAACCTGCGCGGTATAAACAACACATGCAACACAGATGCCAGCCGAAGTACGTGATACCAGGATCAAACTCGGCGGTCAGCGGGGAATCGCGTTTTGCACATACACGCGGGTCTAGATTCTGGCTTGACCAGCTATCTAGATCAAAGGGTGCCCAGCGGTTATGTGATTAACTTACTTTTCAAATATTAAAAAAAAAACTAAGCTTATTTTATAAATCATTTTTATTGTGTCTTTATTTTATTACTATCTGGGACTAAATATACTACTTGGGTCTTTACTTGTAAAGGCATTCTACAGAAAAGTGTGTTTAAAGTTTTGAATCGAGAGCCGGAAAACAATGGCGGTCGTCCAACACAGACTATCACAGATCAAGTTTTGCCTCCCCGTCGCAAAACACAGATTGTCGGTCCGTCAGCGGAAGCTGTTATCCGTCGTGCGACAACCGGTTTATCTCCAGGAACGAATAACCACTAAAAATGGATCTATGCATATTGTCTGTGTCTGTCCGGGATGGATATATGAGTTGTTATAGTCGCACCTTAATGAGACCGTCTGAGACATATTTCTGGCATGATTGGTATCCCGCGCCACTGTCTCTGTGTGGCAGCACGTAAACTTGTCAGACGTTAATCTTGGGGCTTGTCCACAATATAGCACACATAGTGCTGACGTTGGACGCTAAGCACCAACACGCACATACACACACACACACACACACACACACACACATATACCCACTCAGTCCACACAATGACCTAGATTTGGTTGGTCACAGTGGGCGTAAGTACAATGTTGCCGTACCTTACAACTCGGCGTATGAATGTGCAATAAAGAATGCTTACGACGAGTGCAAGCTACCGACACGTTGTGCTTACGGTCAAGTGTACTCTTCTTTTGTCAGGTTAAAAGTCTCCGCGACTTCCAAGTTTGTCTTAAGCACTTATTTATAATATTTATAATGCATAAATCTGTAGCTAGGTAGCTTCCAGCTCGAGACCTATATTTGCGAGCTCATCAGCCATTTATTTATCAATCATTCTAAATTGGCTGAGATTCCAACAGAGAGTAATTTTTTGCCATCTCATTTTAGTTCAATAATTTTCCTACGTAGCCTATATATACACACTCTTTGGAGTTCTTAGATTTGCTCCAGTAACCGTTTTCAAAAGGGACAGTGAATCGTGAGTGAGTCGGATTCCGCGACAGTGTCGAGTGTCGAGTGCTATGCATAGAGCAACTGCCTCCGCAGTAAATAGTTAAAATAGTGACCCCTTAGGGAGCGACTATACCAACTCATACATGCACCCCGTACAGACACAGACAATATGCAGAGATCCATGTTTACTGGTTTTTCGTTCCTCGACATACACCGGCTGTCGAACGACGGATAACAGCTTCCGATAACGGGCCGACAATCAGTGTTTTACGACAGGGAGGCAAAACTTGATCTGTGATGGTCTGTGTTGGAAGCCCACCATTGCTTTTCAGCTCTCGATTCAAAACTTTAAACACACTTTTCTCTAGTATTTTTAGTCTCAGATAGTAATAAAATAAGATCACAATACAAATGATTTATGAAATAAGCTTATTTTTATAATATATTTGAAAATTTAGCTATGCGCGTAACCACTGGGCACGATTTGACCAAGATAACTGGTAAAGCCAGACTCTAGCTTTGCGTGATTATTCGAAAAGCGATTCGCCGCTAACCGCCAGTCTTGATCCTGGTATAACGTGCTTGGGTCGGCTTACTAATGTGTTGCTTGGGTTGTTTATACCAAGACTGTATACTTTGTTATCTGTGAAAGGCGACCCACGCTTGGCCAAGATTGGTGTAGCTAGGGCCTTAGCCTTCACCCCGAAGACGAGTAGCAGCCACTGGCAGGTCGCTCCGACGCAGGAGTCGTCTATACACCCGTCACTGAAATGTAAATAACGATCTACAGAACTTTTTCAAACTTGGTCTTTAGAATTTTCATGGGTTTGTCGGATTTTGCTAGATCTAGTCTCCAGGGAGCGTTTACGATTTTATAAATAGCGATTGTAACTAAGTCAGTTTAACAAAAATAACTGTTGAACACGGATTTCAAAAAGGGGAATCGAGTTTGGTGAAGACTGAAAGCAAAAAGTAGGATGAAATTAAAAAGCATCATTGTCGCGGTGAGATTTTTTGATTCACGGACTAGATAGTTGTAGTTTGTTACTTCTTTCTGACAGAGATGATTTGTCTGCAGCTACGTAGAGGCTTTCTACGGGTCGTGGTTGAAAAGGCCCTAAGGCGCAGGTAAAGTTTTTGATGGTGTCATAAACTGTCAAGTGTCTAAATGTTTAAGATGGAACAGTCTGGCAAGGACCGCCATGCTCCCGTATCAGAGGACGACGCATGGATAGAGAGCGGGGATTCTCTATCTTCTCCCCACTCTATTACGGATGTGGTTGTAGCCTTACGAACCTAGCCTTTACATTTGGTAGCCAGTGAAAGTAGGTTCTCAGTCACAGCGATTTGCAAAATACAATTTGACTGCACTCTGATGACGTACAGGGTATTGGCCCCATTTTTCTAGCAACGACGCCAGATGTTTGATTCTGAGCTTAGCATGCTTTGTAGATGTGGATCTGGTAGACGTACCACAATCATGCCAATATGATGTACTCTAAGACAGAATAGAGTCTTGCTTGCCCAACAGAATGCTCTGTAGATATCCTCAGCGATGTCATCACATTATTTACGCCCATGATTTTAGGCGTGTAAAACTACCTTTGATTAAATTACTTAAATGTTAGCGCATTTTAGTATTGTTACTCAATGTAAAAATTGTTTTAGTTATGACAGTATTAATTTTGAGGTAAGCCTTTGTGACACCTCCTATACGCATACACACACACACACACACATACACACACACACTCCCGATACCATGTGGGGTCTGAACTGCAGCGCTCCCACTCTTGTTAAAGTATGAAATTGAACCGTTTCATTTTGTAACAAAGCTTTAATATATTGAAACTTATGTTGGCAATATTAGTCCACCACTTCCACAGAATCAAGCAAAGCAAAGTAGCGCAAGTTAAAGATAAAACTATGCTGCACAGATGAAGAATATTGTTCATGTTGCTCATGCTATCGTGGAAATATCTTCAAAACAAGAGAGAGTCCGCAGTTAAACAACATACAACTTGCATACCAACAGTTTGCGAGGTGACATTAGACTAGTTCTCTATCTACTCTATTTGCGCTTTTGAGAATAAAGCAATGACAAGTTTGGACTGTAACAGATTTACGACCATTGATCAAAATGTTTCTTTTATTTTTATACCAAGTGAGTGAGTTAGTTTGTTTTACAGCACGTCAGCACGGTAACGGCTATGTTGTGCCCATCACGTCCTTAGAAGTTAATGTATTATACTAGTAGCAACGGTGACTCCTTTATCTCTCTGAGTGATAAAAGCATGAAAAGTGTGCAAAAATGTATGGTTAAAAGCAAAGGGTGTATACAGTAGTTTAAAATATCCACGTGTAGGATTACCACAGTTAAATTTTATTATATACACCAATGTCCTTCAGATACCTCGGTAGGCGCTGAGGACCAACATAATTAAATATTATGTTCTCTAATGGTTTGGGCGCAAGGTACAGATTTCTTTCCAGGTGAAAAGGTGGACAATCAACCATAATGTGACTTGTGGATAATTGACATTTGCAGGTTTGACACTGTGGAGGCTCTTCACCTCTCAGTAGGAAGGCGTGGGTAAGATGAGAATGTCCCAGTCGGACTCGATCGAGTACCACCTCGCCTTCTAGCCTGAGACATTGCCACCCAGTGACCTTAAAATGGTTGAACGCGGTGTAGTTTGTTGTTTGTCACATTATTCCATCGCGCATTCCAGCACCTGAGTAGGTTCCAGTTCGAGCCCGATCTTGGCGAGCTGACCTGCAATTTAATTTCCTTTAGTTCCAATATGGCTGGGGATCCAGCAGAGAGTAATTGTCTTACCATTTTGCTGAAGTTTGTGAAATTTTCTAAATTTGTGAAGATTTTTCAGATTTTTCAAATTTGCTTTTCCGGCCGCCTTTACTAGGCAAAGCGAGTCAGAGAGGATAAAAAATGTGTCCTTTCTTGTGGTAGAGACAGTGTCGAGTGCCATGCACAGGGCAATGCCCCCGCAGTAAATATGGACGCCTTCGCACTCATCCAGCATCATTTATCTGCTGAGGATGAGTGGCAGGCAGCTCCGACACAGGTCTCATCTTTAGACCCGTCAGTGAAAAGTAGATAATGACCGGAATGATTTTCTATGATTTGTTCAAACTTTTCTCTATACTTCTGGAGGGGTTTTGTCCTTCTGGAGAGCTGACAGATCAAGAATGCTTCCTGGTCTTTCCAGCGTCCAGGGAGGGATTTCCGAAAAAAAATGTCTTCTTCAATAGAGTCGAATTCAAGAAGGAGCTGCTGACCGCGGATCTCGTAAGGGGGAATCGCGTTTAGTGGAATTTTTCTACATAACTTTTATACCAGACTGCCAGTCTCTACATTTATTATTTTGACGATTTGTTTGTACAGATAAACCTTATGCTGTTCTTAAAAGACTGTAGATAGAACCTTTTTAATGCCATTATCAAAAGACTGTAGATACCAGTCTCTACATTTATTATTTTGACGATTTGTTTGTACAGATAAACCTTATGCTGTTCTTAAAAGACTGTAGATAGAACCTTTTTCATTGTCACCTCACAATTTGCAGCACAGTAAAAAGTTGAATTACCCAAAAACTTTGTAATTGTTTATGTTTTAGACGTTTTATTCGCCGAAGGCTGATGGATCTTAAATGAACAAACATCAGAATATACTTGCTCGATGTTGCCTTAAACAGCAGAAATTACAAAGAATCATATTTCGCTGTAAAAACATTTTTAAAAACATTGACAATTTTGTTTATCTAAAAAATGATGGCACACCTACTTGCACTTTTTCAAACAATATTAAAAAAAACTTGTTAGTACTAAGGCTGTTTTTTTAAGCTTTGGGTCTTCTTCCTGTATCATATGTTCTTTTTCATTTTCTTTTTTTTTTTGTCGTTTTTTTCATGTTCTTCCCTAGTCTAGACCTAGGTTTTCTTCGCGAAGCACACACTCTTCTCCGCTCTAGGTTTAAGTTTTTTTTTTTCGTGAAGCACACGCACTCCCCCGGCCTATTTCTTTGAGTAGCAGACGTTCTTCTCTTTGTCACAAGGTCGCACACAGGGCGGGACTTCCGGAACGATCTTCATTGTCTCCATGAAGTTCTTGATGGTGATGTAGGTCATCTGCTGCGGCTTGGTGTACGTGTCCACCAGCTGGGTCCCAATGAACAGCTTGAACGTGGGCAGGCTGACGATTCCCTCCTGGGCGCACAGGTCCGCCTCGCGCACGCAGTCCACGGCCGCGTAGCCATGGTTTTCACGGTGCGTCGTCTTGGCTGCCTGCAACACGGTAACGGTACAGGGTGGTCAAGAACCATGTCTTACACAAATAGTGGAAGGTGGCGGGGTGAGATGTCTTATACAAAATAGTGGAAGGTGGCGGAGTGAGATGTCTTAGACAAATAGTAGACGGTGTTAAAGAACGATGTTTTATAACCATACGAGTGGCAGAAAATAGCGATAGATTACACTGATATCACAAGTTAATGAAGACCGATATCTTATACCAATAGTTACGTATTATAATGTTTTGGTAAAGAACGAGACAAACAAACACCCCCCCCCAAAAAAAAAAACAACGAAAAAAAAACTAACACAACACAAAAACAAAACAAACAAATAGCAACAACAACAACATCAATAATTCCCCCTTAAAAAACAAATAAACAAAAAATAAAACAAAAACAAACAAACAACTAAACCCCCCACAAAAAACAACAACAAAAAAAAAAAACAACCACGATGACATAAATAATAGGAACAATAAAAATCAAAACAAACAAACAAAAAAGAGTTACAAAGTACGCCTACTTTGAGGAAATGCTTCTTGGACCACTCGCACTGTGGTTCATTTGCATCATAGTACATCACCATGGTGATATCTTTTTCTGTAAGAAAATCATCGTAGTTCTTGGGGTCGAGACCTTCCACGGACTTGGAGCCTACGAAAGGATCGTGTCTTCCTTTACCGGACTTTCTCTTCTTCTCCGGCTGAAACAGATCGCACCGAATACAGAGACAGATTAGGGGGGATAGAACGTGGAGGAACGGGACGGGGAACAGAGAGATGGGGGAAAATGCGATATAACAATGAAAATTGACAGAGAGAGAGAGAGAGAGAGAGAGAGAGAGAGAGAGAGAGAGAGAGAGAGAGGGGAGAGAGAGAAAGAGAGAGAGAGAGAGAGAGAGAGAGAGAGAGAGAGAGAGAGAGAGAGAGAGAAGAGAGGAGAGAAGACAGGAATGAGAGAGAGAGAGAGAGAGAAAGGCAAACAGACAGACAGGCAGAGAGACAGATAGACAGATTAAACTTTTGATGCTGTATTCTACAAATTGAACTGCGTTAAAACTCTTTTATGCTTTGAAAAACGCTTAGAATCTATACATGACAATTTTGTAAACTTTTCTTTTGTTTTCTCAGGTTTGCCTTTTGATTGCTATTTATAATGTTTTGATTGGAAATTTTTACAAGTCATAACAAACTGACCCAGATGCTATAAGTGTAAGTGGTTTTTACAAACCATTGAGTTTCTAAAAAAAAAAGGCCTAATATTACAATATTAGTTTGTAAAATTGCTTTACCACGTTAAGGTTTAAGTTATAAAGAACACACATTTGGACTTTTTTCGCCCTCGCATAGACTAGATCTACACTAAGCAATTTCATTTTTTTTTAGATTTGTCGAAGTAGGACACAGATATCCACAAGTAAGTAGGAAGGAAGAAAAGAAATAAACAATTAAATAAAGAAAAAAAAAGTCCACTAAATGTTTACTGAAACACAAATGTAGTCTAAATCGTAAACAGAAAATTATTCGATTACTTCATTAAAAACCATACCCCTTTTTTTATATAGGTTGTCCCCTCAAATAAATCCCTGAAATTTTTGTGTCCGACTTGTAAAATCCTCCCGAAAAAACCCTCTGTACAGGCATTTGAAATACACCCCTTTAATTATTATCACGCACGCTGGAATGATGGTTGTCGCCATTGTGAATGGGCTACAAATTACCACCCTAATTCAGTCAGAATATTTGGGTTGTACATTATGCGAGATGTGGCTTTTGTAAACGCTTAATACATGACAAATTTTCTCAACTGACTATCCCTATGCATATACACGTACGTTTTTGTACGCTGCTTTTATAATGGGCTAGTGCTGATATATCTTTATTAACATGAAATACATTATATATCCGTTGTAACAATTTTTATGTTTTTTGGTCTGATCATAATTTAATTCTATCTTCTTTTGTCATATGATGATTATCATGCAAATAACATTAATATACTCATGTCGACACTATCGTACAAACTGTGGCTGGTAGAATAATTATACCACAAAGCAATAAAAAATGAGAGGGTGATAAATTGTCCATATTTCATTACAAGGAAAACGTAATCTATAATGGTATGGCTGTTGTTGAAAGATGCAACAATGCTTCACTTACAAGGCTTCTATAGAACCCGAAAAAAAATCACAATGGTACTAACTATTCTTGCTTTGAATTCTAATTGGGTCCAATAGCGATCACTGCCCTAGTTCTGTAGAATAGCTAAGGAAACGATACTTACCTGAAAGTTGAGGTTTGCTGTAAATTCTATACAAAATGTTTACCAAAGTTTCATGGATTTGAGCAGCTGCAGTCTCTCTATCTCTAACTAGATCTTAACCAACTCACCCACTCACTCACTCACTAGATCTATGTAGGCCTAGATTAATCCTCGTCACAACTTTTTTTCTATTTTTTAATATTACACTTCTGAGCACCATAGTCCATAGTCTTTCAAAACAATCTTGACGCTCAACATGACAAAAAAAGGTGAAGAATTGCATTTAAAATCTGGTTTATCATTCTGATCCATTTTTTATGCAAAATCACAGTGATAGGTTATGTTGCCAAGTAGATCTAGGCCCCAAATCCAACCGAGAGAAAGTTTTTCGCTGGTCTACAGATACCGTACCTAAATCATGAGATTATCCTAGTACTAAATCTAGGCGCCAGACACTCTAAATCGAACGAGAATACAATAATATAGAATCTAGACCTTATTATTCAATAGTACGGTTCTAAACGTGTATACATAATTTTATCTATTACTTTGTCGGACTTCTGGAGAATATCTAAATTCTAGATCGAAGTCTAATCTAGATCTTAACTAGATAACATCTCAATGCCATTACTTACTTCTTTTCCACGTGACATTTCTCTATTTGATATCCTAAAGTTATGTTCTCTCAGTAAATTAAGCTTATTCTTATCACATATATATTTAGGTTTGCGCTACTATGAAATATAATATAAAGCCTAAAATGTTGAAGGCAAAATTAAGGTTTATTTTCTTTTACATTTCCTGTTTTTTTTCCTCATATCCACCATAGTGATTTCATGACGTAGTATGTTCTTGAGCACTGACGCGATTTTGAAAAATACATTATCTCGTTTTACATTAGAGATTATTATAAGTATCATTCTTTAAAATAGCAAAACAACCGCGAGAGGTATTAATGACATCAGTACAATTAATCGCTGATCTATACTTAAATTCGAAAGAGAAAAATAATTATCAGTTTTAGTACTTAAAATTGAATTACATTGAAGCGGGAAGAGAAACTGTGGAACCAACCAACTGCCTCTTTTTACATTATACATACTGGGTATTAACTGTCTTAAGGTCCTTGGCTTTCCTTTATCAATTGTTTCATTTTTTTAAAGTCGTTGGCTTAGTTTTTCAATTGATCTTTTTAATGCCCCTGTGTTAGTTTTGCCAACTTCCCTTGTTGAAGCTTTTCTAATGATATCGCCTTAACAGCAGCACGGAGTTTTGGACATTAGTTTAATAAAATTTAAGAACGTCTAACAGAATGATATGACCAGAGACCGCTATGGCTGTTTTCTCGGTGATTCACGCGATGACTTTACTCTGGATAGTCTTGTTTCCCCCCCCCCCCCTCTTCCACGGGGGGCGTGTATACTACATGTATTATTCGTACCAGGGACTTGGCTGAGCACACTGCACTGAAACCGACACCACCAGGTGGGCGGGCAAAGCGGCTGAGCGGGGATCAAACCCACAAACTTCCGAGTAGCAGCTGTGCGATCTGAATTGAGTTAAGTTGGTTTAACGTCCAACATCAGCATTACATGGGATATATTGTGGACGGGACCCAAGACTGACGTCTGACAATTTTATGTGCTGCCACACACGAGACAGGGCGGGGATACCATGACTCCTGTCTCAGCCGGTCACATTAAACTGACACCGACCCAACCAGTAGGGAGCGAAATCGCCAGGGCTCGAACCACGGACCTTTTGCGTCGGAAGCCGATGTTCTACCCCAGGACCACGCACCCCCCCCCCCCCAACATGACATAAATGAGACCCCTCCCCCGACTGTGCGATCAACACTTAGACCACTCCATCTTCCCTCGTTATTTTTGTAAAATCATGTTCGCGTTCATTATCACGCAAATTCAATTTTGCATCACAACTTCCAAAGTGATAAGATGAACATCAATCAATGTATATTTCAACCTTTTGGCGCTAGTCATTTCATTTTATTCCTCCATAAGGTCTTGCCATTCTCTTTCTTTTCCACATACATTATTTTTATAACTTTGAATCATGATTAGAAAAAAAAAATGGTAGGTTTATTACCGAGACATGTGTAAGGTTGCCAGCATATATCTTTGTCACATGCAGGCTTACTAACTTATATTTTTATCTCCTCCTGTCATCATCAATAGAATAGACGGACCCTCCACCATTATCTTTTTATGTAGAGGAAAGGGGTTACGTCAAATATGGCACTAAAGAATCTATTGGGAAAGAAACTAAGAAATATGTAACTAAAAATACGTTTTTCAATAAAAACAAAAAAGCCAGTTTTTATTGCATTGGCTGTACCGTATGGCTGCACCACTAACTGATCAGATCAGTTTCACAATGTGTGACGCCATGTCAACTTGTCAGACGTTAATCTTGGGGGCCGTCCACAATATACAGTCTGTAATTATAGTGCTAACGTTGGAGTTTCGCAAATGACTCAACAACTAATGGATATACCGCTAAGATTAGTCTGTCAAAAATCTATTAGGGAAACAAAATGATCAAACCGTAGTTAAAAATATATTCTTCAACAAAATGAATGAGACCGATTCTGATTAAGACTATTATTATTTATTTAGAAGTATGGTATGCCATTAAGGCCAACATCTATAATATCATTATAATCACCGACAGCCCCAGCAGTGTCAGATCCTCTCTCAAGCTTTGCCTAAAGGCCAGTGAGAGAAGGCGTTGGCTATATACTCCTTACTCACCTTTCCTATCAAGCTCTCTCTCTCTCTCTTTCTCTCTCTGTGTCTCTCTCTCTCTCTCTCTCTCTCTCTCTCTCTCTCTCTCTCTCTCTCTCTCTCTCTCTCTCTCTCTCTCTCTCTCTCTCTCTCGCTTTCCCTCTCTCTCTGACTCTCTGTCTCTCTGTCTCTATCTCTCTTTCTCTCTCTCTCTTTCTCTCTCTCATTCAAAACAATAAATGTTTCTAACACAAGTTCGCACCGCGCTTAAGGGTTAAAGTGCCAGAGAGATATCAAATCTTTTATTATTAATTTGCAGTTGTTTTGATTGTACATTTTCATGTTTTGAATGATGGCGGCGGAAAACTTGGAAAAAAAAAAGGATCAAAGCAGCTGACAATATGAACCAAAACTGTATTTGGAGATGGATATTTGATGGACGTGATATTCTGGCTGGGCGGTTTTTCACGATATAATTTTTTCACCCAATCTTCAAATAAATATATTAAGAATCAGCATTAAAAAGTACTTTTATAAACACCAAATACATTATGCCAACGTTATGAATTGCAAATTTGATGAATCTTTCTTTTTCTTAAATGTGCTGGCTGTAAAAAAAAAAAAAAAAAACAACAAAAACGCCCATTGCTCCATCGTCGCGACCTACAAGTTTCACTTTTCTCTTTCCCCAGGGATTATTTATCACCTTTTCCTATGACTTTGCTGTTCTAGACTGGCTTAGTGTGATCTTGCATAGGGGTACACAAATAACACAGAAAACACCATCAAGGGGAAAAAACAGTGACGCAACCTTCAAACCATCACAGTGATCTTATTCTTTGAACTAACTACTTTACTTCAATGTTTGAATTCAGAACACCTAATGTAGGATAAACATTTTTCCTTGTCGTTTAAAACCTCATCCATTAAATGATGGAATCCTCCATATTTCTCGTGGTGTTGATAAATCCTATGTTCTCAATATTGTCCTTTGTTTTGCGCCCTTCTAATAAACCAGTAGAGGAGTATTACTGTCAGGGCATCCATTTCTTAGAGAAATTCAGCCACATAACACTTTTACAAGTGTGAGAAAACGGCGCGAAAGTAGAGCTGAATCATTATCTTGTTATCTGGAGAGGTAAAATAAATTATTTCCCATCTTTTGACGGGTCGTTAAACACGGACCTTGCGAGGTTATTATCCTCGGGACCTTGACCTTGCGGCGGGATCATAGGCGGAGACCACTGTATTACAATGTATGTATTATAAACAACAGTGACTTGCCCTTGTCAAACCGGAAGCAAAAGAAGGGGCGAATTGACGTTTACAAACATACAGGAAAATCTAGATTTTATAGAAATCTAGATCTGGATTAAATCTCTAGATTTAGGATCCAAACATAAAAAAAAATAAAAAATAAACAACCCAAGTAAACCAAAACCCCAACAAGAAACCACCAAACAAACAAAGAAAAACAACAGGTACAGTTTGGGGGTAAAACTGGTGAGAGGTCCTAGACTAGAGATCCAGATCCAGATCTAGAAACCATCAAAAAGCCCAAGGTAATGAAATATAATATCTTTTCATCGCATAAGTAGTTACGCTAGCAATTAAAAGAAATACTGTTTTAAATCATCTAATTGTTATAACCATCATCATAATCATTTTCAAGCTCAAGGTCTGGAGCAGACATCTATAGCTGATTATCGGCACTCCTTGAGTTTTGTGGTCCCTAACCTGTGGGCGATCAAATGGCTTGGTGGGCGGGATTCGAGGGGTGGGTGGGTAGGATTCGATTACTTGAGGGTCAGTCAAATTGTGAAGAGAGAAGAGAGAGGGAGGAAGAGAGTTAAAGAGAGAGAGAGAGACATACAGACAGACAGAGCAAGCGAGTGTGAGAGACAGAGATAGAGATCTAAAGTTTCAATTGCTTAACAGATCAATCTGGCCTGATTCTTATGTGCTTGTGTATGTTGTCCCCACCCCCTTCCCCGCCTGCATTCTACCAGTGTTCAAATAAACAATTGAATACAATCAAATCGCGTCCTTTCTTTTTGAATCAAACAAAGCAAATAAAAAATAACAAAAAGACAGGGAGTACAGTTGGCAGGTATTTTAATCAATTTTAATAGAAAAAATAACAAAAAGACAGGGAGTGCAGCTGGCTGGTATTTTATTCAATTTTAATAATCGAATTCCGGCCGCCCACCTATTTGATCGCCCACAGGCTAGGGACCACAAAACTCAAGGAGTGCCTGATTATCATTAGGCCTATAGATGGCTTACAGTTACAAGTCACTCATTATCTCTTTTGCTTAGAAAACTTTAAAAAGTATAAATGGCTCCTGTCTTTATTGGTTGCCCATCTGTTTAAACCATCTTAGCCCTAAATAGGTAATTCTTTATCTATCTCTACTTCTTTTGCTATCTTTTTTGTACTTAGATCTGAATGTTCTGTACTTTAAATAATATATAAGATTACTATATGACACTGTTTTCCAGCTGTTTTGATAGGTTTGATCCTGTGATACTTTACTGTCTACAGTTCATCATGGCTCAACCACCAGTCTACCCCCCTGACTGATCAAAACCACAAGGTTTAAGTAAGGGAAACTAAAACTTTCCTAAGCTTTATCTATAGAGGCCTTTATGAGTGTCTATAAACATGTTGTTTGAAATCACATAAGTATAACACTATTGTATCACAGCACTTTTTCTATGTTTGTCCCTGTGACATTCTACAGTTGATCATGGCCCAACCACCAGCCTACCCAGCTCAAGGAGCGTTCCCCTCACCGGGGGCCCACCCGCCTCCCGCTGCCTACGCATACCAACCCCCAGCAGCAGCCGGGGCGTCGGTGACGGTGCAGCAGGCCCCACCGAAGCAAGAGAAGGTAGCCTTCCTGTCAGGACCATAGTTACGCAGTCATGCCAATTTTCTGTTATTGTACAGATTTTCAGTTAGAGAGTTGGCAGGTCATAGCTTAGTATAGGTCTATCTAGGAGCAAATTTTAAATGTAGGCCTACTGTGATTTAATATGATATTCCATTTTATGTAAAAGATTCAGTAAAAAAAATAAAATACAGATCCAGTTGGCATCTCTTCTTTAGAGTCGTTTAAAAATGTATTTAATATAGATACCTTTGAATTTATGTGTGTTATTTTCAGTTAAAGAAAAGTTGGCAGGTCATTGCTTAGTGAAGATCTATGTGGGAGACGATGTGCTGTGATCCAATATGCTTGAGATGCCATTTTACGTGAAAGTTCAGTAAAAAAATAAGGACCTAGTTGGCATCACTGGTTACATTACAAGACTGTGTTGCCATAAAATGTCTGCGGCACTCCTATACCTTATCAACTCTAATAAAATTGAAACTAAATAAAAACAAATAATATAATTTATATATGTTGAAATTTTGTATGTTAAAAGTGATTTCCGTCGATTTTTAACGACTATAAAAAATATTCCTGATGAAAAAACTGTACTGTGGTAACAGCTTGTAAAAAAATTTTTTTTATAGAAGGCTGGCAATCAATGTTGGCAACCAAAGCCAACTTTCAGGCATTGAATGCCGGAACCTGGATTAAAATGCGAATGCGAAAATGAATTATTATTACAAGGCGGTGGGTTGCTGTCTACTGTCTAGCAGTTTCTGTGTTTTGTGAATAGTGACAAGCAAGACCGAGATCGAAGGGATTCATGGAATTCGATTCATGCTCAACTTGAGTTGAATTTTATATATTCCTCGATTATCCGTAAAATTATGTAAAACTCAATCATGGCAATGATTTAAAAATTTACTTAAGCCTTTTTTATTTTCTAATGTTTTTTAAACTATATTTTCACATTTTTTGGCTCATTTGTCGCTAAAAAAAGCTTCAGCTCCAGGGAAAGTTGTCAGTCTTTAGTGTAGGGACCCATCCATAATATAACCCAGTTGGTCATGATGGATGTTGCGGAATCCAGCTAAACCAAACAAAATTTCTCATTCAAATCAATATATATGTAGCCATAAAGCCTATAAAATTTGTTAACATCATGGCTTAGGATTTGTTTTCATCACAAAATCGATTGATACCTCTGCATGCAGCTCAATTTGTCTTTTTTTTTTTTTTGTAAATTAAAAAAAAAAGGTTTCCATTTGAAGTTCCTAATACTCAACAATTATGTACATGCTTATCCTTCAGAAGGTTAGCTTCATGAAAATAAACATAAAAACTGTTCCCTCAATCCATACTTAAACCGGGCTTAGAAGTTGAAAGAACAGTAAGTCTTACACACATTCATTGTATGTATAAAGTTCTAATTGATGCCCATAGAAAAAAAAATTGAATGTTGTTTTTTCTTAAGACAAATTATTGTCATATATTCACAATTGCAAAAGTTTTTGATTATTTCAATTCTAGCATTTGTTTTAACATCAGCCATTTCTGCTGTTGTATCTATATTAGAGGTTTACATGTGTTCTTATAACATCCGCTCCAAAATTACTTGTATACTTTAAATTTTTTTCTTTTTTTTTTGTTTGTTTGCAGAAAGGCATGTTTTCGTCCTTTATGAAGGAAATGGACAAGGTTGGGAAGCAGATTAGCAAAGAAATAGACTACGCAAGTGCAAAAGTAAATGAAGCTGTTGACAAAAATTACTCATCGGCTTTGTTGGTAAGTTTAAATGCACAACATTTTGAACTTATTTTTGTTATTTAATCTTCATACTTCCAATATTTGTTTTTCTCTACAAATTTTGAATTAGTTTAGCTACTTCAATAGCACTTAAGGCATGACTATATCAATCAAGGCAATAAATTATAGATACATATATTTATAATATAATCTCTCTCTCTCTCTCTATCTATGTATTTTGCCATGTATTTCCCCCCAGGACCTATTCAGGCATGGCAACTCGGTGCAGCTGGTCTCACCTCTCTCTCTCTCTCTCTCTCTCTCTCTCTCTCTCTCTCTCTCTTTTTTCTCTCCTCTCTCTCTCGCTCCCTCT
>RQTK01000486.1:177693-198344 GCA_003991915.1 Elysia chlorotica
ACGCTCTACCAACTGAGCTATCCGGTTCGGTGATCGAGTGGCGCAGCGAGTCGTGTGTATCGTGGACGACACAATATGAGTCTTAACAAAAAAATCTCCAATGGGAAAGGGATTTCAATTCACAAAGACCTAATTCCACTCGGGTAGAAGAAATGAGTCCTGTTCATTAAGTAGAAATGGTTAACAAAATTATATACTGTTATTGTCTAGTAAATATTTTTTTTGCATGCTCTATGGCATTACTTAATGGCGAAAATGATCACACCTTTCGGGAAGTAATTTTGCTTGGTACGCTAGCTAAAAGCTAAAACAGGTGTCATGATTTTTAACTAGGTTACATTTATCTTTTTGAAACCATATTCCTTTTTTTGATCAAGGAAATATAAAAATGCAAAACCAGATAAATTTGCCCTGTAAATACATTTTTTTCTATGGAATCTGCATTTGCTGCCAAAAATTAAAGCTCCAAGTCATCAATTGATCTTTTAATTTATACCATACCCCTCAAGTACTACATATCCATTAGTACCGGTGTGTGTTAACTAAAGTTTTGTTGATATTGGCTTGTTTTTGAGATAATGAGGTAGACCAGATTTTAAAGTCATTTACAAGAAAATTTAATCTGAAACAACTGCTACCTACAAAAATTATTTATTCAAAATAAAATCGCAAATATCAGTACTTTTGAAAAGCTAATCCCTTTGAGAAACAAGTGCAGGAAAAGACCAAGAAAATTAATCAAAGCGTGAAATAAAACTTGGATTATTACCTGTTTTTTAATATGGAATGAAAACGAACCCTCATTTTAAAATCATTTTAAAAGGTAAATTCAATCTTTTAAAGGCGTTAACTTTCTAAAGTGTAAATGTATTTTCATATTCCCCTTACTCATTATTAACCATCTGTCAGGTTTTAACATATTGACCTGTAAGTTTTTTCTCTGACGATGATATAATATATGTGTATTTTTATCCCCATGCAGCGATCTGGATAGTGACTAACGAGGGAAACAACCAGGTGCGCCTGCACAACTGCAACAACTACCTGGCAATCGAGAATGGCCACACCATCGTGAAGCCGTTTGTGAGTAGCGTGTTGTTTCCGTTATTTCTTTGAACCCCATGAACAGTGATATCAATTTTCTGTAAATCTACGGATTTTCAGTTTTAAAAAGTTGGCTTGTTGCAATCCAGTACAAAATAATCGGAAAATATGTAAAGGGGCCATGTTTGTATCAGGGATGCCACTTTTCCGGAAAAATAATTTGGGTCGGGATCCTCCTGAAATTATTCTCTCTGAGCATCAGTTTAATGTGACTGGCTGAGACAGAGTTCTGCACTGTCTCAGTGTGGCAGTATGTAAACTTGTCCGACGTTAGGCTTGAGGCCTGTTCACAATAATAGGCTATATACTATATCCTGTTGACGGTTGAGTTAAGCCACAACACTTCGCCCTGTCTCGTGTGTGGCAGCACATAAAATTGTCAGACGTGCGTCTTGGGGCCCGTCCACAATATAACCTATATAGTGCTGCTGTTGGATGTTAAACCAACCCCCAACCCCCACGCCACAACACTCAACTCTTGTTTTCCTCCTCAGCCGGCAGGCTAGATAACTCTTGTCTTCCTCCTCAGCCGGCAGGCTCGATAACTCAACTCTTGTCTTCCTCCTCAGCCGGCAGGCTAGATAACTCTTGTCTTCCTCCTCAGCCGGCAGGCTCGATAACTCAACTCTTGTTTTCCTCCTCAGCCGGCAGGCTAGATAACTCCACTCTTGTCTTCCTCCTCAGCCGGCAGGCTTGATAACTCAACTCTTGCTTTCCTCCTCAGCCGGCAGGCTCGGTGCTGGGCCCAGAGACGCGGTTCCAGCTGAGCCAGATGCAGTTCCAGTTTGTCACGCTCGAGTCGCTCCAACACCGAGGAGAGTACGTGGGCTTCCTGCCCAGCGGCGAGTCCAAGCCCAGCAAGGGCACTCTCAAGGACAACAGCACGCAGTTCGGGGTCAAGCTGCTGGTCAGTGGTGGTTAGAGCATGTACAGCAAAACTTTTACTAGTTGCTGCCTAGCTATTGGTGGTTAGAGCATGTACAGCAAAACTTTTACTAGTTGCTGCCTAGCTATTGGTGATTAGAGCATGTACAGCAAAACTTTTACTAGTTTCATGCCATCAAGTGGTGGTTAGAACATGTACAGCAAAACTTTGACTAGTTTCATGCCATCAAGTGGTGATTAGAGCATGTACAGCAAAACTTTGACTAGTTTCATGCCATCAAGTGGTGGTTAGAACATGCACAGCAAAACTTTTACGTAGGTTTAAGTGCTCAATATTTTGCACCTCTAAACACACTGTATCGTAAGCCAGAAAAGTGCCGTTAACCAGTTTAAAATAAAAATGATAAGTATAACTAAACTTTTCCATAATTCTATGTTTAAAGTTTTTGTCCCTCTAAACACATACATGTACTAATGTAAGCCGTAAAAGAGCCTTTAATCAGTTTAAATTCAAAACCCAAATAGTCTTGTTGGCTTCTAAATATCATAGGAATTGAGTTATTAGAACCAACATTATTAATTAAAAAATTGAGTGCAACTGATCAATTCAGAAACAATGCAAAAATTTCAAACTTATTTTTGGGCAAAGTAAAAAGGTCGCATACAAAAGTCACTGGAAAAGTCCGTCTCCACGGGATAAAATGTGACCGGCTGGGACAGGAGCCCAGGTATCCCGGCATTGTCTCTGTGTGGCAGCACGTTAAATTGTCAGACTTTTGTTTTCGGATCTGTCCACATCAATATCCCTAGTGCTGATGTTGGACATTGAACAACCGGCCCCAAGGGATACAAAATGAACATTGGAAACCTCATAATGAGAATTGCTTGGGATTGGATTAAAACTTTGAAATCAGAGGATCCAAGATGGGGACATCCCTGAACTTAAAGTTGCTAGAAAAAAAAAGACAGCTATACACCTTTAAAAAAAAAATTGCATTCATGGGAGTCTCCTATTGTTTTCTTGCTATAGCATCTTTCTGCTAATCCCTTTTCTTGGGGGGCGCTGTGGCCCTGGGGTAGAACATTGGCTTCCGACGCAAAAAGTCCGTGGTTCATGCCCTGGCGATTTCGCTCCCTACTGGTTGAGTTGGTTTCAGTTTAATGACAGGAGTCATGGTATCCCCGCCCTGTCTCGTGTGTGGCAGCACATAAAATTGTCAGACGTGAGTCTTGGGATCCGTCCACAATATAGCCTATATAGTGCTGGTGTTGGACTTTAAACTAACTAGAAAACAAATCAGCAACCCCATTTCTTATAAAAGTGTGTTTTGTTCAGCCATATGGTTCCAGTTGGCATCACTGTTACTAAAGATGTCATTATCTTCCAACAAATGTCAGGAGTTCTAGAAATCTGATTTTCTCGCTCTCACTGTAAGATGTCATATCTTCCAAAAAATACGAGAGTTCTAGAAATCTGATTTTCTCGCTCTCACTGTAAGATGCCATACCTTTCAGAAAACGCCCGGAGTTCTAGAAATCTGATTTTGTCTCCCCGACTTTTCCCCCAGGCTACGTCCTACCCCCAGGTGACTGTCGTGAAGAAATAGACGGGAGAACCTAAGCCAGCTGGACCGATGCTCTCTCTGGTAATGACAGCGGAAACCGAACAACTCGCGTACAGTGATTGGTACAGTGAACGCCACAAGTCTAGTCGACCCATCCTGTGAAATCCAAAGACTTTGATGGAGAGTTCGTGGTCAAATTTTAGTTTCAGCGTACATAATCTGACCATCATAAATTGAATTAAAAAAAAAGTTCATATGTTAAAAGGTTAAAGTTTAACATTACCAATGATGTAAAAAACTTCGAATAAGATTTCAACGTAAGGTTTTTGTAGAAAGTTATTTTTTTCCCTTTTCATATTTTCTTTAAAAAAAAAAAAAAGCAGGTCAAGTGACATCACTGCTTATTTCTATATGAGCAAACACAGACTCTCTCTTATGATTTATTTTCAAAGAATGAGTTTTTTTTTCTTAGGCTGGGGAAAGACCTTTTAGTGCCACACAAAAAAAAAATGAACAGAAAAAAAGAAACACTTCTAATTCTCATTACTTTTTTTTTTTTTTCCAAATATTTTTTCATTTTTCATAGGACTAAGGGTGACTCTTGGTACATAATATGAACAGTAGATTGAAGAGTTAAGGACATTTTTGTCCTTGCAGTGGGTTGAAATACATAATTGATCAGGTTTTAAGTTTATGTTTTCCACTGACAAATTGTGTTCGGATGGTATTACTATTATGCTCTAATAATTTTAACTATGGCCGTAGTAGATGGGAAATGTCCATGTTTTAGTTTTACTCTCTTCATTTTGCTCTTGTGATTTCTCCACTATTTGCTGCACACTTGCAGGATCTAGGCAAATATTTGCCTTTTGATTGCTGATCCCGTGTGTCTCTATGTGATCAATAATGAAACTCACTCTCATCCCAACAGAAACATGCTACCTCCTTGTTATTTCCCACCTAAATCTCAAGTTTGGTCCTTGTTGAATTCTTCCATTTCCTATCCAATGCTACCATTAATGTTAAGTTTCTTTCAAGGCTTAGAATGAAAAAAAAAAGTTGAATTCAATTGTTTTTTTTCCCACCAGCTAGTTCAACAATGAGTGCAATTTGTACAAAGTGTTTGTATCTTTACAAAAATGTGTCAAAGGAGGGAAAACTTTTTAATTGTGATCCAACACCTTTACATGAACAAAGTAATGTGACTAGCATTAAGTCTGCTATACTGTTTAATATGTGTTGTTGTTTTTTACTGCTGCAGCATCTGTTTAGAAAGATATCTCTGTGTTGTGTTTTTTTTTCCTGCTGTCTAAATTTCGATTTCCTTTGCAGGTGCTTAGTTCATGTCCAGCCAAAATAATGTGTCTATGTTTGTATTTTAAGCTATTATTAGTATTACCATTATTTGTAATGATTTCAACAGGTGCTTTTAAAGTTTAGATCTTCCATTATAAATCCCATGACAACAATGGAAAATATTTACATGTACAATGGATTCTGTTTTGGTTTTTTACACCCCATGTCAAAATGTTTTTTTAAATACTTGTAGCCTTCTCTCTCATCTCTTGGATATAAACCTCCAAGGCTCTTCAGGGAATCCTATATTTAACCGCAAATAGTTTTGCAGTTTTGCTTCTTTTACATTGTATACTGAATTCTTTTTTAATATGACTTTCCCTTTTTTATATAAACAATCTAATGTAGCCTTAATTCTCAGTTTCAAATGAATTGTTTATTTTGAAGAGGGTTTGCATGTAATTTCGTTTTCTTTGTTCAAGGATTTTATATATATTTCTTTTTCCTGTTGTAGGTATGCACTCATATATATCTATAATAATATATATCTATTTTTTGTGCCTGCATTTTCATACATGTATCATTGTATGTAAAAAGTGATATATGTTGTTCTTTTTTACTGAGTACACATATTTACTCTGATTTTTATTTGTCTTTACCTTTTAGATTAAAGTAGTTCTCCTGATTTTATAAAACTACTGCAATAAACCTACCAAAGTTTGGGCTTTTTTTTTCATCAATAAAAATATGCATATAAATATAATTATAAGTATATATAAATAAAATGATTTTTTCTGTCTCAATCTAAATCTGTTTTAATATACAATTTGTTCCTTTTTATTTTTACTTTTGTAAGTGTTTTCAACGTGAAAAAGTAGGTTTTTAAAATGAATCAACACATGTACTTTTCCGTCGCTTCAATCACTGTATCTCCCTGAATAGTTCTGTCTCTTTGTGTGTCAAAACCAACCAGGGATCTGGAACCTAAGCACTCTAGTTGACTAGCAATTACAGAAGCAGGGTACGCTATCTCAGATGGTAGAGTGATGATTCTTGACTGGAGGGTCTTCAAGTTCGAATCCTTACACGGTCGCCTTGTCTCCTATTGTGCGTCAGTGTCACTTGGAATGCGACAGGCTGAGACAGCTATTCTGTTATACCCCCTCTTTCTCCGTGGTAGCATGTAAAATTGTCAGACACGAGTCTTAGGACTCATCCACTTTATAGCCTACACCTCTACAAAGGACTTTATGAGACCGACAACCTTTCAATGTTCACAGACTACATTCTCAAGCACCCTCAACAAAACAGTCAATATGCTACGCCACACAACGCTTTTCATAATCAGCGATTCATTTCAGAATGGTTTTCGTTGATAAGTTTAATTAAGATGAAACATGTGAAAAGAAAACTTTATTCGCATGGCAACATTTCCAAACACAAAATTGTGTACAATGTACATAAGAAGCCAAAAATAAATAGTATTTTTTTTTCTTTGAAATATTCACAGAATACATACAACAAGCACTATAATTTTAATCAACACAAAGATCTACATCCATAAGTTAGGAGGAGAATGTTACAAGAACAAAAAAATTCAATACAATATTGTTGCAAGCTAGCACATTCCTTTTGTGGTTCTAGACGACTTGCAAGCTGCATATAACTCACATCAAACTCCAGTGTCCAATGACCTTAGTAATGCAAAATACAAATAATATTTGGATATTCTTTTACTTTTATTAACTTTTGACTTTCCAGGACTGGCTGGGATCAGGTCTTTTCGCCCTGTCTTGCGTGTGACAGCACATAGAAATGTCAGACGTCAGTCTTGGGGCCCGTCCACAATATAGCCTATACAGTGCTGACGGACGTCAAACCAACTGAAATCATTTGGCTTTCAAGGACTTGCGTACATTGTTATTTCACATTCAACATTTACACACAGTTTTAGTTACAGTATGGTATTTCCTGGCGTCCTGTTTGTCTAACTACACAAACAATTAAAACCCCATCACAGCCTCACTCTGGGTTAGCACAGTCCAATCTCTCTCATCGCCCACTTACAATTACATACATGTGTTGTGATAGGACGTACATACTTTACTGGTACATTACACACACTATTATTACGCCTCGTATTCATAATCCTGCAGTTGTTAACGCTGTATAAGAATAACTCTCCTCGCCTTACAAGTACATACATGTGTTGTGACAGGACGTACATACTTTACTGGTACATTATACACACTATTATTACGCCTCGTATTCATAATCCTGCAGTTGTTATCACTGCATACGATTTCCCTTAGTTAAAAGTAGTTTTGAAGCACGCGTGCAATTCTCCATGCAGTCTTGCTTAAGGTTGTACAATCCCATCTCTATCCTCAATAACTTACATATATATATATATATATATATAGCACTGGTACACACAATACATTTATTATTATCGGCCATAATCATACACAGTTTTCAGTACTGTATTCTATTACTCTTTTTAACTTCAAGACTTAACCATAACTACAATAACAATTTAAAATATCAATACAGCCTATTTTTAAGTTATTACAGTCTTTTGTATATAACTGGTACACACATTATAGCCGATAATCATACGCAGTCATAGACCATCACTACTCTTTCTTACTTCCAATCTCCCTCATAATTATTATAATACATGTAACAATACAATTTTGCTTGTTTTTTTTTTTTACTCTGCCCTCACCAAACACACGCTGTTTACCCTTTCTAACAGAATTCTTTGTTATTACATGCATAGTTTTCCTGCCACGATATTAATACTAGTTCAAACTTCTCGACCACTGAAAATAATTAGTGTTTCATCCCTGACGTGTCCGAAAGGATGCTCTACGAAGTCGCGGATATCGGCGGAGATTTGAACAGCGCATCTCCCGTTTTTAGCCCAGAGCGCTATCCAAATAAAACTTGTAACTATGGCAACGGAACATAATCGATTTTATTCACCCATTGGCAATTACATAAATCGTTCATGGATTCCTTATCAATTTAAAGTACTAATATACAAGGCCATGTTTTAATATTTCTTCATTAAAAAAAATTAATATTGCCGATAGTGTATTATGTATTGCATTTTAGAAAGAATCTTAACATCTATCCACCCATCAAGTGTCGGATCTAAAGCCCTCACAGGTGATCTTTGCACGCCACTCATCTCTTCGCTCAGACAACTTTCAAAAGTCTAAATATCTCTTGTCTTATTGGTTGCGCATCTGTTTTACTACGGACAACCAATAAGACATGGCTAATTATTTAAGACTTTTAAATTGTGTGAACAAAGAGGTGGGTGGCGTGCTATGGTCACTTGTAGACCTACCTATATCTGCTCTACACCGAGCACTTGATGGATGAATGTCAAGACTTTAAAAAATGCAATACACGAGTATACAATAGAAATAACTTGAATGGTTTTGTACGAAAACAAAAACAAAAAAAAACAAAACTCTTAAAAAAAAACAAAAGCAAGAACACGAATAAGAACAACAAGCAACAGTGGACGTTTTCAACCTCTAATGCAAATGATGCCTCACTTCCTGTCACGTTGAGTGCTGAGTGTCCAACCACAGCTACCAAACCTACGCCAGAAAACCCTACTTCGTTTAACAAGGCGAATGGGTTCCGATTAGAGGGTGCGGGTTCGATACCCTCCCATGTTATCACTATGAGTCTGAATTGTTGTGTGTCTATTTGTCCTATCCGTTGGTCTAAAGTTAGATCGAGGTTTGTGCCTGTCCCTTGTATCTCTAATCTTTGTTATTTTCTTGTAACAGTTAGAACACCTTTTGGTCCGAAGCGAGGTTTCCAAAAATAAGCGACAGGGTAACTGACATTCAAGACCATTAGCGTTTAGAACCACCGAGAGCTGTATATCATTAAAATGTTTGTAAAGGGATACATGTACCATGTCTCCTGTCTCAGCTGGTCACATTAAACTGACGCTATCCAACCAGTTACAGGGGACGAAATCCGACAAATAAATCTGCCGACTATGGGATTCGAACCACGGACCCCCCGATCTGGAGACCAAAGCTCTACCACTTGAGCCAGTTCGCCCCCCCCCCTCTTAGACTCGGCCTAACTCTGAATGTGGCCCCTGTGGCTGCTGGAGAGGTTGTGGCAGCTCAGTGCACTCATTCCCAGCTGAGCTTTGATCATCCAGCGTCATGTTGCCATGGAAACAAATATACACGATGTAGTAGAGTTGTCGGTTGCGATGACAGTGCAAAACAAAACATGTTTGCAGAGCTCATCAATGTTGACGTGTGTGGAGAGAGAGAGAGAGAGAGAGAGAGAGAGAGAGAGAGAGAGAGAGAGAGAGAGAGAGAGAGGGAGAGAGAGAGAGAGAGAGAGAGAGAGTGAGAGGACGAAAGAAATGTGTAGATAGATGGGCATATGGAGATAGAGGTACAAGAAAAAGATAGAGAGAAGGAGATGGCCACACACTGTTATCCCGGAAAGTGCTGTGCTGTGCGCGACCTGGGTACTAGCCCGTCTATATTTTGTGATCAATGGTTAAGGGTGAGCGAGTTTGGCCAGAACAGCCTGCTGGTAAAGAAGCGGGGATTTAAAACATAACAGGCAAAGTCACGAAATTGACTGGAGTGAACAGATTTTTGCATTACACTCTTTTAAGTTATTATCATAGTCAGGACATAGTGATACTCAGAGAGTATATTTTTGTTTAGCATTCTAGCATACTACTTACTAGCCTCACAATGTAAAAACTCCCAACTGTACCTTATATTTAAATAATGTAGCTCACTTTGGTTCTACACTTTGTCTATATCTCGGTGATCTCCCTGTCATTTTTTTGAAGTCTCTTAGAAAAATACACATTGCCCTGACAAATATATTTGAAAAATTACAAACATGCTAATGACAACATGATATAATGATATCATGTATTACTGCCGGTACCGATCTACATACAATCAATCCCTTATGCAATGCGGACTTCCTGTCCCGTACATTACTGTTAGACACTAGTAACTGTTTTCCAACCCCAGCATATTGTCACTATCAGCTATCCTAAAAACTTTTCATTCATTTTTAAGCTGAACGCACGACGGTAGAATATTGTGCCACTGTTGTCACACACAGTTGAAATTCATTACTCCTCATCTCATTCCGGAAGCGAAGTTCTGATTGAACCTATGCCCACCAGGCTGATGCATTATGGGTTTCAATTTCCGCGGTTTTTGCACAGCAAGCGAACCAGTTCCGTCTTTGATAGCTGTCATGCGCAACGGCACATTTCCGGTGTTGGGGTTGACTGCAGGCCCCCCTAAAGAACCAAGTTTTGCGGGGAGAGCTGGGTTGTTTCTGTCGCCGTAGTATGAGGAAGCGTTATCCAGGAAGGTCGTACTAACCTCACTGTTTCTATTGTTGCTGCTGTTGTTGTTGAAGTGCTTGACTGACGCCATGTTGGTAGGGACGCTGGCGTTACTCTTACCTTTGATGGCGTGCTGCGTCTCGGAGAATCCCGAAATGATACGATCAGCGGCCTGCATGTAAGGGTTGAATGACGTCATCCGTTTTTGCTCACTCAAGGCGTTGTTACCGACCGCAGAAACCTTTGACGTCACCGCTAATGAAGAAGACGATGAGGAGGAGGAAGACGTGTGGTTGACTTGAAGTTGCGGCGGTGAGAAGGCAGGAGGAGGAGGAGGTGGGAGAAACTTCCCGCCATGTTGGTTTTTGTGTTTTTTTGTGCCGACTAAGTGTCGGTTTGCATGATGACTTGATGCGTTCGTTATTGCTGGGTTGGTGTAGGTGCTAAACACGTGCGCACCAGATCCATCTGTCCGTCTCTGGCCGCGATTATTCACAGGCTGGTTGGTGGTATGGTTAGCCGTGAACATACTGTTTGTATTGTCACTCGCTTGCCTAGTGGGGGATTTGCTGATGTTCACTTCAATCCTAGTGTTCACTTCTTTAATGACACCGCGGCGAATGTAGTTCGCGTCGTCTGAAAAATAGTCGTTACCATGGTGAAGTTGGTCATTGGTTTTGCTGTTCGGTTTAGACCTAGCGAGGAAGAAATCAGAGCGTTGGTAAAAATCTTGTTCTTCTTGGATATGGACATTGTACTGGGAGCTGTTTATATCGGCCTCGCTGTGAATCCTGCGCCTGACTGTGGGGAAGTAGGCCGCGTCACAGCCCGGGGACTTGAAGAACTCGTCGTGGGCGAAGAAGGCGTCTCTCGAGGCGGAGATGTTGGCCGTGGTGGCGGGCGGGGACGGAAGGCCTGGAGACACGGGGCGTTGTGGTCGGCGGTGGACAACCTGAGTGCGCTGGAATACTTGGTGGTCCAGGGCGGCGAACTTAGATCTAGGATTCTGGCGCTTTTTTGGATGTGGTGGTGGTGGTGGTGGTTCTCGCGCCAGCTGCTTTTGTCGTTGATGCTGCTGGTATTTCTGAATATCTTGTTTCCTTTCTTGTAGATACACCTGATCCAGCTGCCTGTTTAACTCATGCTGTTGCTGCTGCTGCTGCTGTTGTTGTTGTTGTTGTTGTTGTGAGAACACAGTCGTTTGAGATGCGTTAGAAAGAGTAGAAACAGGTTTTGGTTGCTGCGGTGTCGACACTTGCTGCTGGTGATTATGTGGTTGGAGCGGAGGTTGAGGTTGTGGTTTTGACTGCACTGTATGAGCCTGTGGTTGGGTAGAGACGGTGATCTTTCCGGCCTTGACTCCAAGCGTTGTGAACTCGTTGGAGAGATAGGGTGTCAGGAGCTTCTCCACTGGTTCTTCACGCACGCTCTTCAACTCCTTGCCCTCTCGGTGACTCAGTGTACTCAGTGCCGCTGTTGGGGCGGCGGGGATTGTTGTTGACGTCCTCGTGGTATTGCCGTTAACAACCGATCCATGTGTTGCCTGAGTGCCGTTACCATGGTTACCCAGACCACGCCCAGCTTGCACAGCCCCCAAAGTCACGCCCAACAGATATTCGTCCTGACCTAGCGCTGGAACGTGTTGAGAAAAACTGGAAGTTTCCTTCACATTACTATGGTTTTCATACTGTTTGGACTGCCTTTGAACTCGGTGTTTGCGTTCGTTGCCATGGAAACCAGGACCATGAAAACGCGGATTTTTATTCTGTTGTTGCGAGCCTTGATGTGCCGTAGATTTGCTCTTGCTGTTGGAGGCAGCAAACTTCTGGTTCCTAGAATTGCTTGGAAACTTGCTTAATCCTTTGCCAGCCACTTTGGTCATGAGCTGTCCACGTTCCATAGAACCTTGAGATGTCGAAACTTCAAGGCTTTCTGTTGTTTTAAATTCCTCATCTAAGATTTTATTTTTATTCCCATTATGCACTGATATATTTTGGTTGGAAAAAGAAGAATTAGATGTCTTGCCCATCCCATATTTTGTGCCGTTGATAATACCATCTCCATTTACATTCCGTGAAGTGTTACCATTTTTAATACTACTCTCTGTCTGTTGGTTTTTACCATAAACATTATTACCTTTGTTCAAGGCGCCTGCTACCAAATCTGCTCCAGTCTTATGTACAGTGTCGATTTTGGTGGCCAGTAAAATGGCGGCTGTCTCTTCATTGTCCCCGAACACTTTGAAGAAATCTTGCTCCACTTCGATGAACTGAATGTGGTCGTCCTCATCTTCCCCGGTGTTGAGCGACCACAGATCTTCGTTCTCAGTCGCGGGAAATCCGGACAGCCCGGCGGTTTTGGGTCTGACAAACACGGGTTTTTGTAAAATAACAGTGTTTTTACTGTTTAAAGATTTGGTGTATGGGGCGTCAATAGTTTGTTCAAGTACAACGCTGTCGTAATTCGTGGTAGAAGAAATACCTGGGGTATCTCCAATGTCACAGTTGTCATGGGATACAAGACTATTTCTCCAATCGTTATGATGAGTCTCACTGTTTTGATTCTGCTTTATAGCGTGGAATAAGTTTTCATCAAGCTTTGAACTGTTCGCATTCTGAATAAATGGATCGTTTTTGCTCTTCGAGTCTGGCAATGGTTGTGAAAGACTTTCAAGTGTTTGTGTCATGCTTTTCATGCTTTTCTCCTCATTCGGAGTATCTATGGTATAGGAGCCCAAAACATCTCCTCCGGTATTTGATTTTAGAACGTTTTCAGACCCAGTGTTTTCACTTACCATGTTACGTATGCCACCCTCCTCCTGCAGTTTAGCATTGCTGCTTTCAGAACTAACACAATCTTTGTCTTTTTCCGCAGAAGATTCAACGCCATTGTTAGAGAGGCGAACAGACTGCTCTACAGGATTTGTATTGATACCATGTGCGACTGGGCCCTTAGTATTGACCCGGTTGTTGATTGACTCAACTCGAGTCGCAGTGTTACTGCCCGATGATTCAACACCAATCCCTGTTGCACCATGATGCGGGTCTGACACACATCCCCCTGCATTGTCCCCTGTACCAGGCGTTACACCGGCCCCACGCTTTGATCCCCCCGATATGTCGGTCGGTTGGTCAGTCTGCTCGCGGGTTGCCTCCACTGGTTGACCATCAGGTTTATCCTTGAAGTTTCCTTTGGTTGGATCTCTTGAGTTAATTATATCTTGTACAGCGGCCTCAGAACTCCCAGAGGAGTTTTTCAATGGGTCTTTGTTTTTATCCTTTGGTTTTAGTGATGGAATTTTAGAATCATCATTCACAGCGCTTTCCACAGGTAAATTAGCAGCAGCCACAGAAACCCCTACTCGAGGTTGAGGGAGGTTCACATTTTCCCCACAAAGCTCAGAATAATCCACCGTATCTTCACCAACAACAGACAACAATCCACCAACCGTATCCACGCGGTTCAGGTTTCGAGGTGAAGTTCTTTCAAATTTAACTTTATCTTCTGATAACTCCTGTTTAGCTTTTGAATTGAACGTGTTTGAATCTCCAATAACTCTCTTTAGAATTTCCTCATCTTTATGACCACCATTCGCACCCAATGAATTCGCACCCAATGAATGCGCACCCAATGAATGCGCAGCTAGTGAAACAGAAGCGACCGTATCGCTCCCGCCAGTCCTGCTATTTTCGCCCTCCTTCACAAACGAACCTTGAAGGGACTCCGCGAAGCCAGGGGCTAAGCCCCCGTTACTCTGCGCTTGCGTGGAATGAGCTAACGACACCTGTTCACCTGTTTCTTCACGAGTGCAGCCAGCCTCTGATGACGTCACAGCGGCCGGATGATGGTTCAGGTTATTAGCAGAAATAACACCACTCACACTGTCAACCTTCCCTAATACCAAGCGCTCTGGAGATTCCAAGGTTTCTTTTTTTCCCGCCGTCCCTGGAGAGTGATTAGAGCAAACAGATCGGTCCTCACTTTTGCCACACACAGGCGGGGGCTTGTTCTTCGATATCATGTCCTCGCTTCGTGAACCAACAGCGCGTGGTTTACCCGTGCTTGCTTGTTTTTCTCCCATCGCGCCGCCAGAAGATTTATCAGTCTCCCCGGAAGACCAGACTCGATCTGTGTCCCCATCAGCCCCGCCCACTTCATCACTGTCCACAGTTCTAATCAGCGTGAAAGCCTCATTACTCTCAGCACGCGTGTTGCCCACTCCGCCACCGCCACGACCTGGCGGGTTACTTATGTTGTCACCATTTCCATCACTCCCCTCCAGTTTCCGCGTGTTTTCCTGTGTTGCCATGGTAACCGTCATGGCCCGGGCGCTGTTTAAACAGCCCGGCTGGTTGTCTTCGATCCGCGCTCTCAGTCTATCACGTTTAACCTCTGCCTGGTTTATAGTGATGGAATTTTTAGCATTTTTCCCGTTGATAGGGTTGGTTTTATTTTTCCTTTCGTCACGCTCCACAATTTTTTCACTTTCCGCAATCTTTGTTGCTTCCGGGTTGGGTAAAGATTGTTCGGGCCATGACGTTTCAGATTTCGCTTCCGTTTCGGAAACTTTTCTTGGTTTTTCTTTGAGCGGTAATATCCCCTCTGCCGATTTCTCTTGTAGTTGTTTTATGCCTGACACAGCTTGCTCTGTTTGTAACGGGGTTTTCTGCTTCTTCTGCGGTCTAGAAGCGTTTTCAGATTGCGATTTTATCACGAGAGCTTTTTCTTGCATTTTCCACCGCTGATGTGGGTTTTGCTGTTGTAAGTTATGCCTCTCTCTTTGTTTTCTCCGTTGAGCCTGTTGCTGTTGCTGCTGTCTTTGCTGCTGTCGCTGCTGCAAGGTACCACCACCGTATATGTCAGCTGTTTTTTGGAACGACCCTGTTGAATGTAATTCTTTCGAGTTTTGGTTGCTGACGCTATTCAAAGGGTACACTTTTGAAATGACGCTGTTGTTTTGATTAACAGCGACATCTGATTGGGCTGGATCTGTCAACAGGGCCTGGCCTGTTTCGTCTATTTTTGTCTCACTCTTCAGTTGCACATTTTCTGTGGACATTGTCTTTATCGTCGGTCTCGTAGAAATGGTAGTTGTTACTTCTTGCTTATCTGAAGTAGCTGCTGAGAGAGACGTGGAAGCAGGTGTTGTTGCTGCTGCTGTTACTTTTGAGTGAGATGTTGTTGCTGGTATTGTTGATGCTGTTGATGTTGTGTGAGATGTTGCTGCGAGTGTTGTTGATGCTGATGTTGACGCCGCTGTTGTTGCTGTTTTGACGACCGGTTTTGGTTGCTTGTGCGACTCAAATTTAATTGTTTGGTTTTCCTCCTTTTTATCCCTTTGATTCTTCGACTCATACCTGTTTTTAACTTGACAAGGGAGAGAATCATTGCGCTTGGTATTACTGCCTGGACTTGCTTGCTCAGAACGCGCTGACCAGCGGTTCTCCAAATCTCCATTACCGAGTTCTCCCCCTTCACCACTTTCGATATCAAGATTCAAAGGCCAATGTTGATTGCTTTCTTTCAAGGCGGTATCCTGTTGATTCTGTGGTTGAGCAGGAAATACTCCAGGCGTTGATGGCTCAGCCTCCTGAACGCACTGCTTTGATAGCGACTTTTGGTTTCCTTCGTCAGTTTTAGCTTTCCCATCGTTATTGTCCTGTGCATTCTGTAGATCATTTCCCACTGTTGTTTGACGCTTATGTTGAATTGATTGCGAGCTATTGCGTGTACCCAACAACGAGTTTTTGTCTGGGTTTGTTTCATTCAAAGATGACTTTGGATCCGAGATTACACTAGCTCCGCTTTTACCCACAGGTTTAGATTGTTGTTTGTAAGGCGAGGATTTTAACACTGTGCTTTCTTTACTCTCAGCAGAAATTACTCCTTTTTTAGATTGCCCATGTTTTACATTTGAGTTGAACGGTACGTCTGGAATGTTTTTTGTTGTGCTCACTTTAAAAGAGCCAACACATTCCTGATTTTCTTTTATATAATTGTCTGAGGGTTTTAAGGTCACGAGATGAGCACTCTCATGTATGGCATCTTTTGATACTTTATTAATGTTCTCGGGAGCTTTCGAGTTGTCTTTTCCGTCCAAACCAATCCGAGTTTGACGAGAAGTTTTGTGTGTTGGTTTTGATGCCCCAGGGGCAGCGGGCGGTACGAGGATCTCGCGAGACGCCGCCTTTAGGCAGGAGGGCTTGAGGCTTTAGGACCGGAACCGCCGGGAGAGGCGCTGGGGTTGAACTGTGTTGTGGAATCCTCCAAGACTTTCGTGTTCTCCTTGTCCGAGTCCGAGTTGCCTTTCTCAGAGAGCATGCTGGGAGCAGACGGCTTAGACGGAAACTCTCCAGGCGGCCTTGCAAGGTTTGACTTTTTGTCTTGTGGGTTTAGAGGAAGAGGCTGCTTGTCCGCCGGAGCTTTTGGTTGAGTCTGCGAGACATTTTGTTGCAGAGAGTATTTTTTTCGTGCGTCTGAAGTCTGTTTTGGGGCCTGAGGTGGCGTGGGTTTCAGATAAGAGCGGTTAGTATGGGGCTTGGATAGATCGGGGTGATGTTCCTGACTCCGCGGGAGATTTTCGTGGTGTTGTATTTGTTTGTCATCCACCATACTGCCCTCTTCATCTTTTGACACGAACGCTTCTTTTCTAGTCATGTGTAGTTTTCCCGCGCTATCTAACCCATGGCCAGGTTTGTTTGTGATGTCTCCATTCCCCTCCTCATCATCCACACTATCGTCTACAGCTGTCTTACTCCTGGTCTGTGACTCCATGGGTCTTTGGGACTTTTCTTCTTTTTGGTTCGGCGCGCTCTTTGTAGATGGTGACAAGAAAGTAATGCCCTTTTTTAACTTCTTCTTCTTGTACTGGTACAGTTTGCTTATTGCCTTAGGGCCCTTTGGAGAATACCGCACAGTGTTGTAACGCGAGTTTTTCCCACTGTGCCCTCGGCTCCTGCTGCCACCGCTGCGACCATCGTGGGACCCGTTAGCGTGATCACCACTGCCCCCTCTGACTTTTGTCCCGCCACTGCCGTCATTCTCCTGCCAGTGAAAAAAGATCTTCTCACCACGGTCGTTCTGGACGCCTTCCCCAATTTGCTCTATATACGGTCTGCGTTTGTGTCGGGTCTTCAACGACCCACTTCTTGGAACAGATTTTCGACCTTCAAAGAACAAAGGTTTATTTCCTGGAACCCGGTTTGAACTCTGAAGACTGGTGTTGGTATCTTTTCCACTTTTCTTTTTCTCCTCAATGTTTGTTGCTTTTCTGTCTTGAGGTGATTCTGCCAGACGCTCAGAGGACCTCGACGCATCATCCGTTCTGATCTGTTGCCTTTGATGTTGTTGCTGCTGTTGCTGCTGCTGCTGTTGTTGTTGCTGCTGTTGTTGTTGCTGCTGCTGCCGCTGTTGCCGCTGTTGCTGCTGCTGTGTTTGCTGCTGCTGTTGTTCTTGATTGCTGCTGTTGTTGTTGCTGCTGCTGCTGTTCTCGTTGCTGCTGGTGGAGCTGCAGCTGTAGTTGTCTGGACAGGTAGTTGTAGTGCGAGTAGTTGGCCAGCTGGTGCAGCTGCTCCTGCCGCCTGTGCCTGAGGCCAGTGATGCCGTCCTGGTGCTGCTGCTGGCGGTCGTGCTGGTGACGCACGCTGCGCTGGTGGTCGTGCTGCTTCAGGAGGTGGCGGGCGTTGGACTTGGCCAAGGTCAAGGCCTTCCTCCGCCTGAGGTTCTCTGAGGGGCTCCTCTCCTCGCCCGTGATGTTGTGCCAGTCTGTGACCACGAACGTCTCCTCCTTCCGGATGTGGCACAGGTGTTGCTTGGACGGAGCTTCCGCAGCTGTCACTGTTGTTGCCGCCGATGTTGTAGTTGTCGTGCTTGCTGAAGATTTTGTCTTTGCTGTGGTTGTTGTAATCGCTGCCGTCACAGTTGTTGCTGCGGACGTATCAAACATGGTGATCTGTTTGTTTCCCTGAGGGTTTGGCATGCTTCTAGCTTTCTCCTCTGGAAATACTTTCCCACGATATGAAAACTTCAATCTCTCTACATTTTGACTCGTGTGTGTCTGGTCATTATGAAATGTTGAAGTTGAAAATTTAGATTGACACGAGTGTACCCCTGAGGTGTCTCTACCACCGGTATGAAATCGTTTCTGGCGACAGGAAAATCCCCCATTTGTTTTAGAGATTGTCAACGGCTTCTGATAAACTAATCCCCCTTGAAGAGATGGTCGCTTATGAAATTTCACATCTTTAGGATTTCTTCTCAATCGCCGTTTCTTTGTGGCGGAGCTTGACTCAATAGCTTGCTCGGACCTTGCGGGCGACAGACAGGACGATGGTGGCGGAGATAGCAACGATGACGGTGCAAGATGTTGGAGGTCGAAAATGTCCCCGTATTTAAAAAGAGCTCCACTCGCCCGGTAACCATTTTGTTTGTCAGCATTATTGTCTTCGATTTCAGTTTTAGAAACAGTCACACGTTCATCCGGTGCGAGGTTTCTAACGGATGAAACTGTCGAGTCTGTTTGCGCCTTGGTTGAGCTTTCCAAAGGATCCTGGATAAGTGACAGTATACTAAACGGAATCTCACCGTCTAAATCTTCGGCCAAACCTCGCCTGTCTTCCTTGTAGGCCTTTAGGGTTATACTCTCTTCACTCTCCGACCTCGACACGATGATTGTGGGGACGGGAGAGACTGTAGATTTGGGTTGATGTTTGACTTGTGCCTGATGATCCAAATAATCTCCAGGAAGAAGCAGATCCTTCCCCTTTGAACTCTTGCCCTTTACATGAGCCGTTTTTGACCCACCAGCGCTCCCGGCTAATGTTCGCAGTGAGTTTAAGGTGTTGTCTGGTGGCGATGTCGATAGAATGTCCGATTTCCCATGAAGCGTGTCGGTTTGTGCTGTCGGTTTTACAGATCTCTTTCCTTTGTGAGGTGAAGATTCCGCCGGTGATGGTGATGTTCTCGAATAAGAAGTTGCCGTTTTGTTTTTGTGTTTGATTTTATTTCAATAAATGTTAAAATTTAAAATGCATCGATACGCCTACCATACACGTCTGCAGTCATTGGCCATATGATCGGGAGTTGCCACAGATTCATTGATCAGTTGTCTTAAATACGACTCACTATTTCAAATAGATCTACAATTAGACCTTAATCGTACTTTCATGGCCCTGCGTTGCTCACACCATATGACTTGTTCCAACTGTTCGGCGCGCTCTTTGTAGATGGTGACAAGAAAGTAATGCCCTTTTTTAACTTCTTCTTCTTGTACTGGTACAGTTTGCTTATTGCCTTAGGGCCCTTTGGAGAATACCGCACAGTGTTGTAACGCGAGTTTTTCCCACTGTGTCCTCGGCTCCTGCTGCCACCGCTGCGACCATCGTGGGACCCGTTAGCGTGATCACCAGAGATGATTCTCCGCCATAAGAAAACCTCGCGGTTGAGATTCGGTAAGGGGGGTAACTGCGATATCAATGTAATCAAATCCAGTCAGATGCAAGGCAGCCTTGGGAGTCCTCAGTTTCCTACGAATCTGAAAAGACAAGAATGAAATAAAATGTTATCGCTTGAAATAAAAATATTTATTTTGTCTTCTTGTCGCCCTGTTTTTTCGGACCCATAAAGTCTTCTGTCACTATCCAAATTAAACGCGTGCTGCCCACACCTGTGTCTCCTACTGTACACTCCTCCAACCCCGGGTCTTTTCATACCTGTGATGATCTGTCCTCCTTCATACATAACAACACTGGCGTTAGCTCGGCCGCCACAAAGCTCAGACAGTAGTGCTTTACACTGACGTGCAGGGGGCGGTGGTTCGAAGCTCGGTTTGTGGTCCCGTTTTCATACCGCAAATTATTTGTGAGACTCAAAAGATTACTTTTAAAATATACTGTTATATTCTGTGTCAACGCTCAATTCAATGTGTGTCATGCGCTTTCTCTTATTTCTTGATAATGTGTAATACACGCATTCCTATCACTCGTTTTCACCCACTTTTCATACTTTACCGGCTCCAAATGTTTGGTTTTTTGAACCAGCAGTGTTACATTCTGAAAACCCAAATTGTGTTATTGACAGTATTCTGATATATGAAATAAATGAGGGTCTTTTTTAGTAGATACACGCCCATCCAAACACAAGTTTTGTATCCCAATACATCACCCTAATTCTCCTCCCCCACTCTCGCTCTCTCTATGTCTCTATACAAGTATGTTTTTATCCCTATGTGTCCCCCTCCTACCTTTCTCTTTCGGTTTCTCCCTCCGCTCTCGGATTCTCTCTCTCTCTCTTCCTATCTGTTCCTCTCTCTCCATCCAGCCCCCGCTCTCTCTATGATTTTCTCTCTATCTCTCTGTCTGTCTGTCTCTCTTTGTTTGTCTGCATGTTTGCCTCTGTCCCTCCCTCCTCTCTGCCCCTCCCCCCTCTCT
>RQTK01000486.1:208479-214460 GCA_003991915.1 Elysia chlorotica
GTCTGAAAAATTTTATGTGCTGCCACACACGAGCCAGGGTGGGGATACCATTACTCCTGTCTATGCCTGTCACATTATCCTGACACCGACCCAACCAGTCACAGGGGACGAAATCGGACAAATAAATCAGCCAATCGTGGGATTCGAACCGCGGACCTCCACTAAAACACATGATTGTCTCTCCCCAGAAAAAAAACTTGGCCGAGTATTCAAGCTTTGTTTACAAAATCGTCCTCTACCTCTCTTTTGTTATCCTCTTCTTTCCGGTTGAGACAGGAGTCATGGTATCCCCGCCCTGTCTCGTGTGTGGCAGCACATGAATTTGTCAGACATCCGTCTTGGGGCCCGTCCACAATATAGCCTATATAGTGCTGCTGTTGGACGTTAAACCAACCTAACCAACCAACCAACACCCTCTTCTTTCCATCTTCTAATCTTCCACCAGTAATGCTGTGCATAGGAAAACACAAGGCTGTCTAACCACACACAAAACTTGGCATTGCCGGGTCATCAGACTCACCACACGCTGTGGGTGAAGGATGTGAGACCACTAGACCAACGCTTTGATCTGCTTCAAACAACGCGAGATAAGCCCCTTGTGGATTTTTTTTTATTATTACCTTTTTTGTATTTCAGTTTATTTTGTCGTTCTAGAGGTATTTTGTTTCATCTCCTTCTTATCCTCAATGGAGATAGAGCAAAAGAGTAATTATGGGAACACGATTTGTTATTTCGATACCGTATTATTTTTAAAATAGCGTTCTGTTTTTTGGCTGCGCTGTTTTTCCAAGAATAACTTTGCATTCAGCGCTTTACATTTTGTAGCGTAATTCCTTTTTTGATTGCAAATGGTCCAGGCTCTTTTTCTTTGATTTATTATATTATTGTGATAGATTTGGGTGGCGTAAAGGACTTCTGAACAGAGGGTTGTGCGACTTAATTCGACTTAATAATCATGATTTCTGTTCAACCAAAAGCAATTTGGGTGATTTTTATTTAAGAAAGCCATGCAGGTCAATTCGTTGATTTTTTAGTTGTAAATTAATTCGCACCACTCAGCACTGCTCTGCGTGAACATTAACCAAAACTGAATTCTCCGTGAATGTGTTTATCTGAGTCGTTTGCAACAGTTAGAATGTTACAACATTCTCTATATATACGTGCTATATACACCTTGGTCTCAGCCTGGGTATATGGTTATATTTCTACACACTTCTCTCTCTGTCTCACCAGGCTCGGTAATCATTTTCTTTCTTTCTACAACCATCTCATCTCTCTCTCTCTCTCTCTCTCTCTCTCTCTCTCTCTCTCTCTCTCAATCTCGTTGATTATTCTAAAGTCCCCTAGTCGGGTTTTCCCAAATTAATAATGCATTACGGAGATGGTAGCAGATTTTTCTGTCAAACCAAGGAAAAGGCTTTCAACTCCAATGTCAGATGTTACAGCTCGGATCGAACCTCAGACTCCCCGTTAGTCAGCCCCAGGCACTACCGACTGAGCTATCTGACTCTCGTTTCAATAAGGAGAAGCATTTACAGATCATGCACAACAGATACTTTGTTGTTTTGTAAAACTCATTTTTATGTGTGTTATTCGTGTTATTTAGCATCAGTAATAGATTTAAAAAGTTTCTATCCAATTTCATGCACACCGCTTTCACTAAGATCCTGTTTTGTTTGTAAAGTTTTTTGTTTTCACAAAATTTCAACTATAGCTAACAAAAATGCGTCACAAATTTCAATAAGGAGAAACCTTTACAGATCATGCACAGCAGATGCTTGGTTGTTTTTGTAGTTTTTGTGGGTTAAAAGTTTCTATCCAATTTTATGCACATCGTTTCACTAAGTCCCTGTTTTGTTTGTAAAGTTTTTTTTATTTTTACAAAATTTCAATTGTAGCTAACAAAACCGCGACACCAAAAAACAAAACAAAAACAAAAAACAACAACAAAACAACAAAGAATCAAAACCAATTGGTGTTGCTTTCAGTTATTAGTAGGCAACATCTTCAAAAGATACGCTACTTTCACTACATTGCAGGCGACAGTTACAACAGTTACTGTACAAGTCACCTACAAGTTGAAGGTTCTAATCCCACAAAGCTCAATCATTGTTTGGCCAATTTCACAAAAAACTTACTTCTAACCACTATTTCACAAAAAACTTACTTCTAACCACTATTTCACAAAAAATTACTTCTAACCACTATTTCACAAAAAAATTACTTCTAACCACTATTTCACAAAAAACTTACTTCTAACCACTATTTCACAAAAAACGTACTTCTAACCACTGAGGAATAAATGCCTTAAAATTCAGAATCTAATTATAACGCGCTATTTACGCCCTGCATGTGCCATCGGAGCAGTTTATCGAACTGTTTGACAAATTAATATCTCCGTGATATTTTACCTGCACGTCACTGTTGCCTTTACAAAAATAAGAAAGAAAGATGGAAGCGGTAACGGCCCGGAACTCAAACATGCCGTGTTATTCTCGAAAATACATCTCAGCGCGGCATAAACAGAGCCAGCTATTTTAAACACTCCGGCGGTATTTAGGGTGGGTATTTTCTAAACAAAACAGCCAAAAAACAACAGTTTCCATACTTAATGTATTCCACTGTTTCAAAAAAAAAAAAAATGGTGGTGAAGTTAGCACGATCTACAGAGTTTGTTTGTTTTGTTGCTTAAAGTGCAATAATAATATGGGTTTGAAAGTTAGTTAACGGGAACCTGTAGCTAACGTGCCAGATTGACTGCACTAGGTTGCCGGTTTGAGACCAGCAATAGTTCAAGGATTAGAAGATGAGAGAAGATAAGATGAGATTATCCGTCTTTATTATCCTTACTATGGGATAATAAAGGCTCATCTCATCTTATCGTGACATTTTTCTTCTCGTCCAATAATACATGTGATTGAATATCACAACATCAGTTATTCATGTTCGAAAAGAAACATTCAACCCTCACTTGTCTGACATAAGTATGTAGAAACACATACCTTTCTACGCATATACAAGAATGCATTGTCTGACATAAGCATTTAGAAACATATACCTTTTTACGCACATACAAGAATGCCTTGTCTGACATAAGCATTTAGAAACATATACCTTTTTACATAATAATAATAATAACAAGGAGTTTGACAGTTACTTAACGGGAACCTGTAGCTAACGTGCCAGATTGACTGCACTAGGTTGCCGGTTTGAAACCAGCAATAGTTCTCGGATTGAAAGATAAGATAAGATGAGATTAGCCGCCTTTATTATCCTTACTATGGGATAACAAAGGCTCATCTCATCTTATAGTGACATTTTTCTTCTCGTCCAATAATACATGATTGTGATTCCATATCACAACATCAGTTATTCATGTTCGAAAAGAACAATTCTACACTCACTTGTCTGACATAAGCATTTAGAAACACATACCTTTTCACGCATATACAAGAATGCACTACCCCTACACTCACTTGTCTGACATAAGCATTTAAAAACATACCTTTTTACACATATACAAGAACGCATTGTCTGACATAAGCTTTTAGAAACACATACCTTTTTACGAAACTCGTACAAGGACGCACTACCCCTACAAACACAAGTGAGCTAAGTAAAGCGACATTGATGGAGGCTGGTTCAAACGGGTTTTATATCTGTCTGTTCTGGTCTTTTTCTTATATTAATCTGTTACTTCTTTGTGATGTTTCATTAAATTACTTTCTATGAAGAGGGGGGTTTCTGTCTGATGTTATAGATATTGCTTTCGTTTTTACTTGTAAAAAATAAAAGGGGTTTGTTCACAAAGTCAATACTTTGAAACGCCTTTTTCTTATTTTGTTTACTCTTTGAGAGTGGGGTTTGATGGGTTTCCTCCAAAACATGTAATTCCAAAAGATATTAAAGTTCGAGTACAGGAGACATAACAATTTTTCATAATAATGTTTTCATTTAAAGAGTTTAATTTGCCTAAAGAAGTAGAGACGTTGATTTTATCTTTTATTTTTTTTATTCAGGATTATAATAATTTTTATGTGTGTTAAAAGAAAGTTTAGAATTAATGGTCAACAACTTGCACATCTTTTATTTTAACGGCTTCTTTCTCAAATCAAAATTACGAGGTTCAACAACAAAACAAAACAAAAATGCAAAAGAATAAACAGTAAAAGCAGACAAACACTAAAGTAAAAATCCTTAATCTTTGCCACCCGATCAATTTACTGTTTTGAATCTTTTGGAAAAATGTGGCAATTACAATTTACATCTTAAAGTTAGAAAATGGAGAAATTGGAAAAATAGTTCCCTAGTAACAGAGACAGGGATAGGGAGCAAAAAAGAGAGGGGGAGAGGGACAGAGAGAGACAGCGATAAAGAGAGATAGAGACAGAAAGAGAGATAGACTGTGACAGAGACAGAGACAGATACAAAGAGAGACATAGACAGATACAAAGAGAGACATAGACAGATACAAAGAGAGACATAGACAGATACAAAGAGAGACATAGACAGATACAAAGAGAGACATAGGCAGATACAAAGAGAGACATAGACAGATACAAAGAGAGACATAGACAGATACAAAGAGAGACATAGACAGATACAAAGAGAGACATAGGCAGATACAAAGAGAGACATAGACAGATACAAAGAGAGACATAGGCAGATACAAAGAGAGACATAGACAGATACAAAGAGAGACATAGGCAGATACAAAGAGAGACATAGACAGATACAAAGAGAGACATAGGCAGATACAAAGAGAGACATAGACAGATACAAAGAGAGACATAGGCAGATACAAAGAGAGACATAGACAGATACAAAGAGAGACATAGGCAGATACAAAGAGAGACATAGACAGATACAAAGAGAGACATAGGCAGATACAAAGAGAGACATAGACAGATACAAAGAGAGACATAGGCAGATACAAAGAGAGACATAGACAGATACAAAGAGAGACATAAGAGGGAGAGGGAGAGAGGGGGAAAGAGAGAGAGAGCGAGAGGGGGGATTACAGAAAGGATAGGAAGGGAATGAGGGGGTATAGATAGAACCCACCGAGAGAGAGATAAAATAGAGAGAGAGAGAACGAGAGAGACAGATAAGGGAATGAGGGGTTATAGAAAGAAGACAGAGAGAAAGAGAGAGAGGGGGTAAGAGAGAGAGGGAGGTAGATAGAGAGAGTAAGGAAAGCTGGAAAATAGAGTGGGAAAGAGATAGGAGGACGGAAATGAGGGTGTATAGAAAGAAGACAGAGAGAAAGAGAGAGAGGGGGAAGATAGAGAAAAAAGAGAGAGATAGATAGATAGATAGATAGAGAGAGAGAGAGAGAGAGAGATAGAGAGAGAGAGAGAGAGAAGAACGGAGTAGGACACAGCATCTCTCATCACTTGTTACATGAAAACCAATTATTGCTGCGATTATCGATAAGCGTCTGATTAGACTGGCGGATTTTGGAGTGATTGGGTGTGTAGGTACTGAGTGTGTTTACATTTCCCCTGACTGTGGTTAGGTTCATTAGAGGCCTGGATTTGATTTACTTCTCTCACTGTGGCGATTTTTATAATATGTTGTTGTTGAGTTGGTTTAACGTCCAACGCCAGCACTTTATAGACTACATTGTGGACGTGCCCCAAGACTGATGTCTGACAAATTTATGTGCTGTCACACACGAGACAAGGCGGGGATACCACGACTCCTCCCTCAGCCCGTCACATTAAACTATATTTATAATAATGGCCCGGCTTGTTTTCTTTTCTTTCTATGTTTTAAAAATTGGAATCAGATCCTGGTAAATTGAAATGCAGGAATATTTTCATATGCCTATATCGTGGGTGCGTGTTGTTTGTGTGTAAGAGAGGGTGTAAGAGAGGCAGAGAGAGGGAGGGCGTGACAGGAATAGAGAGAGAGAGAGAGAGAGAGAGAGAGAGAGAGAGAGAGAGAGAGAGAGAGAGAGAGAGAGGGAGGGGGGGAGA